>JBAMJR010000329.1:640000-1230000 GCA_038501785.1 Myoxocephalus aenaeus
AAACTCTTAGAGTCTATTTCATTATTAATAAATAGTTATATAGACAGTGCAGACATTTGAGAAATGTGTGTATTCACTTATTGCAGAGGATTAGTTTGATTAGAATACCAGTCTTATATTTGTCTGGTAAATATTAAGCTACAGCTATCAGTTGGTTAGCGTTAGCTCAGCATAAAGACTGGAAACAGCCATCCTAAAGTTCAATAAACATGCTCCTTAATCCATGCAAAAACCAAGGGGAGACTTACATTTTATCACCCAATGTAAAGCCACAAATTGTTTTTTTTTGTACATATTAAACAAACCCAATAAGTGTTAGTGAGCATTAGAGTTTTAGACAGAGCTATGCTAGCGTTTTCTCCCGTTTCCAGTCTATATGCTAAGCTAACAGCCCACTAGCTTTATGTTTGGACTAACATGGAAGTGGTATTGATTTTCTCATCCAAGTCTTGGAAAGAAAGTAAATACAAGTTTTTATGACCTGACTTAGCTGCTAGATTTGAAGAACCAGGGTTAATGTCTCACCAGGAAGGACATTAAAAGTAGACGTTCAGTTTTTTATCACCGACAACAAACAACATTGAAGTTTACTCCAATATATCAGTCTTCCAAACGTAAGTGCTACCTCAGAAGAACACTTACTGCATCTTCCCACTTTTATAGACCTCAAGCCATCTTAGTGTTTACTAAAGCTCACACATGTGTGAGGAAAGATTAATTGGGCACAGGTGCATCTGGTTTTGTTGATGCTCTCACAGCAGCTCTCTCTGCCTCTGTATTCAGTTTTAATCCCTGCGCTGCTTTTACAAGGTGCTGCAAGGGCCTCGTAAACCACTTTGCACTGGAAATGGGTTGTGGCTGAAGCAGCCTGTAGTGGTTTATCGACAGCAGATAAGTAAAATAAAAAAGAGAATCCGACAAAGAGCTGCAGAACACAACATGCTTATTAAAAACATTGAACGTTTAGACTTTCAATGCATTATCTACATCCTGAGTTGTGTAATGTGTGGTCTGGCAATGTATTAGAGAATAAAATATCGTCTCATGATAATTTACAACAGTTGTCACACTGAGGTCTCACAGCAGAAATTATGTAATCCCTTTTTTAGAAAAGGGTTTTTACAGCTTTGTCAAAAACATTCGGAGGCAGATATGTCCTTTGGTTCGAGGCCAGAGTTTTAGTTTGTAAGAGATGAAAAGATCACCCAACACATTTATGTTAATGTCTTGCTTCTTGCATTTAACAACACCACATTGAATACCAAACACATACCACATATAAATTCATATTAAATCGCAAAGCATACTGTTTTAGCAGTTATTATACAAAACTAAAATCAAATCAATATTACCTGCCTACTTTAATATGTAACCATTTAGCTAAATTTGCTAACAATATATCAAAAATGTTATGGTCCAGTTCACCTGCATTCCACTGATACTAAATGTAATGCAATAAATATCCAGCTAAATGTTGAATCTAGTGTAAAGATAAAATATATATGCTTCTTATCTTTCTTAAAAATATGTTTTCTATTGAGCATGACATGCTTAAATTGGCACTATAGCCTTTACAAAGCCTTTTTCTAGCTAACAGCCATTTGTTTACAGGTTTTGGGTTATAGAGGGTGCACATAGTACCAGCAACACATGAGCATACATCAATACAGTACAATACAAATACCATTAAACAAATTAAACTTTTTGTTAAGCTTTTTTTTTTTTAAGTACAGTAATGCTGCACCAATTCTGTAAGAGGCTGTCAAGTCAATTTAGGTGAAAGGTCACAGATGGCGTTGTTGCCTCTATTGTCCCTCAGCAGCAGAAGGAAACATTCCCAACGTCTATATGTGTGTTAGAGTGTTACGCATACGCTACAGCATTTTCACTTCTTCGGTTTGCCTGTGTGTGTGTGTGTGTGTGTGTGTGTGTGTGTGTGTGTGTGTGTGGACACAGGTGCCAGGACCCCAACATGACCCATGTCAGTCATGTTCATGTTCCTGTCACACGTTTATCCCACAAACACACATTTCATAATTCTACTGTGTGTTTTGGATCTGACAGTTTGAGAAACATTGATTGATTGTAAGTAATGCACGTTAAATAATTCCTATTCCACTGCCAATCAGGCTTTTCTTGTTGCAAACACCTGTGTCAAAGCAGGACAAACTCTGAGGTAACTAACAACATTCCTTGATCATCTACTGGCCAGTCAGGCTCATTGCCTCCATCCAGGGAAAAACCTTCAACTTCAACTATTTGATGAATCAAATGCAGCTCGCAAGTCATTCCTCTGAAGTGTATGAGCTCTCTTCTCTTCTTTAATGTGACCTTGTTTGTAGCTGTGGGGCTTTGTGTGAAAGAAAAGGGCATTTAACTGACAGTGTTTGGTTTAATCTGAGTTGATTGTTAAACAGCTGTGGTTTATTGCACCAGGACAGTTCACGTATTTCAATGCTGAGCTAAACACTGAGAAACTGATATTTAATTTAGTTCACGTTTTGTGTGTATTTTGCTGCATTTGGACCATGAGCGCCACCAGATCCTGACTTAATTAATTCAGTTGGCACACGTTCATGAAGTTACATTTGTTCACATTGCCAGGATGAAAAATTACTTTTTAAGGAAGAAATGTTAGTTTAACGACGAATAATGAATTGCCAAAACTATTTTACAGTAAATAAATATATATTTACTTTGACACAGTTCACAGCTCAATGTGTAAAAGACTAAAACAGTATTCCTCTACAGACACATGCCACCATCAAAAAAAAGATGCTCTTGACCACTCAGGCCAGGCCTAAGTGGACCTGGCCTGAGTCCTGATGACTGACAGGATGAGAGCCACCATTCAGGCTGAAAGATGGAAAAGTCAGAAGATCGCCAAAGCTTTAACAATTCATCCTGTGGGGTAACATGAATGTCTGAATCACATGTCATGGGAATCCATCAAATAGTTGTTAAAACATTTAATTTCAAAATACAAATGTGAGCCTTGTGGTATCCGTCGATGAACAGTCGGGGATCAGCAAAGTCATTAAGATTCATTGTCTGGGGACGATCAAAGTATGTAGAAAATGACTTTGCGATCCATTCAATATTGGTAGTGGACGGAAAGACCGACATTACCATCTGTAGAGCCATGTCCCGAGCTAAAAAAGTTAGGAGTCAGTGAGCTGTGATGAGAATGTGACAACATTTTATTGAATTAGGCTGAATCTAATTCATCAGTGTCTTCGTCCAACCAAGACTAAGTGGGGCATTTTATTTCTAAGGTTAGAAACCTCAAACTTTTTGTTGGAAAAAACAAAATTCACATTCCCGCCCACCTAAACCAGAAGAACCTCCAGATTGTTTAATAACATTTTGACTGGTGTGTCACCCATGACTCCACTTTGCTAATTGTTTACTTCATGTCTGAAATAAAGCTGGCTCTACACAAAGACACCTATTGATGACACAACGTCGCAGTGCTGCAAAACCTCACGGAGAGCAACGTCGCTCATTCAAATAACAGAATTTGTCAGAGGGAGAGAACATACATCTGAACCAACAGGACACAGAGGTAACGACATATATTTACAACTTTTTAAACTTTTTTGTAAGGACAAATGCTATTCATTAGCCTAAATTGATGTTGTATTTTCTTGTGTTTATAGATATTGTATAGAAAAACGATCGTTGAACAAACTTTCACATTTATAATACTTACTTTTCATATGACTTATTATTTTATATTATTTCTGATACTTTTTATGTTGTGAAATCCTTGTCCTTGTTCCAATGCAGGTAACAACGGCCTGTCTCGACTATGAAGTTATTTTTTGCTGTGGCTTTGGCCTTCATCCTCCCGCTCATCAGGGCTCAGGTTCCCCATTGGGGTCCATGTCCAGAGCCAGCGGTTCAATCGGCCTTCAACCTAAAGCAGGTACAAGCTACTTCGAAGAGAGAATTATCAGTACATTGTCAGGCTGATGCCCAGCGATGTCCCATGGTGGTAGATGACACAAACAGATTTTTCTCTTGTGATATCTCAAAAGACGTCAAATTGTATTTTTCTACACTGCTAGAAGTGTCTCTTTTTCAAAATGTGTCAAAAATGATGTATGTATGTATATTATGTATAGCGTTACATGTGATTTGTTTTTTATTCCATGTTAAGTAGCCATTCATGAATTTAAACATAGATGGCAAGTTACTTATTATCATCTTGACATCAAACATTTAACGTTTATAAGCAGGTTATACACACAAAATAAACATTTCACAACACATAATGTTGTAGGACAGCGTTTATTAATCTAAATGTCAACAACTATTCCTCCTGTGGCCACCCATATAGTAATGTTATGTATATGTTTTATTATAGTGTTGTAAACTACTTTTAAAATGTGTACGCACTGCTTGATTATTATTATTGGTGCATTGATGTACAAGTAGCATGTCACTGTTGTAGTTCTGTATACACTAGTAGGTTGTTTAGTCTATAACAAACAAGCCTGCAAGGAAACTAATAAATAAAGCTGTTAAATAAAAATAGTGGAGTAAAACTTCCATTAATTTTCTCTAAAATGTAAAGGAGTAGAAGTGTAAAGTGGCTAATATGGAACATTGAAGTCAAGATTGTACTGAAGTACAGTAACTGAGTAAAAATATCTTTGCTGAATCCACTAAAGCATGTAGATGTATTCATACTCTCCGCTCACAGCGCTCTGCATTGTCTTTGTACTCGTGTGTGTCTTTGCCCTCACAGTTCATGGGAAGATGGTTTGAAATTGCCAAACTGCCGGCCCAGTTTGAGAAGGGCCGGTGCATTGAAACCAATTTCACTTTGAAGACCGACAGCTCCATTCGAGTGGTCAGCTCTGAAATACTGTGAGTCATATCAGAATTTTCTTTGTGCAAATATGGAGTCTAGAGTCATATTTGCATGGTGTGTAAATTCCCCCTTATTCCAACATGACGTTTGACTGTGTGGAATAAAACAGAAAAGCAGAGCTGAGGAAAATCGAAGGGACTGGAGTCATAGAGGACATGAAGAATCCGGCTAAACTGGGAATAAGTTATTCCTACGGTGAGAGACACAATTTACAATCAAGTGACGTATTACTGGACTTCTTAACATGAAGATGCCTCTTACTTTTCCCTCTTTGTTTCAAATCAGAAGAAAACATTGTGGGTGATCTGCTTTTGATTTCTGTGTTGTGCTCCTTGCCATCACAGTCCTGCCCTACTCCCCTTACTGGATCCTGTCCACTGACTACGTGAACACGGCCCTGGTGTATTCCTGCACTGACATCCTGAGGATTTTCCACGTTGACTTCGCCTGGATCCTGGGCCGAACACGAACCCTGCCGGACGCCACCGTCGAGAAAGCCATGGAGGTCTTCGCGAAGAACAACATCGACGTGAGCAGGATGATTCCCAGCAGGCAGAAGGACTGCGACAAATTTCTCTGAGCAGCGATGGAAATGCAGCACAAGATGGTGCTGTTGTTGACGGGAGAGCAAATGATTTATTATCTGTTCCATACCAATCTTAGACTCAACTCAGTTTCTCAGTTTGTACACAAACACAACTTTCCTGTCTTTTTAAGACAAACATTTTTTTTTTTTGTGAATCGTATTGGAATCAAGTAATATTGAGTAAATCTGATCTGTTAAACCACAAACCTACAGCATCTAATTAGAGTCAATAAAAGTCAGTGAAACTTACTTATCTTGTTTGATTCTGTGCAGCATCTTTTTAATCAAAACATTTTGCATGAACATCAGTGTGCAGGATTTCTTTGAGCTCATAGGTTCTGTATATCAGAAACAAAAACTGAAAAATATTTTTATGAGAGGTTTTACTTCACATGTAAAACTATTCAAACTTCATTCCATTTGATAAATGGTTAATCATTATCCTAGTAATTTTCTTTAAGTGGTGAAACATTATTTCACTTTTAACTTTATCCTGAAAAAACTTTAAGTTAAAGGTTACCAGTAATGTGTACGTCATGCATAAAACAAATGGTAGGCTACAGTACTAAACTGCAAGCGACATTGTAGTATTGTAATGTGGTATGGAACCTAATGCCAATTCAAGTCAATTTATATTTTTAAAGCCTAATATCACAAATTGCATAGTTGCCTTCGGTTGGCTGTCCACATACGACACTCTCTGTCTTTTCAGACAATGAAAAACTCACCAAACAAACCTCTTTAACTGGGAAAAAAGAATGGAAGAACACTCAGTAAAAACAATCCATATGACTAAATGATACATATAATAAGGTCATAATAAGGTAAAAAAAAAAAAGGAGAAAGAAACAAACGTTGTATTTATATTATTATTCCAAGTTGTTAACCTCACAACATGTTGGTCGATGTGTTTTATTTATTCATTTAATCAGTATTTTGGCAGTATTTTACAACAGCTCTAATCCCCATTGGAAAAGTAAACAAAAGAAAAACTTTAAAAATGAATTAAGAAACTGGTTTCCTTGATGACGTCTGAACTACATACATTTTAAAACGTGTGTGTGTCGAATAAACGATGACTCAATTGTGCCCGTTATATTTGACCTGAACACGGAACCTTTGTGTCTTCACTTGATTTCCAAGTCGGATGTATTTTGACCCGACACCACGTTAGCTCGGCTGTGTGGCGCTTCTTCAGCTCCCCGTTTGATGAGCGTTAGTCGATCAGACCACGTGGTTCATCGATGCCACTAAAGGATCAGTCCAACTCGACGGTCGCCATGAAACCAGCAGTGGACGAGATGTTTCCTGAGGGCGCGGGACCGTACGTTGATCTGGACGAGGTTAGCTAACTAGCTAGCTGGCTAGCTCGTTAACTCATTAATCTAACTTAGTTAGCTACGTATACATACAGCTAGCTGTCTATATATATATATATATATATATATATATATATATATATATATATATATATATATATATATATATAAACACTTTACACTGAGCCGTTGTATTGCCTTATGCCTTAATAGTGAAATGTATGTTCAATGTTAACTGCTTAAAGTTGCAAATATTAGCTAAAATAACAATAACGTTAATGTGACCGCAGCTTGTTGCCTCGGTAACGGTCATTGTGTCACATCATAATGTTAACCGACCCAGACAATATCCTCACACGTGACAGTAACTGACATAACATTGCTACACTACCAGCCACTTCATGTATATAAAGTACTTTACCCATTCAAAATGTATTCCTTTGCACTAGCTTTATTTGTTTACAATCTACAATACACTAGACTTGTATACAGACCATTATGTATAGACATTACTTTTCTATACATAATAGTTCTTTGTTTTACATTTTTTCTGCCTTTTTTTTCTTATTAAAACATATTCTTTATGCTATGAACTTGTTTGTATCCCCATATCCATATTTTTGCATTCCTGCACACATATGTACTGCTCTTGAATTGTACAGCTACATTTTACATGTTGAAGTAGTTTATCACATGTTTATAGTCGTTTTCCTCTTAATATATATGTATATCTATATGTCTTTATATTTTATGCCCCAAACACCAAGTCAAACTCCTTGGTGTTTAGCTTTGTCGTCTTTGTTTTTAAGCTGTATGTGTATTTATATCTTCATGTAAATAGTTATGTGTGTAAATGCATTGAGAGCACCTTAAAGCCAGAGTCAAATACCTTTCAGTGTGTACAGATACTTGGCAAATGAAGCCGATTCTGTAATATCCTCTTGAAATGACAAGCTGTCTGCAAGTATTCAAAAGTAGGGTTTAGCATGATCTACTGTGTATACCATCACATAAGAGTACAACATATGTCTTTGTAGATTTCTGTTTGGCCACAACTAATTTATGACACATGTATCCAAACAAAATGTCAGTATTAGTAATTGGCTGTTTTCATGGCTGTCTTTCTCGGATGGAATTTGTGCCTCTGAGCTGCATGTTTGTTCTCTGGCAGGCTGGGGGAAGCACAGGACTGCTGATGGACCTGGCTGCCAATGAAAAGGCAGTTCACCTAGATTTCTTCAATGGTAAACAATTTCTTCATATACATACAATGAGCCATTCCTCACCTTTTCTCAGCCGCAAAACCATCAACTTACTTGAGCCCCTCTTAAAAATATTGAGGAAATAAAGATGTATTGTTATCGTGCACTGAGTTAGTGCACATTATGTGCAGGCATTGGCCTTACTTATACAGTAATCCAATTAAAATAAAAAATGACCTCCTTTTGATACCAGAGCTGTGTATATACTATATTCTTGTCAGACAATTCAATATACACTTGGTCGATTTGATTAAAAAACTAATATTTGATACAAAGCAGTTCAAAGATAAATTGAGTCAGTTTAGCAAAGATTAGGTGACAATTCATCGAAGATTTGAAAGTATTATATACATATAATTGTACATGAAATAAAAGAATTGTGAGCCAATCGCTGTAATGTACTGTCTCATCAATACTAAATAATGGATAATGATACATTGGGCTAGTCCCCAAAGATACATTTTTCACTGAAATGCTGCAGACCGGTGCGTGTCCAGCATTTCAACAATGCTTCATGTGCCTGGAGATGACAACGTTTATTAGTCTTGTTACTGCCGTCATCTGGGAGGAGTTGGGGGCCACAGGTTATATTATAGCACCATTGGATGGATGTTCTGGATACTAGAAATGCTCTGTTCAGTTGGCCTTTGCTCAGCTAATCTGGAGTGAACCGAGGAGGAGTCCGTCATCTTCAAATAGGAAATAGTCAGGGCAGATTGAATCTATTAGTACATGATGTTATTTCACTTCTGGGCGTCAGCGCGCTGCTGGTTTCACAGCAGGACATCTCTTTACTGGCCCCAAAACATTCCTTTTACCCCCGCCCCCCTTTTACTAACTGTGTTTTATAATGTAGTGTGATCTCTTGTCCCGAGGCGCAGCTACATCAAACGTCCGCAACTTCTTGCCATATGCGACACAGATTCCACACAGACTTCTCAGCAGGAGCTCTGTGGATGTGCTTTGTATGAGGCTAATTTAGGGTGGCAGCCTTTATTCCCTTCTGACAGAGATGTGTACCACTTAACTGTCTCCAGGCGTATTGAAAGCAGCTTCCAAATCCCCTGGCCTACATTTATAAAGGGATTTTAAATGTTGAACAATCAGTGTCACACTGGCCAAGTTCTTTCACAGTCACAAAAGTGACAATTTGTGCTAATTAGTGTAATTTCCCACTGAAATATTCAGGCTGCAGCGGTTTTGTGGAAAAATAACTTCAGTGTGTTTTGGTCTGGTCCTCATGTTTGTAAGGGAATTTATAAATTGTTTTACTTTCTAGGTAGGCTAACAGGAAACTATAGTATAAACGAACTGCTACTGCAAGTAAAACATTAATTAATCTTTTTGGAAACGGTCGTGTGTAAAATACAGCATGAACACTCCTGGCTCAAATTCATTCATCATTAAATACTGTCGTCTTGCCTCCATGTATTGCCAATAATCTAAATTGGGTAAAATGATTTATTCCTTCAATTATGCTTTTAGTTAATCAGTTAATATGGGTTGACCATCAAAATACTTCAATGCATACAGTGATATTTTGTTGCTTTCAACTTTGTGGCAACATTTTGGGAAAGGTCTTTTCTTGTTTGAACGTGAAAATGCCCCCATGCACAGATAGGCAACCACAGCATTTTGGCTAATAGCATATATGACTTTCAGGAAAAACATATTGTCCCAGCAGTTACAACATGAGTGTACCTGTCTTACATTGTAGGTAATGTATTGTTGTTGTTTTGTGAAGGCTTTAATTAGAACCAAAATATGTTTTTTCTGTTATGTCCTGTCTGATTTCTATGTTCTGAGTGTTTGATGACACCTTTTTAAAACAGCAGTCTGCGCACGAGGAGGACACATGGATAACAAACGCACTGCAAATTATTGTGTGTAGTCTGCACAAAATGTACTGTATAGACTAACTGCAGACGGTACTTATACAGCACAATAGAACACCACTTAAAGTTTACAAAGAAGTACACGGGGATCACTCAGTTTTCTTATTACATTTTTCTTTTTACTGAAACTAAGATTTCAATAGATTAGCTATAAATATAACAATTCCTCCCTTTTTGTTTTTCCCACTATGAAAAGATTAGTTGATCAATCAATCTATTGACAGAAAATTGCCGCACATTAATTTGTCAGGATAAAAAATAAATAAACACTATGCTTTATTGTCTTATGTGATCGTAAATTAGGTGTATTTAGGTTTTGGATTGCTGTTCAAACACAAATTATTCAAGACAAGATATCACCTTGGGCGATAGGAATTTCTGACGTTTCTTTTTTCCCAATGTTTTCTGACATTTTACAAATCGAACAATTCAGGCAGAACAATTGAAAATGAAAAAAACATCATCATTCGGATTATTTTCTATTGATTTATTTTCTAAAATGATTCATTGTTTTGCCTAAAATGCTGGTAATAATTTCCCAAATGACTCTTTTTATTATCATATATGTTGAAGAATAGCAGTAACAAGCCAATTTTTGCTTAGAAAATTACTAAAATTATGAATCAACCCTCAAAATAGTTGCAGACTCATTTTCTGTTGACTAAACGTTGCAGCTCTAGAAAGCAAACCAAAGCATATGGAAGGACACATAATCTAAAACGTCAATGACAACAGTAGTTGTTGAAGTACTAATGAAATCTTATTTTTCATTATTATTTTTTACTATTGGACATGGTGATTGTTAAAGGACAGTGGGTAGAATTTGGTGGCATCTAGTGGTATGGTTTTAGATATCAACCATCTGAATACGCCTACGCTCACTCCTCCCTTTGCTAGACTGGTGACTGGAGCTGCTGAGGGCAAAATCACGGTAACGTTGTTCCTTACCATAGTAACACTACTTTAGGAGCAACAGAAGTCAGACAGCGACAGGCAGTATTTCGGTTTTCCATTTCTGTCAATAGATCCCAGAAATCCGACACACTGGCCCTTTAAATGAAGGCTACCTGCATACATGGAGGATGTGGCACATATTCCCATGCATGTTCATACACTTCTGCTGCTGACCTCTGACCTCACAAACTGTCAGACCCACAGGAAGGCCGCTCAGCAGACTCCTCAGCGAGTGCATTCCCAGATCCTTTTACTTTTATCACCCTGCACCACTCCAACCCTCTCAACCTATAATGCTTTATGAGAACATTTCTGGCTGGCAGAAACATTTGAAATACAGCCAGTGTTTAATTGTCTGGCTGTCATAAGACTGTAGTTTAATAATTGCGTTTTTTGTTTCCACAGATTTTGAGGATCTGTTTGATGATGATGACATCCAGTGACAGAGACTTCAGAGTTGATAGATTATATTCTCACCACTCCACATCTTTCTTTTTGGGTGGAAAGCAAACCAACCATTTTCTGTCTAATTACATACAATTTCCTGTCATAGTTGTCCTAGTTTCAGGCTTTTTTAAAACATCCTTAAAAAGTCGTCACCAGCTCCAGATGTTGCGAAATTCTTAGGATCCCAAGGATTCTTCATATATGGTATGTTAAAATTATGAGCTTGTATCGTGCTCATGTCTTCGACTGCTTCTGAACTGGATTGCAGGTTTCAGTGCGCTGGAGAACACCTGTTAGGAGTGTAATTATACATGTGATGGGCAGAGGCTCCATATGCTGTCGCCCTTAAACATGCTGCAGATGGCATATGATGAATGATGGTCCGCTAAAATGGCTTTGATTATTTGAATGACGGTGTCTGATAGTCACATACGTTCTGTGTTTGGTTTTATTTCTGCAGTATGTCCTGTTGTGTCATGAATGTGCACATAATTGTACTGTATGTGCATCTACACTTTTGTGATCAAAAAACAATAAATAGCGTTTTGTATATATGAAGCCATAAGTGTGTCTGATTGTCTTCATTCAAAACAAAACCACATTTTCAATTACATTTTATTTGTATCGCTTAATATCACCAATTACAAATTTGCCTCAGAGGGCTTTGCAATCTGTACAACATACGACATCCTCTGTCCTCGGACTGAAGAAGAAAAGAAAAGAAGAAGCCTCAGGGAGAGCAACTTAGGAAGGATCCCTCACCCATGATAGAAGTTCAATAGATGTAATGTACACTGAAAGAACCACATAATAAAATTACAACATAATCAATCCAGATAAAAAAATTATACAAACAATGAGACTGATGATAGCATTAGTAGCACTAAAGATAGAAGAAATATTAATAGAAAAAATATTACAATTAGTAATTACAGCTGCAGTGGATATAATCGAATGCTAATTATAATACAAGTAGTAATAGTCATATAAATGTGACTAATGATATTACATTTTACAAATGTAGGGCAGAGTGATAATTCAATACAAGGATGTCAATGCCCAGATTTCTCACGTTCTTTTTCTTCATATATCCTTTAAGTGTTTGGAAATGTAAAGTAGAGCTGAAACCATTAATTGATTGATAGTTCGACAACTAATAATCGATCAATCTTTTGTATTTTTTTCACCCAATAATACCCAAGATGACATTGTTCCAGCGTCTCAAATGTGAATATTTGCTGCTTATATCGCCTTGTGTGCCCAGAAACACATCTTTGGTTTGTGCGCTGTTAATCGGACAAATACAGACATCTAGAGACATAATCATGGATAGATTAATGAATAATAGAAACGATGTTAGTTGTGGCCTCAAATGCTCCAGAAAAGTGACATGTGCTTTCTGAACTACCGATTTAGAGTCAATAATGAACCTTTACCAAGTTGATAATTGATAAGGTCAATTATAAGATTATTGAATTGTCCCGTTACCGTATATTTTATAACTTCTAGATGTACAGTATTGCAGTTAAAAGTAAACCCGAGGAACCATCTGACAGCCCTCAGAGTGACTGTGACTCCAATACTGCAGTCACAAAACCCAATAAGATATGGTAACTCATGGAGACGAACTTTAGAAAAAGAAACCAATGCTCATATAACAGAGCCAGGGCAGATTTTGCATTAAAATGTCAGTGCTTATAGATTACATCACTACAGTCAAAAAGAAACAGTTGTGTACAGGATATATGAGAGACCAACCTAGTTTTGGAACCTATTCTTTTTCATTCTTAGTTTGTCAGTCAGATATCTTATAGATTGTATCTTCTCTGAAGTGTTTACTGTTTTATGAGAGACTCCCTTAATACGAGTAGCCTACCAATAAGAATGCTGACGTGAAGGTAAATAATATTTTTACTTTTGGCCAACAGCATATTTGGGTTTTATTACGATTCAGCACAAGACTGATAAGAAGGCCTCTGAAGAAGACAAAATGCAAACTGCAGGTTTTCAACAGCTCTGGTGTACAGAATCAGCAAAACAGAGAACTGTGTTGTCAGCATAGAAATATCCAACAGTTATGAAGAAGACAATGGTAAAAACCCTTGATTGTGCTTTTACTAGCAGTTTACACAAAGTACTATCTGATTGAGTTTTGTAGCATGAACCACTTAAAGGCTCAAGGATCATAGCCAATTAACAAAAGTGTCTGTAATAGCAGTAAATAATTATCTTTATTTGAAATGCTTTAGAAAGTTGTGATGAACTTGTCCAGACACAGAGGAACATAAATAATACTTTTAGCAGAATTAAATGGCAATTATGGAACGCTATTAATTAAGAACCGCAAATTCTGGGTGTGCTGGACAATGTTAAGATGAAACCGTATAAGGTTATCAATAATTTGTTATAATTTATATGAGTTTAACAAGACTAAGAATCTAAGTCGTGCTAGCAACTCTCTGAGGCTGTACCAAGGGGCAGCGGTGTGTTGAGCTAAATGTTAACGCTGCATGCTAACATGGTAGCCTATAATGTTTCCCACAGTCACCATCTTAGTTTAGTGTGTTTGAATGCTAACATTTCTTACAATGACAATGCTAACATGGCACAGTGTTTCACACGTTCACCATCTACTTTAGCGTGTTTAAATGCTAACATTTCTTACAATGACAATGCTAACATGGTACAATGTTTCCCACGTTCACCATCTTAGTTTAGTGTGTTTGAATGCTAACATTTCTTACAATGACAATGCTAACATGGTACAGTGTTTCACACGTTCACCATCTACTTTAGCGTGTTTGAATGCTAACATTTCTTACAATGACAATGCTAACATGATACAGTGTTTCACACGTTCACCATCTTAGTTTTGCGTGTTTGAATGCTAACATTTCTTACAATGACAATGCTAACATGGTACAATGTTTCCCACGTTCACCATCTTAGTTTATCGTGTTTGAACGCTAACATTTCTTACAATGACAATGCTAACATGGTATAATGTTAGTAGCTACAGCTGAGGTTAATACAAACAACATGGAAACAAAAACAATGGAACATTATCTGCTCTTTTGACGGTCAAGTCAATATTTGAACATAAACATTCACTCAAAGCTTCAGTTTAAAGCTTTAGTTTAAAGTTTGTTTCAAAATCATTAAAAGAAAACGAAATGTTTTCCTCTTCAAACTTGACAACACAACTTTTAAATTATTATCACTCACAGTGTGAGCACTTTCTGGTTTATTCGTATGCGACATGTAACTTGATCCACAACTTAAATGCTAACATAAAAGCATCTGACAAGGATCACCATTTTAACAAGGGTCTGCGTTTTTAATGAGTTTTTCTTTCACATGTAGCATGAGACGCTTTATGGGTTCTTAGCCCAAATTTTTGTAAAGTTCGATGCAAAGACAGATACAGACATCTGAGGGCTGTTCTGCTTTAAGATAAAGAAGACAATTATTTGTCTCTTCCAGTAACAGCCCCAGGAAGATGATGCTGAAGGCAGAATCATTTGATTTATTTTTTATTTAATAGCGTCAATAGGAATCACTTACAGTGGAATTATATGGAAAATAATTGTAACAATATCCACTTTTTATTGTTTTTATTGTTCAATATCATTCAGTTTAAAATCAACTTGAACATGACGGTTGTGGTGTCGCTGAATTTATATCACTGATACTTTTTTGTCGAGGCTGTGGGGGTGCGTCGGAAAACAAGTTTGGGAACACTACAAAGATACTGTATATTTACTTGTATTTATTGTTTAGGTATAAGGGAAGAAATACCTTCAAATGTTGCCTGTTGGGTTGGTTACAGTTCTTTTCAGCTATTTTTCCACATCCTTTACAGGCCACGTGGCACAATCCAAGCATCAGGAGCCTGTACCGAACTAACAGTGGTGCTGGCATGCTGCTCCTAATGGCTCTGCACATCTACAGCAGCAGCAGCTTCATTAGTGGCCTCCCATTCCTAAGGAATCCAGCTTCCTCCATAGATGAAAAACATGCTTGTGCAAGAAAAACTGTTCAGGGAATGCATAAAAGACTACTTGTTTTCTCACTCATACTTGTATATTTTTTGAAAAAATGAAACTATCATTTTCAATTAATGTCTTTGGTCTGCACAATAAGAGTCACACGACACTTGTAGAGCATTTTTCCCCCCTCCAACAGCAGCTAACTCCTTGTAGCTCCTTTACAAAACAAATGAGTAATCATATTCAAAGAGAACATTTGGAAACATTATAAAAAAAGCTGGTGCACCTTCTGCTTGGATGTAGCATTGCCCCACTGCATTTAAATGAGTCACGCACCTGTGATCCTGGACACACGTTTGTTAATACTTATGCAACAGAGTAGATATTTCAGATCTTTTTTTTTAAATTCTTTTCAGTCGATTTCTTCAGGGAGACTGTTCTTGTAATGATGAAGCACTGGAATAAAAACAGGGAATTCAATAGACTACCGGAGGTTATTGTTATTTACTGCTTGTTATTTACCGCTTGATTCTGTGTTATGTATCTGACATCAGGACTACCTTCTTGCTCTACTGTTTCCACTGAAATATTTATCAGCACCACCTCGATAGCCTCAGGCACTTCTTTATAAATCTGCTCTCTTGTAACTGAGACCTCAAGCTGTGGTGGTTTACCAGTTTCTGGTTTTAAAATTTGCGCCCACAGAGCCCACGGACATTTCAAATCTCAAAATCAACTAGTGTCTTGGATATAATGTCCCCTTGCATGTTGACCCTAAATTCCAACCCTGTGAGGAAAGAAACACGGCGTTAAATGGCACCTTGTTAATCTTTCTCCACTGAACGCAGTCGTGCTGCTCAACTCTCCTAATTACAGGACCCCTATTGGTCGGACGGATGGCAGCACAGGAGCCAATCCTGGAGCGCCTGCCAGCATGCCGGAGACGTATGACATGCCTTTTTGTTTTTAATGATCAAGGGGGCTCCTTTAAAATGTTTCGCTGCTTGTGCGTCCCATAGGTAAAGGTTTTCGACAGTTCAGGCAACCACAGTGCAGCAAGCCCCCCCCTCAAGAAGCTCCATCCAGAGAGCCACTGGATCCAGAGGTGATCACAGGAGGCCAGAACTTCAGCACCTTTGCAGGTAAGGACTCATGTGAATGCTCCATGTTGCTAAAGTTTATATATGTGTAGTTCATAGAGCCAAAGCAACTGCCTGCAACTCCAACGGCCTTGTCTTTGGATGAAAAGTGGCAAAGTCTTCAGATCTATGAGCGTAAAACAGAAGAAGAAAATCTCTCTTTTTGAGCACAGTGGCTGCGATTCATCAGGCAGAAGAATATTTCAAGCTTTTGGCTGCTTGATTGTTCAGTTCAGTCATTGTATTTGATATTCTGACATTCATAACTGAAGTCTATTTTCTCTCAGTAATCCCTGAAAAAAAGCTCTATTACAGCATGTCCCCAATCCTCTCTATTGTCTTGGCATCAGTCATTTACATAAAAGCTCTCTCTTTGTTCCGAGTGGAATTGTCTTTCATTTCTATATCAAACAGTTTGCTGAAAAAACAACCAGACAAACACGTCTCGTTGCATTGTAATTCTACAGTATAATGCTAGAAGTTCATGCTTTATTCAGCACCCTCAAACACAGTTCTGTTATAACATTATCAGTGAATATTGTTTCTGTCTTTTTACCTCAGAAGCACATGAAACAGAAAATGGCCGGTGTTGGACGACCATCGCTTTTCCTAATCCACACAGGATTCCTGTTAGCTATTGTTTTACTACCAGGTGAGACTTGATTTACAACTTTTAACTGATTAAAAATGTATCGATGACTTTATCTGATCTTTGACACAAAGATTTAATTGGCAGACGGTTGGAACTTTAACATTTATGACATGAGGGATGTTGTCCCTTCACTGAAGACACTGAGGTCTTTTGGGGTATTTAAATGACCTGAAGTATCATTGTAATTCACATTCTACAATGATACTTTAGTTCTGAAATTTTACAATAAGCTTCTTTAAAAATAAAACGTATTAGGAAGAAAATAAAAGAACAATGGATTATTTTACATTTGAAGTTTCTCCACAATAATAATGTTTGATGCAGTGATACTGTAAACACCATTTAGACCAGTGGTTCCCCACCCCTCTGGTTTCAGTGTCCACCTGCAACCCTCCTCTCACTGGTTACGCTTTTTATTTCACGCGTCCAAAGCATATTATTGCCTTCTCAGATTGTTTCATTTGAAGGATTTTCAGAGGTCTGAGGAGGTAAAAGTACCTTTTGTGTAAAATAAATCATTATTATTTTTTTAAAGCCTTTGTTGAATATATTTTTGGCAGCGGTGGAATGAAACCAAGTACAATACTGTGGTACTTGCACTCCACTTGAGTGCGACCATATTATGTGACCTGCTAGTCAAAGGAGTAGAAGAGGGAAATAATGTGTTTTCACTCCACTACATTCACCTGATAGATTAGATATAGATTTTATATTGAAAAAAGTATGAGTTTCTAAAATATGACACACGGTACTTATTAACTACCCAAAAGAATACCGTATAATGTAGTTAAAGTAAGCTCCACTTTGATTAAAATGCTACTTTCACATTAATGCATCAGAGACACTATAATAATAGATATACAAACAATAGTAAAATCTACAACAATATAACAATCACATGGGTTGTTTGTTTGTTTCTGCACAACAAATAGTTTTACTTTTGATGCTTTAAGTACATTCTGCTGCTATTGTACTTTAACTAAAGGGTGATTTTGAATACAATACTTTTACTTGTATTTTTACACCACTATATTCCTACATTTAATAAGTATAGGATTTGAGTACTTCTTCCTCATTCTGGACTCATAACCTGAGTCTTTCTTGAATCCTGTCTTTGTCCCTGAGCATTGGCACATGGATCGGCGGCACAGATTTATAGAGACACCATTACCCTCGTCGCTATAATAATACAATACCATGCCGATGCTAACATGCTGATGTGCAGGCAGCCTGTAAATCTTTCTAGAGTCATAAAAAGAAATGTATACCTGCACCCTTGGGAGATTTTCCACATTAATAACTTTGAAGGACCGAAGTTTCTGCCATAATCAGCTGACTTGGCTTGTTTTCTCAAACTCGTAAACTTCTGAAGGAAACCCCTGGTGGAGCAGAAGACACTCCAAATGTGGAGATGTACGCAGACATGTCCCCTCCCTCCCACCTTCCACTTCTACAGTGTATTGGTAATTGTTTTTTGTGAGGGCCCACTCTTTGTAGTTTTACAGGTTAACTTTAAGGAGGCCCCCAGTAGCGGCACATGCTCCACTGGTCTGGCTCAAAGCCTAACAGAGTGTGCATGTGGGGGTCTGCAGGAGGAGGGGGTGTTTAATCTGCAAGATGCTGCCTGTGCTGGGGCGCCAGAGCCACAGCACCTGCCGTGTTTCACCGAGGGGCTTATTAGCGGGTCAGCATTTTCCCTGTTGTCGAGGGAAAGCTCAACATCTGGTCCCAGTCAGCCAACGTCCCTGCTGCTGCTAATGTGGCTGCTGCTCGTGTTTTACAGAGTTTCTGGGGGCCGTTCCAGTGCAGCAGCACAGGGAGGAGGAAGGTAAGGACCTGTGACGTGGCATGTGGGACACGTATGATGTTTCGAGTGGCCTTTAAAACTTAAATCATAGCCAGTTATAAAGAATCATTCAACTAATCTTCCATTCAGCCAGAACGTGCAACATACATTTCATGCTTATTGGTCACAAGTATAACACACCCTTTCAATCTGGTGAAGTCCAAACTATAGCTCAATTGAAAATAAATTAGCCAAGATTTTCCATCATTGATTACTTGTTTTTTGGGGATTTATCTTTGGCATCAAGGAGTCTGTCATGGACATTTGGATGGATTTACTTTATCCTGACATTTAATCGACAAACGATTAGTTAGCCTAATCTAATCGAACATATTAAGCAGATGAATCGATAATGAAATCAATCGCTAGATGCCGCCCCAACCCAATCCAACAACTCTGCCAGAAGTATTGTGAATGTTTTTGTTGGTGTCGACAGACTACAGTTTTCACAGAGGCTACACTTTGTGATGTTGTCGTATTGAACGGCTTCATATGAATTCCAAGTTGTTGCTGTGGAGATAAAATAACAGAGGCACCAAACAAGATCACGTAGTCCATTTATTTCAGTCAAAGATCTAGAAGCATCTCTTCACATCTTATCCACAAACAAAACTCTTCCAGTTCTGAATTTCAAAGACAAGCTACGACACAACAACCTTTTTAACGTATTTAAACACAAACAAGCTCAGCTCGTAAATCTTTTACATCTTAAAGGAATACTTATGCGTATTTGCTTCCTTTCAGAGTTCGATAAATCTCGAAAAGATCAATACCACTGACAAACATGGGAGAGGTATCGATCTTCTCATCTAACTCCCAGAAATAAAGCAAATATGCAACAACTTTATGAACTTCTTAAATATTTACTTATCATACGATTTTGCTACTTATGTCTATGTTTTAAAACCCATTTGATTTTCACAGTTAGCTTTTTGGTTTGTTGTATTGTATCACAATACAAACATATAAATAATTTAACATGACTTATTATGAACAAAAAATCCCCTATTCATACAATACAATCCAGATAAATTAAAGTATATTATTCATACATAACTATAAGGCTCTCTTGTCTCTGCCTGTAAATAGGAAAAACATACATACATAAAAATACACATATTCTATACTCTGTACACTACACACCATTTGTTAATTCAGACTTAAGTTAGTTCACTCTTTCCCTCTCCTCTCCCCTCAGTGCCCGCAGTGTCACATGATGACACCCTCGAGGTCATGGAGAACCTGAAGACGCTGGTTCGCAACAGGAGGAACTCCCAGGTCTTTGCTGTGCCTCAGTTCAAACGGCTGCCGGACTTCTGGGGATGGTACAAGTACTTCATGCAAAGCCACAACCAGGAGGGAGTGAGTGGAGTTTGTTATTAATTATTAATTATTCAGTTTCTCCCAGTGAGGATTATGAAACAGTGCTTGTTTTTCCTCACAACCAGTCTGCATTTTAAAGAGAGTTTTTCACCCATTTACGAATGCCAGAAAAATACAGCTTCTGATGATGACAATATGAAAGTACAAATATGCCATGCGAAATTACTCTGCAATGCAAGTCATGTTCCAACATGTCTTCTGAGTCCCAGTGAGAGCTCTGTGGTTGAAAAGTCAGGCTGTACGGATGAGTAACAAGTCTGTGAGCTGAAAAAGAGAATTCCTCCTCAGAGAATTTGTGTGAATGTCGCTTTGTCTTGAGCTCCGCACAGTCTTTTAGTTTGATTTTTGTTGTTCTGTTGTACTCTCTGTGGGGTGTAAATCATATGGATTCAAAGCGGATTCATTCATTTTGTCCCCTTTTTAACCAATATTTCAGGTTGAGGATCTGGATCGTCTGTACATGGCCTACCTGCAGAACAAGCACAGGTCAGAGGAGGGCCCAACTTTCAACCACTACCTCAAGCACCTCAGTGAAATCTACAAGTCGTGTGCCGATTCTGAGGATCCAGAGTGCATCTCCGAGTCCACCAGCAAGCCAAAGGCTGCATTGGTGATGCCTGCCCCCATCAAGTCTGCTGCCGTCAGGATGTGCAACCCTTACCTCGACCCCTACTGCCTCTTCCCCCCATCCCCTCATGCTGTTGTCTCAGCGCCTGAGCCAGCTCCAGCCAAGGTGCCAGCCCCCATCCTCACCCCCATGCTGCCCATGCCTATGAAGAGCTCCACTGGCTTCTACTACTACGCCCCCGTCCTGGAGCCTTTCCTGAGCGCAGGTCAGAGGTCTGAGCTGCTGAGGATCTGCAACTCTGAAGATGTGGAGTGTCTGCAGTATCATCTGAGAGCAGCTTATGGCTACCGCCCAGCCACTGGCCCAGCCCCATCCTACGCCGCCCTCAAATGCGACCCCAAGGACCCCTACTGCATGCCTACCCTGGTCCAAAAAGCCCCCACCGGCTTCTACCACCGTCTCTACCCCAGCTGTGACCCAGAGGTCGATCCCCTGTGTGTGACCAACGTCGCTGCTCCTGCCTCCCTTGCTGCAGGGGAGGCCCCTAAAGAGCAACACTGCAACCCACTCTTTGACGGTGGCTGCAACCCCCTGACCGCCACCAAGCTGTCTGGCCTCACGAAGCCCGTGCTGGAGTACGCGCCCGCACCTCCTGCTGCTCCTGCGGCCTGCGACCCTCGCTACGACCCATTCTGCATACTGTCAGCCGCCGCTGCCCTGCGCAAGCCCGAGCACCAGGTCTGAATTTGAAGTCCTGCTACTAGGAATCAATAGCTAGATGTTTTGATTAATCTAGTGTAGGCTTTATCTTGCTTGTTGAATGGTTCTTTTAATCTTCTATTCCTTTTCGTTCGGTTTATTAAATGATGTAGTGAAATTAAAAGGGTGTCGCATAATGCTTTCACTTGCTATCTATGATCTGCTTTGCATCTGTTTTGAACCCAAAACATCAATCAATCAATCAATCAACCAGGTCCGCTACCAGCTGGGTGTCCGTGGCCAGACCAAGGAGGGCTACGACTGCTATGTGCACTATGACAAAGACTGCACCCCGGTGAAGTCTGGCGCTGAGGCCAAGGCCGACATCAAGGCTCCAGCCAAGCCCTTCTGCCATCCGTTCGACCCCAACTGCGGCAAGTTTTCTGGACCTACCGGCGTTGAGGCCCCGAAGCCAGCCACGGATGGCATAATCCTGCCCGACCCCGACTGCGACCCTGAGATCGACTACAACTGCCGTCTGCGCCGCGGCGAGCCCGCCTCTGTCGCCGATGAGCCCGCCGCTGCCGACGAGCCCGCCAAGGAGGCCGCTGTCCCGCGCTTTGATGACTTCCTCAGGGGCGTCATGAGCCAGCACAAGTAGATTTCAAGAAGTAACAACAGATTCAACATCTACCTGGCAGAAATGGAGCTCACCCTGTAGTCACTCATCTTTATGGACTTCATGGACCGCAACCTGTCACGATGTCATCAATATATCACTTAGTTTTACAAAACTATACAATCCATCAGCTTTTAAATAGTGAAAAGTGTCTTAATTTTGGTCTGTTTTTATAAAAGGGGAACACTTCAAGATGGCCAAGCAACATAGAACATGTGAAACTTGTGTATTAAATACTTTATGTATGTATGTTTGTAGAAAAAGGTCGTACGTATGTATAGATGTGTGATAGATTAGGGGTAATTTGAATTTGTGTTAGTGGGCAAGAATTTCTCTATGTTGTACATTCTCTGTTTCCATTTGAGGTACCCTATTTAATGTTTTTCACATTTTTCCGTAACTCTCAACCTCATAATGCTTCATCTGTTTCGTTTTTATGAAGTTCTAAATAAAAAAAAATATTTGAAAAACTTCAGAATTTTATTTCTAGCGGTGAAACACACTGAGGTCATAGAAGAAGATACAGGTAAAAAACCCGATGATGCTTAAGTCTTATTCATCCAACAAACATTGTGAATGGCTTTAACCATGTTAGAGCGAGCCTACTCTGCACACCGCATTTATCACATCAGTATTCAGATGTTTTAACTAACATGCAGCACATCTTTGAGCCATCTGGCTCCTGTTTATGTCCCGCCATTATAAAAAATAGCTCTTTGTTGCTACATCTGCACTTTTATATTCACACCAAATCTCCAACATGCAGTATGCATTTTTGCATGATATCACCTTACACTGCAATTACAGATTAGAGGCTAGAAGGGTGAGTACAATTAAATCACAAAACCAGACTGCTGTAGCCTAGCAGTCAGATTCAGTTTAGTTTTGTAATCATTGCTACAAATACTCCAGTAAATGGTGGTAACTTGAACATTGTGGTGCTTCATAAAATGTCTCCATATATGCTAGCTGCTTTGTGACACTGTACTAATGCAGATAATTTCTAACGTTAGCATGTTAACATGCTCATAAGGACAATGCTAACATGCGGAAGTTTAGGAGGCACAATAGATCCAGCTAGGGCTGATGGGAATAGCATTAGATTTGTCTTGAATCATTTCAATCTTTTAAAGTTCTTTCAGTCTGGATCAGAGTGGTCGATTGACACTGATAGCATGTCTAAAAACCCAGCAGCAACTAGGCTTTCTAGAAACAATGTCACAGTTGTCCAGTTTGTCTAAATTACAGTAAACGGTAAGTAAAAACTCAAGCAACATAATTAAATAATCTGTATTATTTTGTCACCTCCCACCTACATCATGCCACAAACACTCTAGGATATTGACTATCACCTCCTTTCAGCTAAAACAAATTGCTAACCTAAATCCAAAGCAAGTGTCATCCGTAAAATAAATGGTATTCCAGAATTTTGTCCCAAGATTGGAGCTGAGTCCCATGTGAGTGTGTGATATGTTTGCACCCACAGTTTAGGCTCAAACACACTCATGCACAAAACTAGAGTCCATTGTACGGCTTTGTATGAGCCAGAGGATAACGATCTGCATATCACACACAATAACAACATCATGCCATATTTGTCCCTGTTGGTATTGAATATTACTTTACCAGCTGATTATGACAGAATGCAACCACAAATTCAGTCTGTGGTTGATAAATAAGCATATTAAAAAATTTTAAGTAATATTTAATGATGAACTGTTGTATTGTCTCCCCTGAAGCTGAAACGTTGTATTACAGAAATGAACTGCAGCCGATGGCTACACGGACTGCAATCTGCTTTTCAATAACCAACTTTTCAACAGCTCCAGCACGCGGCAGTCCCCAAGGAAACCAACGCCGCTGCTGTTTCTGACAGTTTTAAAGGCAGATAACACACAGCCGGGCCCAGTAATGACTACCTGAACACAACATGCCTTCAAGAAAACCCTATGGAGGTATGTTCCTAATTGCAGCTGCTGTCTTGTAAAATGTTGACTTGTGCCGAGTTCTCCTGTCGTACTGGTCTGATGCAAGGCACACTTTCAGTTTTATTCTAGGTCAGTTTTTTTTATATATTCTGAGCATTTTACGCTGAAATTAAGTGTACAAATTAAGCACAGGAGGCTGTATCACTCTGTGTGAGTCATTTGCTGTATAGAATATCAATGCTATTAATATAAAATACTTTATATTAATAGCATTGATATTCTATACAGCAAATGACTCACACAGAGTGATACAATAGGGCAGTGTTGGAACGTAACTAATCTACATTTACTCAAATTTTGCACCAGGGAGAGAGACAATGAGCATGTGGACCAGCTTTTATAGCCTGGAAGTCACAGGTGCGCTCAATCAAGCTGATGACCCTCTCTTTGTCAGCCAGCTGGCTGCCAATGTTGGGCCAGGACAGCCTCCAAGACGATGGGAAGTCGTCACAGGTTGCAAAGTGTCACATGGACTGAAACGTTGGCTTTCTTGCACTCTCGAACATCATCTGCTCAGCACTATAATGTATCAAATAGAAACATTTACAATCTAGACCCCATACTAATGCTATAAAGATACATGCAAAATACAATCTTTGAAAATGCATTATTTGATGTTGATTTTTACTGGATCATGTGACATGTTGCCTATATGGGTCCAAAATAGTGTTTTTATAAATGGTTGTATAATTTTGAATGCAGTGTTTCATTTTGCAAAATAAATAAGATGTTCTTCACCTTGATCTGTTTTAAAAATCCTTTTGGAAATAAGATACAATGCAGATATGTGTCCACTTTATTTTGGTGCGAACCTTCGTATTTGCATGCAGCCTCCAGCAGGTGGCGCTGATCTCCTTGAGGCTGTCAGCGCGCTGTCACAACTGTCTCAGTAAATGCATCAGCTCTTTAGGCCGATACTCTTTGAGCCCTAAACAAATGGGGACCCTTTTATATCAGGTCACAAGGTACAGATCACGAAAAAAATCTGTCTGACAGATTTTGTTAATTGAATGAATGTTTTTGCATGTGGTGGCTCAAGCGATGAAAGAATGCGAGGAATACAACAAAACACGCACAATTTCTGAGAAATTAAAATCTGCTGTGAAAAACAAACTAACTGAAATTTTCATTCAAACTGAGCCAAAGAAAAAAACTGTAATAAAAGTTAGACAGATGATGGATGAAACATGTAAAACCCACAAAACATTAATTAATTTATATTAATTACAGTAGAATACCTATCCAACATTAGTTAGACTCTCTGTTGCAGGTCAAGACTTCTCTTTTTTTAAACAATACTGAACAATTTATCTAAGATGAAGGTTTAATATTTTCAGGTGAGATATTGTAAAAGCTGCATGAAGAGTGTTTGTTCAAAATTGAATTTCATCGAAGGTCGTCCCGGAGGAGCAGAGATCAAACAGTGTGAAGAGGAGAAAGAGAAAATGTTTGGAATCAATTTCACGCCTCCCTGAAGAATAATTGCTGTGGATTTTAAACATTATGATATTAAGTTAAGCGCCTTTCAGTTTGTCTCAGTGGAACGCATTTAGTCTACTGGTTTTATCACGGCTGCCTGTTTTGTGTTAATTACTAAAATACAGACGAATTTATCTGCTGTGAAATACCTTTTCTTGCCTGCTCCTGTCAGCGAAAGATAGAACTAGATAGATAGATAGATAGATAGATAGATAGATATAGATATATAGATATAGATATATATATATGTCTATATATATATATATATATATATATATATATATATATATATATATATATATATAGAAAGACAGACAGACAGACAAATAGATAAAGATATATAGATATATAGATATTTATAGATATATATGTCTATATATATACTGTATATAGATAGAAAGACAGACAGACAGACAGAGAGACAGACAGACAGACAGACAGATAGATAAAGATATAGATATTTATAGATATATGTCTACATATATAAAAATATAGATAGACAGATATAGACCTACAGACAGACAGACAGACAGACAGACAGATAGACAGACAGACAGACAGACAGACAGACAGACAGACAGACAGACATACAGACAGACAGATGTTAGTTTCAGCTGTGTACATTAAGAGTCAATGACCAGCTTCGGATTTGTACATATACCTTCTCTTCTTAACGAGCAACCATTTATATCCTGAATCCATCTTTTATATAGCGGCATGACTGACCAAACTAATGGACACAACATGCATTAATAACTCCCATGGGAAATACACTTTTCTGTAGTACAGAAATGGAGCCAAAGCTTAGTGTGTTTTGGTGTGTTTGAGGTCTGTGACTGAGTAGCAATATAATGCATGAGACTTCATTCTCTTTTCCTGATCCTCGGCAATGCTGAATATGAGTGAGACGTTACAGTGTGAAGGTACAGCAAAGCCATACATTGACAGGGGCTTGTATAGAAATCTGTAGGGACCCATGCACTTGTGCTCCAAATGATAATTATGTTTTGTGGACTGATCTTTGCTCTGTATTATATTTGCTATTTCAGAGCGATGATGGAAAATGTAAATGATTAGCTGAGTGGGAGAGCGAAAGTTGTGTGAGGGAAGTGAGAGTGACAGGCAGAGAGAGTGAGTCATTTGAAAAGGTCAGCACTGTGTAAGCTCTCACTGTGTTTTTGAATTAAGTGATATAATTAACTATTTTTCATATTGATGTGTTTTCAGCTGTAACTTATTTAGAACAGAGATGGCTCAAGGTTTATTCAGTTGTTTTTTTCATAAATTGGCCAAGTTTGCTTGATTTATGTATTCCCCTATAGGTTTTTGGTAAAATTAAGCTCCTTATGTTTTTAGTCGATCATTTTATGTGGAAATGGTAATAGCGGTCTTTTACCTTAGTGCAGTTACACGTGAACCGATATACAGTACAACTGAACCTCTGTTATGGTGTTGTCCATATCAACATTCATTGTGCTTTCAAGCCAGCGGTAACTCACAGCAAGACTTCAAACATGGAGAGAATCCCCACAGAGATTGAACAGTGCTGCTTCTGTTCCTAAAATCTGTTTTCCTGCACAAACATCCTCCCTAATAAATCTGGCCTATATTTTTTAACCAGAAAAAAAAAAGCCTGCAGCTTTGTAGGGGAGTAATTGCACCAAGACATTTTAAGAGCTTCTTCCTCTGCCAAGAGGCTTTAGCCCACAAGACTGTTTTAGTTTTTAGATTACAAAGCAAGTGTATGGTTTTATCAGATGAATTCAAGTTTATTAAGCCTACTCTTTGCTGCTTTGGTTTGTAATGTTTGAGGGATCAGAGGTCCAAGTGGTAGACAACGTTTGAAAGACTGACTGTTTCTTTGTTGCGGTAGGTTACTGTATGTTACTTTGCAAGTGTGCATTTTCATAATCCAGCCTATTAGCTCATCTCTAGGCTTGTACTGGGAATTGAACTTCCGAGTTGCCAGTCAGACATTTCAGCTGGAACGCCCCCTGAAGTGGGATATTCAACTTGAAAGGTTGGAGGAACCTCACCAACCCCGACATCAAAATCAATCAATATCAATTGGTATTGCTAAACATGGCTAAACTGGCTGGAACTGGTCCATCTCGGTTTTCAGGCTTGTTGTACTGGAATACAGTCAACTAGTCAACTCAGGTGTGACGTTATTCCCAAGCCTGACTTCCGCAATAAATGTAAAGCATCATTACATGCAGGCCTAGCTGGCAATTCAACCACTGAAGTAGTGAGCTGGGAACATGCTCATGCTAGCCAGCCACAGTAGCCTGTTATGCTAGCTGGCATATAACTGTCACTTTTTCTTTTTGACTCTCTGTTCGGCCGACCTCAAAAGACATTTTGAAGGTCAACAACGTCTACATTTGTGTGTCAAAGTTAACCTGTGAAAAGCTCTCTGGACATTTTTTTTCACCTTTGTAAGCGAATTAATTAAAATGACATTCATTAACATACATTTTCTTCATTACAATAAATCCTGATCTGAATGAGCTTCCAAGGGCTTTTTTCCCCACTTGTAGCCAAAGTTGCTGTTCAGTAAAAGTTATCTAGCAAACAAACTCTCAAGTAAGTTGTTGTGTTAAGAATCAACTTTTACTATCAAGGTCAAGAATGAACCTCTAAGGTCAAAAGGTAGTCAATAGTCTCTCTTCTATGTTTCTTAGCTCTGGAGCTGATTGACATTAAATAAATAAACAGTGAACCAGACCACAACAGGCATTGGTTAAATCTCTCAACAATCACTCTTTCCTCCCATAAACCTCCATAAAAAGGAAGATATTGACGGTTGTCAGCTGATCTGATCAATGTTATTTGGCAACTACTTTAATTAATTAAGCGTGTGGTCTTTCAGATGCAATAAAGCCTTGAATAACAGTGAGCTGCCCTGACAGGCGTTTGTCATCGATCTGTCGCAGCTCGACAGCTCTGCCGGCAGAGATCAGACCCACGGGTTAACCTGGAGACGCCTGTCGTTCGTCAGCGTTGACTCACACCAACAATGAAGGGAGGAGGTGGAGGAGGGTGAAGGAGACAGAGTGGGAACGAGGGGAAAGCCGCGGTTTATGTTGGATATTTGCACAAAGATACAGCGGGCAGAGTGGAGACAGACAAACACACATGGACAGATGGAGCCTTAGAGAGCGACTGACAGGGGAAATAGAAAATTAGGGAAGGAAATAGACAGATGGACAACCTGTGACAGCTGGGAGGTGAAGGAGTCAAAGACAGCTCTGAGGCGTTGGTGATAGCAATCATTAAGAAAAACACACTGAACTCCATTATTGTTATTCAGCTGGCAGTCCTCCTGGTCCCGTGGACAACAATTTTAGCTGACTTTGCTACAAACACAGCTCCTCGCTAAGTCTTAGCCTCGGAGGTTGCGAGGGAGACCTGGGAACTGTGGGAGTTTTCTCAGCTGCCTGAGTCAGCACGAGGCGAGGTTTGTGCTGACAGCGAGGCCTCACCACCCTGTACCTCCAGAGAGCCGGGGAATATCATTACCTCCAATCAAACCTGCAGTCTATGAATGGCAATGAGGAGAAAGAAGAAGACGAAAAAACAGTAGCTAACGGAAATTAGCTCCTCTGTTTTTTCATTACACACAGTACGACAGGCTAATGTCTTTTCATCAAAAGTTGAAAATGAAAAGCTTCAGTACGAGCTCGGCAGTTAAACGTTTTTAAATATTCACTGTCTCTATGTAACTTAGAGAATTGGCGACATTTTTACCCTGTTTAAACAAGATAAAATCTGCAGTTATGAAGTAATTTACCACAGGCAGCAAACACAGACTGCAGTGTATTACGGTTGCATTTGATGTGCTGCTTGTTTAGTGAGCGTCAGTCCACAACAGAGAGCCTGTTTTGCTGGCAGACTTTGTATTGGAAAAGTAGATATGCTGTAGCTTGTAAAAGTTTTGCGCGTGGAACTTAATTCACATAATTTTAAGCAAAAGCAAGAAGCTAGACAAGTCAGAAATGTTTCTAGTCTCAAGAGGGCTGCTGTCAAGAATATTTTTTTGGGGGGTTCTTGTTGGAAATATTCCCTCTGCAGCACAAAGACATCAAACCAGTTCTTTAAAACTTTAAGCAAAGTAAAGAGAAATATCAAATGGCATCTTTAAAACATTTAATGGAAATATGACACACAGTGAGTAGAGTTTTTTTTTCCCCATCCATGTTTTTTTAGTGTTCAAAAGCAGTCATGCTGTCAAAGTGCTTCTCTGCCTCAGGGTTTATTTATAATTTAAGATTTCCCTACTTTTATACAAAAGAGCCGGTCTGGGTCTCACCAGAAACAGTTTAATTAAAAAATCGACACACCTAAAACCTCATCCGGGGTTATTGGCTTTTAATAAAGACATAATTTGAAGTAACTTGTGGGAAATAAACTACACATTTTCACCTGAGATTTTGGGGTGAATATGGCCTTTACAGATGGTTTTAAGGCCATTTTCATTCTCTCCATGTTTCCTTTTCCATGAAACATTTGAAAAGCATGTGAAGAGCCTCGTGTTAAATGGTTTTGGCCATCGTACGGATGGAAAAGTACTCACACACACACACACACACACACACACACACACACACACACACACACACACACACACACACACACACACACACATACACACACACACACACACACACACACACACTTGCTTTGAAGAATCTGCTACCCAGAATATTCCTGCCAGTATGAATTTCTTATGTTGCTGCATCTTTTACTCTTGTGCTCTGGATGTTGGATGAAAGTAGACTTCACAGGTCAGACTCTTTTCATCTTTTTGACTCAAATACTCTCAGATTGCTATCAAACATGTCACACATTTGTGCTGAACACAGATTTGTGTAGTGAAACCATCTTCGGGGTTTTCAACTGGAAAAAAAGATATATTCATAATCTCAGGCATGGCCGATTCTACTGTACGTGAAGATAGCAGTATTTGCCTTGGGTTTTGTTTTTGTATCAGAAAATTCGAAAAAAGGCCACAGAGAAGAGAGTCAGAAGGGAAATGACTTGTTTCCATTGCAGGATTGTGGCAAGAACAAACAGAAAGTAGACGCACACTGTTGTCCAATGGCCCTGAGGATCACATCACATTGATAGACCACAGTTTGCTGCAGTGGAGTGGAAGAGAAAGCGGAGGGAGCACGACAGATACTTTTGTCTGTGAAGGCAACATACTGCTCCTTTGTGAGACAAGGGTAAGTTCTTCATTTCTTACTCAGTTCCGAGGTCTGGCACTGAGGAGCCAGCCAAAGGCCCTCAACCCAAACTGCTCCAGTGAAGCTGCTTCTAGGTGGGGATGTATAACCCTGAGGAAAAAGTAGAGGTTGCAAACCTAAGTCAAAACAAGTCGGATTGGACTAATTTACAATAGAAAAATGGAGGTCTTCAGGAAATTTGATTTTTGCATTGGATTTTAGATTATTGCAGAAAATGAGCTCTATAACACTAATGCTTTTTAAAATTAAATGCATTAAGTAGAAGTACAAAGCTAATGGATTTCCATTTAAAAGCTTCAAAATTCACAAGAGGGGTATTTCTATTTCATGTTGTGGAACAAACCGTTAAAATCCCTTAAGCTTGTGTGAACCACACACCTTGTTTCAGCCGACTAACCAAAAACCCATTCAACAAACCCATTGACTTTGAGAAGTGGGAACCAGAAGTGCAAAAATGCTAACTCGTTTCCGGGTTTTAGGACTCATTCCGGCTGCACTATATAATCCACTAGGAGCTGCAGCAGCGCAGAAGATGACATGAAAACGTACTTTTACTCCTCATCACTCTGCGACAGAGAAACACTCCTAATGTCCTCCGTGTTGCTGGTTTTTACTTTCTTTTCTCTCACATGCTCATTTAAAAAAAAAAAATCTCTTTCGCAGTAGCTTATTATTTAGTTTTCTAAAAATCAATGCACTGCTGCGTCTTGGTGTATATACAGTACAGTACTGTGAGAAACCCTGGAAAATTGCAGAACTGATCATTATCACGGCAGTAGGGCTTTTTTTATCTCGGAGTTTATGTGCTTTTAATTTGGTCTGTCTCTGAAGCAAACACAGCTGACCAGTCTGCAGCTCGGAGGCGGACGTAATGAAACAGATGCTTGGCAGATGTCAAGGTTAAAACGTGCTCGGAGGCATCCACTTTCTGTTTAACGGGCATGTTGAGAACATGCCTTTCAGCTGTATCCTATGGAAGTAGAACACGAGTTTGGTAGGGTGGCAGAGCAGATTTAAGGAATGAGTACAAATCTAAAAAGCTGTTTGACACTAAACTTTTCCACGTATGTATCATGTAAGTTCCTCTTTTTTTGTGTTTTCAAGTGAACTGCGACAAAGTACATGGCGTCGTGAATTTAGACGACACTCGCGGCTTCAAATTGAAGACAACTACGAGCCAAGAAGAAGAAAACTCAACTTAAGATGGAGCCCCGCTGCCTTTTGAAACTTAGAAGAGACCACCTCTCGTCCTTCCAGGGGCAACATATGAGAGAGAAGCACCAACAGGGGGAACGAAGAAAAGGCAGACGTCTCGTCTGAAGCTTTCAGTGCCAAGTTGTACTTTTCCTGTTGCTTTTTTAATTTTTTATTGACACATGTAGAACATATTTGCATTCATTACTGATTTTGGCCACTTTTGTTGAAGAAAAATGTACAATAACGGGGGGAAGCTATATTTGGTGCAATTATTTGGAAACTGTTTCATCTGTTTGGTGTAAACTCTTCGGGAGGATGCTGTGAGTGACGCTTTGATATTTATGGCTCCATAGAGACAGAGGGGAGGCTTCAGCTACTTTTTCATCTTTGACAGTAACAACCTCTCAGCAGAACAGCCCTCCCATTAGCACAAGGACTACCATTTACCTCCCAGCTATCCTTACATGCACAAACTGGTCATTTAGAGGGGAGTGAGCTCTGTAGCTTTGCATTTCTTTTTACATTCCCACCATGTGTCTTTATGTTGACTTGTTTTTGTTTTTATTCATGCATTTATTATTTTGTTGTTGTGTTGCTTGGCATTGAACAAACCGACTTTCGGGAAAAATTAACAAGGCTGTGTCTTTGTTATGGAAAGGCAGCAGCAGGCAGGAAACTACAAAATTACCCACCTGATGCTTGCGATACAAACACACACACACACACACACACACACACACAGAGGGATTTGCTTTGCTCTTTCACTATTTGATAATCAGCTGCATCAACAGTCAGAATGAGAAACAAGCAACCATAGAAACATATGCATCTTGAGTGCACAATGCATGCAATATCTATGCCTGCATGTCACTCTCATTATTATCCTCAGCCAACCCTGCTCTGCTACTAGTTGCAACTGATGATTTATTGATTAGTCCTCACTCATACCCTCCAATCATGCCCTGTACCAAAAGGCCTGCAAGGGGGGTGATTCAGTCACACTCACCTCTCACACTGTGCCACTGCTCCGGGTCACTGTCAGGTCAGCCCAACAGAACCTGTTCAATAATGCAAGCACTGGACCGGAGGGCCGGGACCCACATGTCACACACAATGAGGAAGCACACGGCACTAAACTCCAGCCAGGCTCTCACAGCTCATCATCATCTGCAGATGGATAATGAACCTAAATGACCTGACATGAGCAGAGGGAGATAAATTAAGTGCTTTGAAACTGCAGAGCATGAACAGTGGATATCTGGGTTTAGGATGGCACCTTTATCCCTATTTAATGTTTATTTAATGCTCCATTATTTAAGGAGAAATTAATGCATTTGGGAAACTGTACTTAGCTTAGCTTAGCTTAAAGATTGGACACAGAGGTAGTGTGGCTATTTTCAAAGTCAGGCTGGTTTCATCCAGCATTCGTAGTGATACCTACGAAAAAGAATGCGCCGTAATTTGTAGATATCCCAAAATAATATTTGTATGTAATCCATGTAGTCATGAAAAATACTGCTAAAGCACACGTCAGGTGGGCAGGAGGGGAGATGGACGGGTCCAAACACCAGCAATCTTTCAGCCAGGAGACCACTGCTTGTTCCCTGTGTGAAACGAAAAGCCAACTCTTATGTTTTTGTCACGTAACTGGAGTAGCCCAGTAACAGATTATTTGAACCCAAACAACAAGTATTTCACAATCTATTCATACACCTAACCAGTTTCCTGTGAAGACGGAAGTTTATTTATATAAGACCGTATTTCATGTAACAAGCAGGAAATTGACACATGTTGCTGGCTTTCATAGGAAAATACAGAAAGAAATGAGGAGTAACCTTTTGTAAGAGATCATACAAATAATTGTATGAGGATACGTTGCAAAAGGTAACAACGTTTGCAGACTAGCACGTCTAAAGCTCCTTATTAACTTGTAATATCTTGTTTGCTTTTAATCTGTATCCTTTTAAACAAACTGTTGTTTTTACACTTTGGTAAATACACATGCTATACCAGGTTAATTGGTTTAATTGTGTTATCTATGCACAAAGCCAGGCCAGCTCTTCCCTCGTAGCTTCACGTATATATTTCACGTGCTGTTTGCTGTTGTTACATTTCCAGAAATGACTTACAGTGTGCGAGCATCATGGCAAGCAGTAACTGCTGCGGAAATTCAATCTCAACAGATGAAGTCGGAACTTTTAACGATTCCTGCTAGTGAGGAAAATGATGCACTGAAAGGTTTCGACAACTTTTTAAATCCCCACAGGAAGCGGAGTGATCACCCGCGAGATCAAACTAAGAGAGGAGGGAAATGAGCGAGAGCATCAAACTTCTCCATCAACTGAATTAATGAGGAGTCTGAGAGTATCCTAAGTAAGCAGGCTCGCATCACGTCTAATGACTCCAAGTCGGAGCACATTTTGAACTTTAAATACTAGAGGAAGAGAAGGAGAGAGGGGGACAAAAATAACACTGTGGGCCCATTACCCTTAACACAGCAGAGTGAAAGTTTAGGCTGAATTCTCGGTGGGATGTAAAGATACGACACAAGCTCTCTCTGGGGTTACAGCAGCGAGCACAGATTTCACTCGGAGTCATGGCGAATCCTCCGGGTCTGCAGGCTACGTTTGTTTTTGGAGCAGATTGCAGTGTTTTCAGTCTGTTCTCACTGAATGGGCATTTTACGGGGGAACAAGTACTCATCATGCAGTCAGACCTTGCTTCTTGCAATAGGCACATATTCCCAAGTGTGCTATAATACATCATGGCGTTTGCATAGCAGGCAAACAAGTAGTTTTACATTTGCAATTCATAGCAGCTCCGCGCACACGCCTGCTCACTCTCTGGAGTAATAGACTCCTGTCATTGATGAGTCCCCGGGGGTGTACAGAGTGAATCCTTTCTCACGTCTGCATCGATCGGCCTGAGAATTCTACCTGATTTACATTGACAAGAGCATTGGGGTCCAAATGAGAGTAAGCATGTTTTCCAAATTGGAAACACAAGGGACGCCGTGTCTCTGCAAACAAACAGCTGGGAAGGTAAACGCTGACATTTGGCTTGAACGTTAGAAGACGGCTGACTTTGCCTCCATCCTTCAGAGGCAGTGGTCACTTTAAACCAAGTGTGCTCCATAAAGCAAAGGCCAATGACATACTGTTACCTTATAAAGTCTTTATGGCTAATGTGTCAGCAAACAGTTGCCTATTTGCACATCTTAGACACCGAGCAATATTAGCATTTATGTTTCTATCCACCTGATGAATCCAAGTCCAAAAATCTCTCTAATTTAAGCTCTGTTTTTGGTCCCCACCAACGCCCGAAGGAAATATCTTTAGCAGCTCTTTAGCTGCTAAGTGCTCCACTATGTTCACCAGGTAGCTAACTTAGTCTGTCGTTTTATGCTGAGGTAGTGAATTAAGAGCTTTTTTTATGCTGAAAACAGCTGCCTGCTGCATCTGGATAAGAGGTTGACTATAACAGTAAAGTTGCAGGCTGAGTTAAAAGGTTTATCGTTCAAATCCATTTTTTATAAATGCATCTTTCAAAACTTAAATGTATGGTATATTAATGTCAACAGAAGTTAAAGTGCCGCTTTTTCTCTTTTAGTTTGGAGTAATAATATCATGAGGTGAATCCCTGCGTTTTCCAGGTTAATTCACAGTGTGTTACGGAGACCCACAACATATGGACGGCCATATCGGGAAGCCAAATGAACAGATGGACTAAAACTCACATCGTCATTACGTGTCAGGAGCTCATTTAGGAGTCAGTATCATGAGCTGTATGTTTTCTAAAAGGTCAGTATTGGTTTTTAATTTCAGTGAGTGAAGTTTGATGGACACAGAGAGAGAGAGAGATAAGAAAGACTTAAAATAGACACATAGCTAATGTATGCTGTGAAATCTATCGGGCTTTATCAGTATTTTACAAAGTGAGAGGGGACAAGATGACCAGGATATCAAATATTTCACCCACGTGGATGGAGCAAGATCATTAAGATGTCCAAATTACTTTGGAACACTTTGCTTTAAAGCAAAAACTTAAACTTGCATTTGACAGGGGGACAGATGAGCCTGTAACTCTGATGTAATTAGGGTTTTGATGCCGGCTCTGCATGGTATGAGAGCTGACAGGACAAGCAGCTCAGGGAAATGTGAGCTTCAAGAATGTCAAGGGTTCTAGTTTCACAGAGGAACACAGCAGAATCAGGAAATGTCAGCGTGCAACACATTAAAAGGTTATGCATCGCCGGTCGCGTGCGTGCGGGCAGATGCACGGACAAACACATGGCCGTTTTTTATCTTACTCTCAGACATGCAAGCAAAAAGCAAACACACACACACACACACTCACACACACACACACACACACACACTCACACACACACACACACACACACACACACACACACACACACACACACACACACACACACACACACACACACACACACACACACACACACACCGATTGTATCTGTTAATGATCTTGGGTTCATCATTATTTTTGAGTAAGCAGCACAAATGGAGTTTTCATGAATCTCGCAGACACTCAAATTACTTTCCTTTGCGCCGTGATTTCTGTAAGAAATGGCAGTGTATGCAAATAAATGCTGGAAAAATAGAGCAGAGCTGAACAAAAAAAGAAAGCCAACACAGGACAAGTTGTTTTTTTCCCCCTCAGAGAACCTTGAATATTACTGACAGCATTATAATAAATGCATTATACCAGGACAAAGCTTATTTGGTTTACATGTATACACCACTCAGCCACCCGCATTGCACTTCCCTTTCGACATGTCCTAAATTGAATGTAATAACTCCAATCAGTGTGAGGACAGTGAATCCCTGCTGCTAATGCAATACTCGACGTTGTAGGCCAAGCATCAGGCCCTTTGCCATTAACGTTGCATTACATGTCCTGTTCCACACTGTAATTTCAGCTGAGTGCAGACACATGTCTCGACCTGAATAAATCAGGTGTTACAAGGAAGACAGACGCAACTCACTCACACACACACACACACACACACACACACACACACACACACACACACACACACACACACACACACACACACACACACTTTGTCTGCAATCACCCACTTCTCTGAGCTGGGAGTGTGAGCCAGAGTATCAGCTAAGTCGAGCTGCATGCCAGATACTGTTGGACTCTTCACACAGAGCTTGGGATCCCAGCCGGAGAATCAGCCACCATGTGTATTGGGCTGGGGGACGGTGGAAGGAGATGAACAGATACTGGATTTCTTGGTCACACTGTGCCGGAGTGGCAGCTGCTCGGAGACTTGTGTGTGACACTGAGCAGAGAAGAAAGTGTCACTCTCTTTTTATTTTTTATTTTTCCCTGAAGTGAAGTCCCAGGATATTCGTATGTGTTGCTGTAGGAATAGCAGGCGACGTATCCTCACAACATGGCTGATGCCACCATGCAATGCTGAAATCAGCATGGCTTGTTTTTTAAATTGCTGGATTGAGCTGCTCCAGCTGTTCATTAAAGCAGAGATAATGACAGCTACTTTTTGGCCCTCTTAGTCTAATTTATTATCACCTGACTCTGAATCTTCCCTCAACTCTGAAGAGCATGTTGGCATCTTTTAGTATGTTTGGTTTTCTGGCCACAAATTTACTGTTTTGGTTCCCTCTCATCGCTCTCATAGCGATGTTTTTGGGTTGAAACAGAACTGTTTTCACCAAAAAAGTCCTACCTTCTACCTGACTGGCACCAAATCTCAATGTTTAGTTACTGAACAACATTTTTAAATACCGGTATATACATGTTCCTCTTATTCTAAACTGCATAAATATTTCTCTATATATGCATGGCATACCTAAATAAAACAAAGTTCCTACATTTACAAAGGTTTACTGAGGTTAAATACACAATCTGACCTAAATCTGTACTTTGTGGAAGTTATATCACATGTTGTTATCAGTAACTTTCTGTTTACATAGTTCAATTGGAGGGAACTACAGATGTTTTCTAGCAACATATTTACACATTAAAGTCTTTACTGTAAGACAGTCATGACGTTTTAATGGTGGAACCAGATTTAGTCATCACCAGTTTGAAACTAGCAGTTACTAAGAACGTAAAGGACTCTACACACAAACCATATAGCTGGTTGTGTAAATCTCCATCCAGCAAAAATGTACCTCCTAACGAGGCAAAGTTGTAACTTATAAATGAAAAAATGCAACCGGCATCAAGTCATTTGGATGTAACAAAAATAAACAACAGCATTTTAACATATTGGGAGATTTGAACACCATCCTAAATCACACCCCATAAACCCACAAGAGAACACAAACATGTCTAATAGATGCCGCTTGTGCTAAAATCTCTCCTTGCAAGAGGAAAGCAGAGAATAGGAAGTGTGCCGCCTTCACATCTGTCCGTCTCTGCCTATCAGCCCCTTGAGAAGCCATTGATCCATGCAGACCCTTTGCTCATATGACCGGCAGATGCTGCAGCAGCAACAAACACTTCTGTTCCTCCCTGACGGCATGACCACTCCTGTTTCCGTCAAGAACGGGTAGGAACCCCGGATCTGTCAACCTCACAGAGAGCGATAAAATGAACCATGATGACAAGCCAGGCTTGAGTCTTACGTTTTCGAGGCCAGAATAGACTGCAGGACATACCTTTTTTTTGTCCTGCAGTTACCTTAAAGGTGTGATGTGTAAGATTGAATTCATAATCAAAACATGAAGCAACAGAATGTGAAGAGTGTTGACGGCGATCCTTGTAATACCACGTGATCCTTTAAGAGGGACAGTGAGCCACTGTAGCATCCAGTCTGTCCTCAGTCCGACATGAGAGGATGAGGAAGTAGATCACGTTGAAGGTACAGGGTGTACGATTTAATAGTATTTGTATTTATTAGCAGCAGGGCCGAAGAGAGACGGTTTAGCGTTGAGGATTTCAAGGGAATTTACAGCGGAAGTTCCAGTTTGCGCAGAAATAAATGTGACCGTTCCTCAAGACCAACAAAGTTTTCCCGTGTTTTGTTTTCCGGCCCTTAAGTTCAAAACAACGGCTTCCCCTTTGTGTTTTGCAACCACGGTCGGGGAAGCTAAAGCAGGTTGGTTTGTCCGTTCTGGGCTACTGTAGAAACAAGGCAGCTGTTCTTATTTTCAGGTGATTATACACTAAAGTATTGAATACATATTATATTTAATTTCTGCAAACACATCTCCCTAAATGTTACACAGTGTCCCTTTAATGTTTTGGAAGATTCTCAATCAGTATTGCCTCTATGGAAACTCATTGCCCAGGATTAACTGAGCCTTAAACTTTATTAAGAACTGCCTAAGCGTTGACATCCAAATTGATGATCAATATTCTTATGAGACTCGATATAAACTCATTTGATTAATCCGTTAAGTAGTATTTAATGAGCGAGCACCGAGAGTTTGGCGCTGTGGTGATGTATGGAAACCTTTTTTAACCGTGCAGTGAAGGATAACAGCCCTCAGCAATGATGATAATTAGTTTATTAGTTTATTAATTTATGTAAATAGCATAATGAGCCACAAGGAGCTCTAACAAGAGAAATGTTGATAGAGGTAATTTCGACAAAATATTCCCTTTAATGCTGTGAATGTGGTGCTGCCAGATAATTCTGGTAAATTTGGGTCTAAACATTGTATTTGGCCATCATTTCTCTTACTCGTGCCACTAAGCTCACCAAGTTAATTGCTGAGAAATAGAACTGCAACAACAAAAAAGAAAGTAAAGTTGTCAGACAAGTGTTAAACTTATTTTGCAGAGAAAACTAAGACAAAGGGTCAAGCTACTTCTCAAACTGGCTTGTGAAAGTCATTAAAGTTCACAGAGTGACTTCTACCTGCTGGTCTTTTCCTTGTAGCGATGTTGTTGTGTGTTGTTCTCCCACATCATACTTTGTCGAGTACAATCTCAACAATCTTTCCCTTAACTAAGTACTTATTTTAACCCAAAACCACAATTGTTCCCTTCACTTAACCAAGTTGTTTTTGTGCCAATCAAACATTAAATGTATACTATGCAGGATTTTCTTCGAAAAAAGTGTAGCCTTTCGACTCGTACACAAATAAGCCCCCTCAATCATCACCCATGACCCACTAGATTGGACTAGATTGTATTTTGCTGTGTTGGGATGTTTCTGTCTGCCTCCCTTTGGGCACCTGGTGTGTGTAGTCCCCGTGTTTGCACAAGCGTATCAAAGACCAAAATGTCAGAGACCAAAAAAAAACTAAACACAAATATAGCAAGCAGACGAAGCTCGTTCCAAAACCAGAGTAAATCTGGGGTAGTCTTTCACGTTCACTGCAGTAATGCAGCAGGTGCGCTGGGCAGCGTTCTGGCGCCCTCGGTCAGTGGGCGTTTTTACTGGTTGTCGTTGAGCCTAGAGGAGGAGGGGCCAACATTGAATGTTGTGTTGATTACAAACGAGAATTCCTCCTTTTGTTTTCACACCGACAAACGAATACAGGCGTCTCATTTAGATTACCCTAAATTTAGATTTGACAATATACAGTAATTACAATTTGATTAATTTACAAAAACATTTTTTTTCTGTTTTATTATCCTATTTATCATCTCACTGTCTAACTTTTACTCTTTATATTTGGGGATTTTTGCCTAACTGACGGCTTATTTGCCACCATGCCTTGAGGTTGAACATTTCACTGACCAAATGTAGGAGGCACAACTTTAAACTGTTTTTATTAAGGATCCGAAAATAAAATCTTATTATCATATATATCTTTTGAGAGGAATGCACAAGGAGGTAACCTATAATCTATTACTTCAAACAGAGGTGTGTGATTTATTTGTTATCAAGAAAGGAAAGCTATATTATAATAATAATAATCCATATAGGAACCCTCCTGGGACAACGTTAATGACCCCTGGTAGCACCCGGACCCTATTTTGAGAAACTCTTACAAATCAATGGCATTACCAGAGAGGTTTCTATCCGTTACAGCAGTGAATGCCTTCACAAGAGGTGAAAAAAAAAAAAAACCTTCGATGATTTAAAAAACTCTGGCCAATCCCGAGTCACGTGACTCACCCACCGGCAGCTACAGAGAGCGCAAAAGGGACGCAGAGCCTCGGTGCACACGAGCCCGCACACCGCCCGTCCGCCGCCGCTATACGCCCAATTTCTTTTTAATTGAACCCTTTTACTCCCGCTCGGTGAGTACATTTTCCACTGGCATTTTCTTAAAGCATATTTTGATCTTCTTTTTCTTGCTTTTCTTGACTTGGTGTTCCGACATGGGGGGAAAAATGTTTTCTCGTTTTCTGCATGCAGTGATTTAAATCTTGGATGCTGAGTATTTGTTGCTCCGGCGACATCCGCTGAGAAATAGTCCTCCGTGCTTTGCGGACGCTCTTGATGTTTTTTTTTCTTTTTTCGCACCCCCACCACCACCACCCCAGCTCTCTCTCTCTCTCTCTTCATCTTCTCTTTCCGAAGCAGCTTCTTTACGAGCCCTCTTCTTATAATCCCCACCTTTTGCTTATATTTTCACGCTTTTTCTCCTCCGTCATGTCTTGTTTTGGTGTGATTTTGGTGCGTCCCCCTGGTCTTGCAGTGTTTCTCTGGTGTTTGGAGGCTGAACGCCTCCGAGGGCGCACAAATAACTGTTTTGATTTTCACCTGTGAGGATTTTGCTTTTCTAATAGGTGAGACGTTTCACTTTGCTGGAGTTTGTTTTGGTGTTTTCTTCGTACTTTCTGTATGCAGCCTTAACGAGCAAATGGAAACTTTTTGTTTTTGCAAAACGGATACCTCGGACAAAGCTGGATTTATATTGAACTGTCAAATAGTTTTAGATATTTTAATATAGTAGATGTGTCTTCAAAACTCAGCAGAAACACACATCAAACAGCATGCCACAATTAAAGACATTTTTCATCCTAAATCCAAGTTCCTGTTTCTTTTGAGGACTAATGAAATGTGATTATTATTATTATTTTATGTCACAGAATGCAGGATTCGTGTTGGCTTTCTTTGCTGTGCAACACTAAAGAGAAGCAACAACAGATTGAACCGGACGCTTCTCTTTACACACACACCTCATCACGTTTAGGAGTGATAGCAAACACTCACACTCACACACCACACAGAGAAGCTGGGAAACTTAAACTGGCTGAATGAGTCGACGGAGGACGGGGAGGGTTGGATGGGGTCCTTAAGACCAGGGCAAAAAAAATTGCAGCAGTTCATTATGCAAATCAGGCTGATATATTTGATTAGTTTGACCTTGACATGCAGCCAGAACTCAACCGCACGCCTGCAGGCGACACATTATAAAACACAAATTCTGCAATTAACAGACAAAAAGAAAAGTGACATTACCCTCTTAAATGACCGCTGGAACCACCTCTTTAAAATCCTCGACCAAAGGTTTGTTTTTCTGCTCCGCTAAAAAGAAATGCTTTCAAAAACACTCATAAGACAAAACCTCCTTTCAATCACCCTGGAAAGATATGGGTGAAGGCATTTGACAAGCTATTCCAGCCTTCAGACTCTGCAGGTCAGGGAACAGGTGGGGTAAGCCGAGCATGAAATGTGCTGCTACGCAAACAATACTTATCTCTCACTGGGGGATGAGGTGGGAGGCTGGCTCTGGAATAGCCATCCTATATGCACTGAATCACAGAGAGGAGAGGAGGAAGGTAGGAATAAAGTTCCCGCTCGTCATTTCTGGACCGGGCAGTAATCTGTCTCTGTCCAGTCGAGGCCTGGCTTTATGCATCCGTGGGCCGGGATGATCATTGACCCCTAGCAGGTGTACCATGTGGGCTGCCTTGAAGCCACGCGCCACGGAGTCCATCTTCTTTGTGACACGGATGAAAAACGTTTTAGAGCTGCTCCAGCTTTCAGACTATAGGTCAAAGAACCGATTTGGGGGACTGCTTCTTTTTTTTATATCGCTGCATGTGAAAGATAACCAAAGAGAAAAACAGATGAGGGAGTGAGACAAAAACAACAAAAGATGAGGGCATGCCCATGTGTATGTGCGTGTGAAAGAGTGTGTTTCTGTGTGTTCAACCCACTTGTACGCGCACACACATATATGATATCCCCTTCACATAGAACAGTTATGTGTTACATTATGCATGTGTAATACCCACTGCTCCCTATTAGATCTCCTATTCTTGGATCTGTTAGCTATGTTCTATGCCTGCATTAGTCATATTCAACACATTTTTCAATACAGAGTCCGTCTCTTCTTGGATAAACAACGGTATGTGCATGCACCCGATGCTCAGTTCTGTTGTGAGACGTGCCATTAGCCGATGAGCACCAGTCTTTCAGCACCACGGCCAGCTCCTTTTATTATCCATTCACAGAAATAGTGGTGGATTTCAGCACCATGGACAACTGCCAACACTTTATTACTCTGGCAGCTGGAGCAAGCTAATTCTTGCCTGGAAGTAAAGTGTCTCCACTCACTAACCCCTGGCCTCTCCAGCACACACGTCTTATTCTGAGCTATTTCAAGCTCTTTATCCTCCATTCAAAAGGCTGACAAAAAGGTTTCACCCTCGATAAGATAATACTTTCTCTGAACGAGTTCCTGTATATTTTAAACTAGTTGAAAAAGCTTATTTTGGTCTTTGTAAAACCAGAATTGGAACACACACACACACATATATAGACACATATATATTGTATACATATTGTAAGCATGGATAGGTATACAACAAGTATTGGTATCGTTATTCGACAAAATAGGAACACTTACAGTATGCTCACAAAGCCCAATTTACCATGCAGTTGAATGAACAAAAAAATGAAACACTAAGAGTTATGAATGTAGTTATTATTCCACGAGTATTGTAATATTGTCAGGGTTAACCCATTTTAAATGCCTCCATTCAACAGGCTGAAACAATTGGTTTCGTCTTTGATAATAAAAAAAAAAAGTAAATTTCTTAGACAGGGTTCCTGTCTGTCCATGAACATATTTTATTTTAGAATCACAAATTGGTGTTTGGATGATATTGAGTGTATTTGCTGTCTCGATAACCAATAGACTACCAGCTCTGATTGGACACACCAAGCTTAGCCAGTTGTAACACTTAAACACCACCTGATGCGTTTAAGATGATTGAGAGGAAAACAAGTTAGCGACTAGAGAAGTAAAAAAAAAAGACCAAGGATCCAGGATAGGGGTTTTGGGGTGTCAGTATGTCAGAGGAAAAAAGTTTGTAAACCTGTTTGTCTGAAAGTTTGTTTGAGGTAGCATACGGAGCGGCCATTATTGAAAGCTACATGGTATAATAACGAGGATAAAGAGCAACACATGTGATTGGGACGAGTGGTGGATGGATCAAAAGCAACACAGGACTTCCACCGAGGAGACCGCTGTCTGTGTCCCGCGTGAAAGTAAAAGTTGTCTTTGCACTTGTTTCATAACGTGGCATTTACCATAGTAACTCTATTACGGTGTTTATGTTACCTTGTTTTTTATTTATTTTTAACACAAACTATGATCTTTATCGAACATTCACATAGTAGTTTCATGTTGATATAACATATTTGTGAAATTATTTTATGTTGAAGAAATGTAGACATTCATGCACGCTGTGGTTTGCAGAAACCTATAATGACACTTTTTTTTTCCTGCCGACTGCGTTGTGTAAACCATTACCGAAGACGTTCATTGTTGTCGCAAAACGGATAAAAACCCTTCACAAAATGCTGCACTGTTGCACTGTGCACATGTTCCTTTATTAAGATTTTAAGTCAGTACAGCTGTTGTATGTATTAATCCACAGCTGAAAATAGTCCTTAAGATTTGTAAACCTGTTTGTAAAGATTTAGTGGGAACCAATCGGCTTCAGACTTGCATTGTTGGTTTAGGTCTTTTTATGGCATTTATCCACTTTAACAAAATATACAATTTCATTAGCTTTATCCTTTAATTCAAGCTTTTGTATAGATTCAGTGTTGACTGGAATAGTAAGAGCCCACGTAAAGTATACAGCAGTTATTTGTATTGTTTTGTCAACCGCAGACATACATACAGTATGGCCCCAAATGATCTTTCTTACAAAAAAATAAAAATACAATTAGATACTGTGAGATTTACAAATGTATATTTCATCACATGAACATACCTGTTATGAAATGCCTGTGAACAAATATAGAAACTAAACAAGAGCCAATGGATCTTTCCTGGTCCTATCACAGTGGGTGTTTGTTTGCATTCAAATGCATATTATTTAGTGTTTACCAGTTTAGATGTAGCGTGTATTCACTCTTGTGTCAAAGTGTTTACAAAATCTGTGTCCACTATACTTTAAACTGAAAACATTGACAACGTATAGTGTTCAATAGCAGACCAGAGCAATTTCTTCCATTTACATTGCAAATTGTTCCTGGAATGAAATTATAATCAGCTCTTAGAGTTTTTAGCCGTCGATGAGGAAACTCCATTTCACGCATATCCATCCTTCATGCATATATTTGATGAATTTGATAAACCTGCAGATTGTTTGAACGATCCTCTACATGTGTGCGGCCTCTTGCCCACTTTCACCTTTAACCATTCACCCTGCAAATCAATATGACTTTATAAGTCTCACTCTACAGCCTTATAGTACCATAAAACAGAAATCAGCTAATTACTCACAGCTCTAGTAACCCAGTTACTTTAGCTTAGTGGAGCAAAAGCTGTATTTGGCAGTCACACAAGAGGAGAATTAAGGAAATGGAGACATATGTCCGCGCCAAGAGATATGGGAAAGCATGGCATATGTTCATATGCCCCCGAGTGGAGCTGTGGACTTCCCTGCAACAACTGCAGGTGGAGTATTTTTCTCACACTTTTATTCAAATACACATATTGATGTAGGAGTTATCCTTTGTTTCTTTTTTCCACAGTGTGAGGATAGGAAAGTCTCCAAATGAAGTAAACAAAATAAACTGTTGAGAGCACTCAGAAGGCAAAGGCGTGATACACAATGATGCAATAGAACATTTCTGAAGGAAAATAGTTGGCAAGTGCTGCTGGGAGCAAGAAAAGCATGGTTCAAATGTTCTCCTAAAACAACATGTCCTTGTGGAATCAGTGAAGGACCATCTAAGGCAGGTTTGCCTTCAAAGTCACCCAATAACTTTCTCTGTGTATCACTTTACTTTACAAAAGCTGACAGTGCAAATAGTTTTAATAAGTTGTACACATTATACACAGTGACCTTAAAGATCAGGTTTTGTGATATGTAATAAAAGGACGCACAAACGCCCCGATTACAGAGATAATCAGCGTTGCTGTTATTGTAAGATGCAAGATAAAATGTCTTCCAGAGATATGGCTTCATCCCATCGCACCGTATAGGTCACATTGTGCTTTTATCTCCCTGCTGTCATTGCTGGTCGAGGCTATACGTTGCTCAGATCAGATTATGGTACAACTCATTTTCGGTAGGTGATCATCTACCTTCAGTCGCTCAGCTTCAGTGAGCCTCCATAAATTCACATGGGGGGAGGGGGGGGGGGGGGGGATGGTGGATGGTGGAGAATGGAGTGTATTTTCTTTCCAGGAGTTATTTATAATTGTATACCTGTGGGGGTTCACATGTAAAGCATAGCCACTTCATTAACTGTATGGAAATATATGAATAAAAAATAGCTCATAAAAGAATAGAGTCACAGTGATAATTTATACGCTACCTACCTACCGCATGATGTATGTCTGTATTTTCCATCTTTCAAATACTGGTCTGAGGCCTAAGCTCCTTGAAGATGATTGGCATTGCAAATGGCTTTTTTTTTTAAGTTCTCTCATTCCCTCCTTCCATCTCACCCCCTTTTATTTCATTCTCTGCTTCGGTATCGCTCTCCTTTTGTTGGCATTTTCCCTCTCCTTCAATTCCAACTCAAGACAGGTATTATGCAGAAGGTAATGGGGTGTAAGAACGGAGAGAAAAAATTTAAGAATAGTGCTCGACAGTCATCGTCCTTGTTAAGATCCACAGAAATTCCAGGTACATTCAGTAAACAGGGCTCAAAACTGCAAGGCAAGTGGCTCATTATATGGGCAATAACAAGCTATTCTCTATCTGCTCTGCACAGCTAGCTAGTATTTACTGTACAAGTCCTGAAGGAGAGATTAGATTCCACTGGGCTCCTGTGGGCTGGGAGCAGAACGGCCCAGCAAGGACCTCTATTCATTAAGCCCTTAATTGCTAATTGAGGTCTTGAATGATTCAGCAATAGCTGCTGCTGTTGGGCATTAGTTGAGTAATTTATTATTTAATTTATGGCCGAGAGGGAGCAGGGAAAAAGGATCAAGGGCGAGAAAGTGTTATTAAAAAGGACATCGGTGTCCGCACCGCGTTGTTATTACACAGTCACCTTATGTTAACTCTCAAAAATCTGTAAAATGCTCTTTTTTATAGCGGATGTGTCTGAGTTAAACTCATTATGTTCTGTGATTAGATTTAATTGAGTCGTAATACAATTTCACTCTCTACACATTCATTTTCAATCCAAATTTTAATTTAATATTTTGTGATTAAGCATATTGTGCGTATTTGGCCCTGTCCTTGAGTCGTTTTAGTACTATTTTCAGCGTTTATGTTATTCACAGCAGCATTTCAACTCTTCCTCAGATGTTCAACAGCATAACAGCAGAAGCATAGTTTATACATTTAGACTGTTTCTAGAAAACAGTGGCAGCTTAAAGAACTGGGGAGGACAGGAGGAAAACAACCCACGGCATCATGTTAATTTACACTAGTTGGCTACTTATCTCTATTGAATTTTTCTTTATCAAACAAAAGAACACAGATTCAGAATACAGAGGAAAGTACACCAATAACAAAAGAGCCAGGGTTATATCACACAAGACTAAAATGTTTGTTGAATTAGAAACAGTTTCAGACATTGCTAAACATCCTTCTGGAAAATCCCCAAATCTGTTTGTTTTTTCTTGCTAAATTTACACTTATGAATTAAATATTTGCCAACATCATTATCAAATTTACTATAACAAATATAAAAATGTCTTTGTCTTTTGGAAGACACCAAACATCACATATAAATCACATTACATATTGTGTTGAGTTTCTGACAAATCTGTTGATCTCTTTTTAAAATGTCTGCATGTGGTGATTGGCAGGGTAATATTCATGAATACTTTCAAAGGACACGCTTTTGACCTTATTCACAATCATATATTCATGAAGAAGCCTCCAGACCTTCCTCCAATAGTCTATATATAATTTACAAACCGATTTCAATATGCCATCACATATGGAAAAGGGACAACATCTCTTTGAAATATTCCCTTACCACTGCTAACTCCTACCACTGCTTACCCCTACCACTGCTTACCCCTACCACTGCTTACTCCTACCACTGCTAACCCCTACCACTGCTAACTCCTAATGCTTACTCTTACCACGGCTAACTCCTACCACTGCTTACTCCTACCACTGCTAACTCCTAATGCTAACTCCTACCACTGCTAACTCCTACCACTGCTAACCCCTACCACGACTAACCCCTACCACTGCTTACTCCTACCACTGCTAACTCCTAATGCTTACTCTTACCACGGCTAACTCCTACCACTGCTTACTCCTACCACTGCTAACTCCTAATGCTAACTCCTACCACTGCTAACCCCTACCACTGCTAACTCCTAATGCTAACTCCTACCACTGCTAACTCCTACCACTGCTAACCCCTACCACGACTAACCCCTACCACTGCTAACTCCTACCACTGCTAACTCCTAATGCTTACTCTTACCACGGCTAACTCCTACCACTGCTTACTCCTACCACTGCTAACTCCTACTACTCCTTACTCCTACCACGACTAACCCCTACCACTGCTTACTCCTACCACTGCTAACCCCTACTACTGCTAACTCCTAATGCTTACTCTTACCACGGCTAACTCCTACCACTGCTTACTCCTACCACTGCTAACTCCTAATGCTAACTCCTACCACTGCTAACCCCTACCACTGCTAACCCCTACCACGACTAACCCCTGCAACTGCTTACTCCTACCACGGCTAACCCCTACCACTGCTAAGTCCTACCACTGCTAACTCCTACCACTGCTAACCCCTACCACTGCTAACCCCTACCACGACTAACCCCTGCAACTGCTAACTCCTTTAACTGCTAACCCCTACCACAACAGCTTAATTTAGCACACAGACACTGTGAAGAGTGTCTTTCTCTGAGTTTAATTCATTATGTTCTGTGATTAAACACCATTTAGCCATGATGCAGTTTGACCTTCCACTTTATTCAAATATTTAGTGATTACCGAGAGCAAATCATTTAGTCGTTCTACGTTTGTTATAATGAAGGTTCATTCTTTGTCTACAACTGACTATTCAACTAAATTCTAGCAGTCAGGTCAGCTACAATAATTATTCTGGCTGTAAAATCCTCCTGATGCTCGGTCATTGAATGATTTTAGCACTTTTTTCCAGTTTTCATGGTATTCACAGCAGCATTTTCATAAATCCTCACATTTTTATACTGCATATGTTCTCACATAACAAAAATAACCACATACCTGCACTGCAGCGTATAGTTCGTAAATTTAGACTGTATAAAATTGTAATACGATTTCAGTCCACATTTATTACCTTGTAATGCGTTTGGCTGTCATTCAAAAGAAAGAGGCGAAAAGAAAAAAAAGCACACTTATTATTAGACACATACTTTATTCGCTTATGCAGACCTTTTTTTTCCAAGGGAGAAACTAAAAAGTGAGACTTGGTTCAAGAGACGTCTTTCTCCTTTGCCTGATAAGGCAGAAGGTAACGTATCTAAATACAACTTATTTTCCTCTGTTGGCGACATTTGAGGTTCACTGCTACCATGTCAAATCACGGAAGATAAAATGCTGCAATGCAACACTCGAGCAGCGGATATAGTAAGTGTGGCCTGAATGCATCCTTCACATCCCATATGCACAGTGTCATATTGAATGAGGAGTTTTCATCTCGTTCCCCTCTGACGGGAGCGTGAGTCAGCTGGGAGAGATCAGGGAGAGAAGAAGTGCTAAACTGATTACTTTCACCAGTTTCTCGCTTCTTTATCTCCGGAGAATTCAGTCTCTGAAGCCCCTGACAGTCGGTGTGAAGGGACCAAAGAGGATCCATGAAATACTTAAACTTGGAACCTCTGCAAACACTGTAGGATGCCCTGAAGAAAAAACATCACTGTCAAGCACTCGCTTCGCTGTTATAATAAACTTTACAGACTCTTAACAGACAAACAAAACGTTGTTGCGTGCAGAAACATGCCAGTGATGAGCTGGGATGCGTTCACGGCTTCACTGATGCATGAAGATGTTGTTTAGCATTAATTTCTGGAGCGTGAATCCAAACTACTCTCTTTCCTCCTGTCTTGCCTATCAGGCTGATTTGAATTCAGTGTGAGTGTGTTTTCTGGCTTGGGATATTTCTACCAGCGTTTGCCAGAAGTTGTGCCACATGTTCTTCTTAAAAAGGCTTTGAGGATCTTAGAGGCTCATGAATATTGTAGAATAAAGCCTTTTTTTTTGCCATTTTGAGTAAGCTAGGAATTATATAAAACTCTGTCTTGTCACCATTAAAAATAATAATAATTGAAAAGCATGTATTTGAGTGCAATTGACAAAATAGGCTATACTGCTGGAGGATCTCTGGGGTGTTAATGTCAGGTGATGCATGTAGACAGCCTGCACTTGTCTCCCAGCTGCAGCCTTCAGTTGTTTAGGACATGGGTTCAGGGGAAGTAACAGTAATATAAGTTTGACAAGTTTACAGATTGTGAGGAAAACTCCAAACCATTTGTCGAGCTAATGTCTCATCCATGAGTACGTTTGAAACGATTGGACATTGGGATCCTCTCAACCTAACTAATGGACAGGTTTAATCATGTAGCTGCACCCGGCTAGCTGTTTCCCTCTGTTTCCAGTCTTGGCTCTGTTAAGCAACGCTAACCGGCTGTTTGCAGTAGCTTCAAACTTGATGTACAATTTCACTACTGCTTCTTCTTCTTCTTCTTCTTCTGCTCGTACTATTGGCTTAAGGTGACTATGGCTCAATAATAAAAAAAAGCTTATGTCACTTCAGCAATAGTTGGTGGATAGTTTGGTCAAATGAATCGGATTAAAACGACAGCCACAAAAGCCTTTCATGAGTGTTAAACCCCTAATAAATAATACCCAATGACGTTATTATTTTACTCAATGCTGGTCATTTAGTGTTAATCTAGTAATGTGTAAGACGAATTATTTAGTGTAGTTGCTGGTTGTTAACATGCTCAGGGGCCCTTTTAAGTCTGTGTGCTTTTTTACACACACAAACTTATATATATATATATATATATATATTTATATATATATATATATATATATATATATATATATATATATTATACTCTATAGGTGTCTGGCACATTTCTCTGCTTTCAACTTTTTCAACTGATATGAAATAACTTGTTTCTTTCGTTCTTCTGCATCACTAGTCTTTCTAACCAAACACTGTTCATTCAACATTTCAACATTTCAAGCCAAAATCCTATGCTTTTATTCAGCACTATAATCTCTAGCTCAATGCGATTAAATTAGGGAAATCAGATTTTCTGATATTAAATCTGCCTAATAATGGGATCTTGCTTAACCGCCTAATGACCTCACCTCTGTGCATTTGCCTTAGAAGAGGCCATTCAGTGCACTTCACATCCATCAGCCACTCAGCGGGTTGGGTTAGGCGCTGGAGCTGTGAGGTGTATTCAAAGGTAGAGAAGGACTGAAAGGGATTTGATTGACTGGTGTTTTTTTTAAAGACCCGTTCTGTTGATATTTAAGGTAATTACCTCCAGATGACATCACGACTTAATGGTACTCACAGTGTTAAATTATCCTCCATTCTGTGTGGAGCAAAGGGAGATTTAGGGAGCGTTATGTGCGGTTTAGGGAGGGACGTGAACAGGTATTATGGGGAAAAATGTGATGGAAAGCGTGCCTGACTGCAAGAAGTATTTGTGTATGTGTGTGTTTGTGTATTTGTGTGTGTCAGGATGCGTGAGATACATTTTTAGAGAAATACCTGTACATATCATTACATCTCTCCATCCTTTCCCCACACTGATTTGTATTCAGGTCCCATTCACAGATTAAAATACATTCACAAGTAGAGTCTGCTTTTCACCTGAGCTGCAAGGCTCATGATCAGACTAGAATAGACACGATAGGATTTGTCAATTAAACCATTGCCGATAAACAGAAAATGAATTGGAAACTATTTTGATCGTCAAATAACTTTTCCACGTTTGTTTTGTTTGTTTCAAGCAAACAAACTCAAAACAAAACAAAAATATGATGACTTGCTGCTTTTGATCTAACTAAAGGCTGAATATGTGTTATTATATTATTATTTAACTGTTGCTCAATTCTCTGAGTATCATGAGTAAAACATCCAAATCAGCACTACCAGAATACGACATTTTGAGATTTATAACCAGCATCTTCTGACATTTTACAGACAAAAACAATGAATAGATTAATCAAGGGAGTAAACTAATAAATAAGATAATTAATAGCTCCAGCCCTAATCTAGAACGCCTCAGGAAAACCTTTGAGGACATGAAGATAACATGTAAACCACAATTAATGTCAATAAAATGTAACATTGCTTATTTTCCCCCAAACCTCCAGAAATATGCAGTTTACAATCTCATAAAAACAAAACAAAGTAGCAAATACTCCTAATGTATAACGTAGAATTAGAAAAAGTAACTTTAAAAACGAATTAATTCATCATTGAAATAGAATAATATAGATAGTAAATTAGGTTTAATTTGATCAATTGATCAATGAATTGTTTCAACTCAAAGATAGAGGAGCATCTTTTCTTATGAGGTGAGCCGTCGCCCCTCTTTCAGCCTCTAAGAGCTTCTCCTGTGATAATAATATGTGCACGGCTGCATCTGGGTCTAAAAGCCTCATTGTGGGAAGATACAAACTCATAAATCTCCGCCAACAGGGAATTCAAAGAAGCAACAACCTGAGAGGTACTTCCGTCATCTCTGACTGGATGTGCTATAAATGTATTGCCATGGCGACACTTCCTGATCCCCCCCAGAGGTCTGTGGCATTATGGGAACAAACAGTGCAGCAGAGGTTGCAATTAATTTGTGTCCAGCTCAATGATTTTTCTCTTTCTCTGCTGACCTGGTTTCTATTTGACAGTAAAGAAGCTGTCACTGTGTGTGTTGGTAATACAATCGTTAATCGTGGAAGACATATTCAGATCATTTAATTAAGTAAAAGTACCAAAGCCACAATGTTAAAGTCCTGGTTTAAAAACCCATACTCTATCAGCAAAATATGCTTAAATGATCAAAAGTAAAAGTAGAAGTACTCGCTCTGCAGTTAAATGTCTCCTGTGCCTGATATTTTATTGTATGACATTATTAGATTATTGATATTGATAAATCAATGAGGAGCCGTATTGTATATTGCAGCTGGTCGAGGTGGAGCTGGTTTTAAAGGGTTGGGCCGCTCCAAAGGGTCAAAAGATCAATCTGATGGAATCATGATGATTCACTTTTCTTGAAACTTTGCTTGTAAAAAAACGTAAAATTAAGAACAAAAACTAAAATATGATATAGTTCGACTGCATAGTGGTTTAATATTGCACAGTGGATTGAACATATTACTTATATTGCACAGTGGGTACATTGGATTTATATTGCACATGAATGAATACTGTGACACATTGACATCCAAAACATGAGGGAACTACAACAACCTTTGTTTGTATGATATTTTCCGACAAGTCACTCCACTTTCTTTTTTCTCTCTTTTCAAACTAAATGACTGCTGTCTGAGTTTTGTAGCCGATAGAATGAAGGACTAAGTTTGTTCTCCTCAGGGGCCCTTTGCAACGCCGGCCTGAGGGCATCACAGTGAATTCAGTGGACAGAACAAGGCGGACAATTACTTTTGCTTCTTTCGGGGCCACCTGTTCCTCCTTCAGGAAACACAAGTCTCTTTCCTGGGCTCCAATCATCTTGAAGCACAATACCATTTAGGCTGTTCTTGTCCTTCTCAGACATCACAAAGGCATTGAGTGTGGAGGGAACTCAAAAGTAAAAGAGACAATGTAAACGGCGAGTGAAGACTCTTGTGGCTTCCAGATGTTTTTCTGGCATTGGGAACACAGAGTTCTCATATACAGTAAGAATGGTCAGATTCACATGTTTTAAACGCAGCTGCCATGTCAGCGTTCCTCTCAGTCATGAAAGCTCCATGTTAACATTGACTTGGGCTTAGGATGTAGAGAGCAGGTGGAGACAACTGGATAGACAATTATCAATACATTTATTAGCCGAGAAACATAATGGTTCACTTTTAAATAATTAATATCAACAGAAAATGATTTTGGTTAAAACTATTTTTATAAATGACTGAAATCCAATGATCTGCTTTTTCTCTATTTCATACGATAGTTGACTGAAGCTCTTTGGGTTTTGGACAGTTGGTCAGACAAAACAAGACATTTGAAGACTTCATTCTGCTTTATAGACAGATCGATTAATCAAGAAAAGAATCGACAGATAAATCCATAAATGTAATGATCATTGGTTGCAGCAGACATCAGGTTGAGTTTTGTGAAACTGTGATGGACACGTTGTCACTGTTACGGATCAAATGATTAACCGGAAAAATAAATGATCACAGAAATAATTACAAATTTAAGTAAGCGTGCCCGACATGATTCTCTGATAGTGAAGCATTCTGGGTTTCAATTTCATCTTAGAAACTAATAAGAACAAAGTATCTTTGCTGTGAGCATTGAACCTGTCAGGTGATCAAATCTTCTCGCATATCTCAAAATGCCTTTTAAAGCATATTGCAGAAACTAGCAGCGTTCTACGGGATGAGAAAACAACATTTAGTTTTTATAAATCCGCTTAAACCCCACTAAATTAGACTATTTAGTGGGGTTTAAGTGGATTTAGAAAAACTGCTGCTAGTATCTACAACATGCTTCCAGCTCAGACTGGTGTTCACGTCCCACTGCTTGTCTTTCTGTGAGGACCCTCCACAGTCTAACCCTCCTGGCTTTCTGAGCAGTGTGCAATGTGTCTCCCAGCAGGCAGTGCTGCAGGACTAGGATGACTGGGAAGACCCAGACCAGCAACGTGACCAACAAGAATGACCCGCGCTCACTCAACTCCCGCGTCTTCATCGGCAACCTCAACACGGCCGTGGTAACCAAGGGCGACATCGAGACCATCTTTTCCAAATACGGCAAGATCGTGGGCTGCTCGGTCCACAAGGGCTACGCCTTCGTTCAGTACGTCAGCACGAGGAACGCCAGGGCGGCCGTGGCCGGGGAGAACACCAGGGTCATCGCCGGACAGTCCCTAGGTCAGTGGTTCTCAACCTTTGTTTAGTGATGTACCCCCTGTGAAATATGTTGTGCATCCGAGTACCACCAGTGCAAAATCATTTTTGGTTGAAAAAAAGATGCAATACACTGATTTAATGTAGTATAGTTTAATATATACAATTATCTTCATGAACTTACACTTGTATTTTATTGAATATTTATTAAATAACTATTTTGAAAGGATTTTTGAATGGATGCTAATTTTTAATATATATTTTTAAAATCTCACGTACCCCCTGGAGTGCCTTCATGTAACCCCAGTGAGAACCACTGCACTATATAATGTTGTTCAAATGTTCATCAATGAACTCTAAATTAATATATACATATTTTACATAAGAGAGAAGTACACTGTGTTACATGGTGCTTTATTCAACTTCCATAATGAGAGACCTCTCTTCCACATTGAAGCTGCTTGTTCTCCAGTATGTTAGATGGATCCATGGTTTCCCAAAAGTACATTATGGTCCCCCCAGCAGTTTATCCGAATTTTTAAAACATCCATATATTAATTTGCACTTGTAAGGGGCACTGTGTCACACATTTATAAAAGATCATACAAAAGAGAACAAAGAGCAAGAGATCTGCGGGGTGTCGGTTCACCATCAGGTCCATGTCGCTATGCCACAGTTGGCCGTTAGCGGCCCGTTGTTGGTCTTTTGTCGGCATGCTGTTCAGCGAGCAGAAGCTGAGGATTCAGTGGAGATGAATGGGAGTCCGGTTTGAGTCATGTACCAGCGGCCTGTGGATTCCTGTGGATTCCCTTTTCTTTTTTCTCCAAAATTCAAGTTTATCGTTGGAGCCGCTTTGAGCAGAAAAGTATTCAAAGTGGACCGCATGTTGTCGAAAAGTTTACGTTTTTTAGATTCTAACATTTATTTGAATGGTATTTAATAACTATATTTTCAAAATGTAACTTGCCCTGACATATTTCATGGTAAAAGTGATTGAAAAGTAAAATCCTTTACTTGCATTAGAGTGTTATAGAGAAATCTACATGTTTCATCCTCACGGATGTTCTGTTCAAACCAATGTAATATAATCTTTTACAAAACCTTACTTATTACAAAACAAAGCACTGTATATAACACACGTAAAGATTAGGCAAAGAAAACTAGATATATAAAAACAAGAGAAGGGGTCAATATCAATAACCAAAGATACTTTCATAAAAACAAGTTAATATAAAAAGAGGTTTACATTTAGTCAGTTCGAAACCTTCTGGCACATTATTTCAAACTAATATTTCTAATCAATATTGCCTGAAGCCTCAAGCTGCCATCTGGTTCATGGTGTTTATGGACAAAAGTCCTGTGATTTAATTTGATGGCGGGCTTAAATTTGATCAGTAAAACCGTGAAAATAATTTTGAAATGAAGAGGTACAGCGGGTGTGAAGACGCTAAGATACAGAATTTTTTGGGGGGGTTTGAGCTTGAACGTACAGACAGACAGACAGACAGACAGACAGACAGACAGACAGACTCAGTCAGACAGCAACAGGGAAGAAACATTTAGATCCTGGTCCACCTGGGCGTTGAGTGGATCCCTGTAATATTCCTGATATTACTTATTGATTAGGTCACAGCCTCCTCCACGGAAGACACAAATCCTCCCGGAGCCCTGCTCTCTCATTAAAAATGAATAAGAGCGCTGTGGGTCACGTCTGTAATTCCACCCTGTGTTTGTTCAGTTTCATGCATTTTGGGGCAGTGAAATGACATATGGCAGTGGTAAAATTTGCTGTAAAATGATGTGTCTCAAGAACTATTATTGTATTTTTGTAGAACTTCATGACTGATACTCCTTTAGTGAAACTAAACGGACTGGCCTGAGCCAACCCCGGGGTTGCCTGGGTAGTTTTGGCAATGTGTATTGGTAATGATAACATTGTACCTTGAAACCTGGCGACATTAGTAGCATTAGACCCGATGGAGCAAACTGGCCGTTATAAACATTCATCTCAGTTTACAGGCCGAGCTCCTGGTTCAATTTTGACTGACGGTAGTTGTCGTAGTTTTGTTCACACGATTCTCCTGTTCAATGAGAGATTATTGATCACATTGCAGGTGTGTTGACTTTACATTTAGATAACGTGGTTGAACGGTTGGTTTGTTTGAAAGCTAATGAGTAGAAAGAGGAGCCAGATCTGTCTCTAAAATAAATTGGAAATAAAACTAGAAGAATAGGAGTCAAATTAAGCCCAAGTTGACATAATGGAACTATCCTATATTTTGGTGATATACACTATTTGGCTTTCTTGTCAAGACTTAGATGAGAAAAACAATACCACTTTCAAGTCTGGATGGCGCTAGAGTCAGGAGGCAATTAGCTTAGCTTAGCATGAAGACTGGAAGCATGGGGAAACAGCTAGCATATTAAACAATGTAAAGCCGAATAATGACATTGTTTGTCATGTGCTTTAACTATTTCCTTGCAGACAGTAGAGACTCCAGGAAGTCAATTATTTGTTTAAGTTTGTGTTTGAAATAAAGGAACAAGATGTGACATGTTAATTCATGAGCGTTAGAGGGATTGATTGGTTGACAGATTTTAAAAACCTTTTTCCAGTCTTTATGCTAAGCTAACCATATGGGTGTGGTATTTATCTTGTCATCTCATGAGTTCATAATCCTGAAAACTGGCTCCTATATTTTGTTTTGCACATTGCATGCCGAGTCGTTTTTAAGGCAGCATTAAGGTTTTCACATCGGTGTAAATAAAGTGTTACGTCAGTAATCAGGTCCAATAAATGAACATATTTTGTATCGATGGTCCTATCATAACCCAAATGTCTGGACATCATTTATAACTGAAAAACGTTGACACATTTCTAAATACCTTAGTGCTTTATGTCGACACACAACCGAAACATTCACCCTGCTGTCAACACAAATCCACGTCTCGTCTGTCTTGTCCTGTCTGCATCGTTGCATCCACTTAAAGGAGCTCCTCTCATTGTTATGCACACTGACAAACCACAGCACGGTTATGCATTTCCTGAAAAACACGATTTCCTGAGAGAAAGGAAAGAGCATCTCGCTGAGAAGATCTCAAGTGAACATGTGTCTCAAGAACAAAGGCTTCACACAGCAATAAAAGTGAAGTATTCCTTTGCATAGCGGGGCATATTGCAGCTCCACTGACTGCACTTCAGAGTGTGCTTGTAAACATAGAGCGTCTGTGGACACACACACACGCACACACAATAAATTCAGTATATTAGCAATGCACCACAAGTGTCAGAGGTATACTAAAGGTGTCCACAATAACGTCTCTCTCTGCTTTGGAAATCATCTTCTCTGCCTTTATTCTGCTGCCCCCGTGAAACGTAACCCTTCCATCATCATCTTTTAAACATGAACTTTATATTTCATTAAGGTTTGAAACTATATTGCCAAGAGGTGGGCACAGCCTGCACAACATAGGAATTATTTATATTTTCTCCTCTTCTATCAAATCACACACAGGGAAAAGAGTCAAAAGACAGAAGTGTGAAGGTATGACATGTGACAGGAGGGGTCACGGGGTCAGATTCAAACCTGTCCTGAGTACACAGTCTGCAGCTTTACTAGAGTTACTCGAACGACCCGCGCTCGAGTAGATTTAATAGCCGCGAGATGCTGAAGCGCCAGCGATTGCTTTACTCAATTTAATTCCTTCGAACATGACTGGAGTGCCGACACAATGACTTTATGTAGTTCATGAAAATAAAAGTAACATTCAATCAAACCGCCGGTTGGCCTCAGACAGCAGCTACTTAGATCCTGATGAAGATGTCAGCTGGTGATGAAGAGTGCAGGGGAGGGTTCCCTTCTTGTTTCACCGCCTCAGCAGTTCTGCTTTCTGCTTTTGTGGCTATAATCTGGACATAGATGTATCAATACTTTAAGGTTCATTCTTGATAATCTGAGTTTGGTGTGATCATAAATGCTTTTTCTGGTTCAAAGTGTGGAAGATATTTTAAGTGTGACTGTTGTCTGGTGGTCTTTGAGCGCCTCTCTGTGGTTGAAAAGCAGCATAACAACATAATAAACATAATAAATCCAGGGTATTCTGGGGCCTTTTTTTCATAGTGTTCAGGAACTGTAGGTTGCATAAAGCTGATCCGCCGTGTGATGAATTCATAGAAAAAAAGGTGGTAAAACCTGATGAATGAAAAAAAAGAAGACATTTTTTGACAATTTTGGGGAAAGGTGTCTATATTTCATAATAGTGAAAGATCTATTTGCAGGTCTGTCTGTCAAAACCTCAGTCTAAAAGTCTCTAGCTTAATTTATTTGTTTTTGTAAACAACATATATGTAAACTGTATGATAAGGGAAGACTTAAACAATCAAAGTTACAGGATATCAAATCCATGCAGACATTAAAGGAGCAATGATGTAATACCATCTAGTGGTGAGGTTGCAGATTGGAACTGAACACTGAATACCGCTTCACTCAACACTCCCTTTCCAAGCGTGTCAGAGAGCCACGTTGGTCTTCAGGTAGTGTACAAACGCAAAAAGCTCTCTCTAGAGTCACTGTTTGGTTTGTCCTTACTGGGCTACTGTAGAAACATGGCGGTTCAACATGCTGAACTCTGTGAAGAGGACCCGCCCCCTATAGATATGAAGGAGAACATAACGACTCTTAGTTTCAGGTGATGATACACTAATTCCATTTCCGCCAATAAATTATCCTAAATCAACACACTGTTCCTTTAAGTATGATACAAAGATGGGACCTGTTGGATTGTGTTAATGTTAACTTGATTTATTGAATAATAATCAAAACATTCTAATCTAAAAGTTACTATGTTTACTCTAAAACATGGATTCATGCTTCTGTGCACCAGTCAGTTATGTCAGGCTTCCCTGCATCCCTGACTTTCCATCTGCATGAACACTAGGTGGTGCTGAAAGAATATAAGTGAAGGCAAAGCCACCAAAACCATGACATCTTATTAAGTCCCTCTGCATGCAGAATTCATCCCTATGCTCAGTGGTCAAACTCATGCAGGACTCGCCTGCGTCCTGTGCAGAATATCCAACCACATTTTTACATTCATGAATAATTTTATGCCGTGAAACGTTGCTTTTTAGTGGTTGCCTTTGCTGTTTCCATAGTAATATAAAGCAGCTTGGAAACGGTTGACACGTGGACTGTTTTTTTTTTTTTTTTAAGATACAACGATGATTAGGTTGCTGCTGCCATTAATGGTGATTAAATGTGTTTCAACATTATCTTGGAATAACCTCCTTGAATAAATAATCCCAAAAGACCAAGTACACAGAGCGTGTTTTAGTCCCCACATCATAAAAAACGAGATTTCTTCAAAGAAGTCAATGTCCTCAAAGAAGTGAGGACATTGGTCATTTGATTCAAGCGACTGTCCTTGAAGCCATGGCTCCGTCACACTCGGCCTCCATCTTTCATTAGCTTTTAGTTTCTGGTCTTTTCTTGGCGAGAACAAAGAAGCGGGGGACCATTAAGACATCAGGCTGCGTGAGACAGCTGCAAACCCCATTGTCAGTGTAATTAGATATTACAATTACAAGGCTTCATCTGCAGCGGAGCCCGAGCGCTGCAACAGCTGGGGAATCATAGGCAGGTGCTCTGCTTCTCCAGTCTGTGGCTTAAGTCCACTGACAATCCTAAATGTAAAAGAGAGAGAGATGGGAGGCCGTCACAATGTGAGGCTGATTTGTCATTCCAATGGAAAAAAAACTTAGAACAGTGAAGGTCAAACTATATTTTTCTGCATGTTTAAAATTGAGAAAAATGCAGGTTGTATTTTATAGGACGAACCTTGAATATCAAACAGGATTCATCGCTTGGTGTTTTTGTTTTTTGTTAAATGTGTGTTGAATTCTGTGAAGCATCAAGCAATTTCTAATTATTTAATACATGTATTTTTTATTTATTTTTTGCTTCTGAGCACAATTATTTGTTATCGCCAAGGCACTTGCGCCACAAATTCCATCTTTTTTTTAATTAATTTTTTCATTCACTTGTTTGTTGATAACGCCAATAAAGCGCCATTGATCAGAGAGAAGCATCTGTCCATAAAAAGAAAAGAATCAAATAATTGAACACAATACAGATAAATTGTGTGTGATAAAATAAATAGATACAAGAGATGTTTTGTATGCTCAAATTTTTTGCCCATGTCCCATGTTATACATCTGAATAAACAAATAAATAAAACAGATCCAGGATAAAAACAAGATATAGCGACTGCGATATGAATATGCATGTATGTATTATACATGACCAGGTATGCATTGACATATGCATAGTTGTAAAAGGGTATATATGAAGTGTATACTAGGCATGTGTGTACACATACAATGTGACCAGTGAATCCATCAAAACTCATTCAATATTCACATATTTGTTGGTGCACTAGCCAATATTTCCTTTTAACAATGGGTCCAATTGAATCATTGTAATTGTAATAATGTAATTATCACTCAACTCTCAGTGCCCTCATTGTGTCTTTCTCCTGCACCAAGTTAACGACGGTGGAACATTTAGCAGCTAAAGAGCCAGATATTTCCCTCTGGAGTTTATGGAGCGCTGAAAGATAAATATTGAAACTATATTGAAATGAATAATGAACATTTGTGCTTTCATAATGCGAACGTAAAAGAATACATTTTCCATTTTAAGATGTTTCAATGATGGTAACTTGTGATAGTCATCAGGACATTTAAGATACCAAACAATGAATTGAGAAGGTAGATTAATTGATAACAAAATGAATGGTTAGTTACTGCCATCTACACATGATGTGTATTTTACAGGCTGATTCCAGTATGTTACACCATACATGCTTGATTACGTTAAGGCCAGTACGTTTCTGTATTTTCAACAAAATTGATAGGTCACTGAGCAAATTAATCCAGTTAATTAAAACTACACTTCCAAGACCTTTTGTTGGTTAATACACTTTTTGTGAGTGGGTTGGTGGGTGCCTTGTTGGTTTGGGATTTGGGGCTAATATCCTGGTCACGAAAAAATAAACAAGTAGAGTAGTTTCATGATATGTTTCTTTATTCTCTTCCTTCACTTCAAATTGCTTCTTTCCAGTCACATACATTTCTCATTTAAAGGGAGAGAGTGACTTGTTGGAAGTCAAATAGTCTGAAAGTATCACCCATAAAATATCATATTAAATTATTTCCTTACTTCTCAATCAGTGCTTCACAGAGAAAAAAACAACAACAACAACAACACGATTATTAATTCAACTCCTGTCTTTGGAGGAGAGAGAGAGAGAGAGAGAGAGAGAGAGAGAGAGAGAGAGAGAGAGAGAGAGAGAGAGAGAGAGAGAGAGAGAGAGAGAAGTATTGTGAGGCGAGAGCTCCCCCTGGAATAGTTCGACAAATGGTTTGGTCCGAAGCGGCTCCGCGGTGAGTCTGGAGCAGAAGGTGCACGCGCGCAGTCTGGCTTTTTTTAGGCAGAGAAAAGGAAGCAAAAGTCTACTCGACCGCAGCAGAGACGTCACCCGTGTTGTGCCCGTTTCGACATGACCATGTACAAAGGCAGGCGTCGCAACCTGAGATGTGAGTATGAGGCGTCGATCCCTCGTGACCAGGAGTTTTAATTACATGTCGCCGAAGTTAATGCTGTTAGTTTGCCCGGAGCGTTGGTGAAATATTGTATTGTACACATTGTAGATACTACTTGTACTTTACTTCAGTATTTCCATTATATCTTAGAGGGGTATATTGTCATTTTGACATATAGTATATCTGACAGATGTAACGTTAGGTACTTATCAGATCAATATTCATATCAAAACATATGGTCAGTTCATTAAATAGTTTATATATATATATATATATATATATATATATATATATATATATATATATAACTGTATAATGGAAATTTGTTGACATTTGACAATATTTTGATGCTGCTTAGATGGTGATGAGTCAAGAACATTATTCAAATAATAAAGGTAAAACGTTGAGTGGAGCTATTGTGCCTTATTAGTATTTTTACTTTTGATACTTTAAGTACAACTTGCTTCTTGTTGCCTTCTCATGTATTTTTTACTTGTGAAAGATTTCGAGTGCAGCACTTTCACTTGTTAAAGAGTATCTTGTTTCACTGTGGTATTGCTTTTACTTTTACTTCAAGAGATCAGAGTACTTCTTCCACCACTGCCACTGAGAGTGTTCATTCCTTGCTGATGATTATAAATTGTTAAAATACATTAACTGTGTGCAGGCTTCTTTGCAGTGTTTTCATGATTGAAATCTGCATCTCCGCCTCTCTGGCGCTCAGTGTGCGTCAGCATTTTTGTGTACATTTCAAAATTCTAGTGAAGTAATCCTTATTTTATGTTAAAATGCACTGTTAAATATTGCATTGTAGCTTTAATAATGAATGGGAATTAAAGCATATACTGATGCAAATCACACTGGATAACCAATGCCATGGCTAATGAGCTAATATTTTACCAATTCAGACAACATAAATACTCTTCATCCAGTTTTTGTGCTTTTTTTGTGTGCAGGAAATGTGTGAAATGAGTAATTTTATTACAGGCAGGAGGTTGCTGCATAAGGCGCGTAACAGTCATTTGAATCCATTTGGTTACTGCAGACTAGAATATTAAAGTGGTGGTGTTCAGTGCAGAAGTGCCTTTGAGCAAAGTACTGGAGTACTGGTTGGTTGCACATGTGTACAGCTCCAGGTGAGCTGTGCACATGTGTACCTAAGAGGCTGATGGATATATATTTCTGCACTGTTGGCAGATCTGCGGTTAAATTAATCATTTATATCTTGTATATTAACTGCTAGATTTACTGATTCATGATCAGAATACATTATATATACAACCCGTGAGTTTTGCATGCAACCTTTTATTCATATTTATTTAGATGTATAAAGTCGGGGCTGGGACAATAATTTTTTATTATCAAGAGGCCTTATTCACAGCGGACATTTTGACGAATAAACTTAAAGCCGTGACGGTGCACATAGAGTTCTGCAGGGACGACAGATTTTTGTAGGCCAATCCCGGAAGTTAGCATCACCCTGCTGGTTCGAATGGGATTTTTGTATTTAAATAAACTCTGTGGCAAACAAATGTTTATGATACTGAAACTGTTTGATCAGCAAGATAATCGTCATGAATGAACACCACATGTTATGATTATATATTTTTTAAAGTGTGAATGCAATCCGCAGAAGAAAAAGTTAACGTTATGCTGCGTTCACACCGAAAGAGTAGCGAATTTTCTCAACGCTTTTTCGTGGTAAATTCGCTTTTTCGCAACCATTCGCGTCTGTGCATTGACTTTACATGTAATCTACTCGCGCGAATAATTCTCAACTCTTTTGGTGTGAACGCAGCATAAGGCATAGATGAACTACACCACGGTCACATGAGCGTGAGTATACACAACGAGGATGCAAGGATGCCGACTCATTCCCATGAGAAAACGGAGAAAGAATCCCTTGAGATTTCCTGCGGTGCTTGTTTTGTCTGACCAACTTTCTCAAGTCTAATTTACTGCCACATAAGACAAACTACTGAACTTATCTGAACATTGGAGAAGCTGAACTGAAATTTTTGACACATTTCCATAAAAGAAAAATTGCAAAATCAGTGATTCCCAACCTTTTTTAATGGCTTGTGATCCTTAAAGTGAAGCAATGTATTGTGTGACCAACTCAACCAATTAATTATTTTTTTTGGCACTTGTTTCATTTGAATAATCTTTAAAAAGCCTAAAACTTAAAACAACAAGAGAGGGAAAAAAAAGACAAGACTGGAGGAGCATCTGATTAACATCATTTTGAGTAGCAGGAACATGTTTTATCTTATTTTTCTAACCCCTTAAAACCTTTTGTGATTCATTTTCTGTTGGTCAACTAAATGATGAATCACCTAATCTTTTAATTCCGCTGATGTCTAAACACGTATGCTGCTGTGTTTCAACGGTCAAACCCTGAACGAGGAGGCCAAGTTTCAGAGCAGATGTACGAGTAGTTTCAAGCGGGTGGCAGCTGCCAGTTTGTTTCCAGCTGCTTACACAGATTCACCAGCGTGTGGCGAGGCGGAAATGATGGACCAGCTCCTTGGGCTTGAAAGGATTCAAAGCGTTGCACTTAAGAGACACATAGTTACATCATAAGAAAGAAATGACAAAAAGAGGAAAAGTGTATTAACAGCTCAGGAGAGATGAAAGACTAAATTATCTTTACCTCAGGCTCCGGCAATATACTCATTATGATTTAATGCAAAAATCAACACATGCCAAAGTTGAGATTTACCACAGGCGTGAAAACCTGTTACCTTCTCTACTGCGACTCCGAAGAACATTCACACTAATGCTTGTATTCCCAATGCGATATTTTGAGCAACAGTCAACCCGAAAAATGTAGCAGCCACACGTCAGGCTCTCCTAAATGGACCACAGCTCAGCAGGTCTAATGAAAATAATTTTATTAGATCCTCAGGAGCTCAGGGACCGGCTGCCAAATGTATGGCTGCCAAGTAATCATTTCCCTTAAGAGGGCGGAAGAGCAAGTACAAGGAATTCATTAAGGAAGGACGGCAATTAATTCACCTGTCACCTTCTAACTATAAACAAAAAAGCTTCGAGGTCTTCATCCTGATTGGTGGAATCAGTCATGACGTAATACACTCTCGATCAGTGCATGTAGCCCAAAGATGTCTGCAGTTCATACGAGATTAGTGAGGACTTTAATTTACGATGTCTCCAAGTACATTTTGACGAGCCTATTTTAGATTTCTGTAATAACATTCTTACAAATAAGAACAATGGAATTGTAATGCAAATTTAAAGATGTCATAAGTCCTCAAATAGTGGACACCAGGCCTTTATTTGAAGCAGGCTTTCATTAGATACGTGTATAGAGAGGTGAAGTCGCACTCCTTCCAATGGACCACCACGGGACCTTATTTCGGGAAAAATATGCACGTAGTCGATCGCGAGTGAATTGGGCCATGAATTACACTCATGATGGTTGTAAATTTAAAAGATATGTTTCAGCTTCGTTGTCTGTGTCCTCGCACGAAAAAATGGTTCTTGCTCGTTCGTTTGCTTCCCAGCTGATTTTAAAAAGAGTCGCTGGATAAAAGACATCAGGTAAGATAACGTTACATTTGTGCATTGAAATAGCTAATAGCTACCTAGCTAGCTAGCAAGCCGAGGCAATGGCTGTGTTTGTGTCGTGCTTTTAGAGCCGAGAGATGTAGTTCACTGATCGGGTTCACACAAACTGCAACTTTCTTGACTTGCAAAATTATCTTTTGAACGGACAAAACGACTGACTTCATGATGTAATTCAAAACGGAATAAAACAATATTTGTCTTTTGCCGTTGACTACTGTACTCATTTTTTTTTTCTGAGATAATGTCCCATTGGGGGACACGAGAAGGGGCAGGACTTCGCCTCTCTTTTGGGTCATATTTTAGTTTCTGATTCCCTCCTCTGCTCTGTTACTTTTTTCTTACTGCATTATGATAATGCAAACTCACCACTTCTGTGTATCTGTCATAAGAAGGCTTTTTATCGTGAAATATTTGTCTTTCGGCGCTTATACGTTACTGCGTTATGTCGTGTGTAATCTGTTTTTAGTTTGAAAAAATTATCTTAAAGACCCCGAATTCATGACAGATGAGCCAAAAATAGTCAAGAACTAAATAGTGCAAGGAATACATTTGGACATTTATCTGAAATCTGATTCTCCGGTTGAGCCATGTCATGGTCGTATCTTTGTGAAACCAACTTAAGTATGTTGATCCAGACTATCCAGAATGACATTCATGGTTTCTGCATATAAACTGGAACTAATCTCAATTGCAATACAATCTGCAATGGCATCATGACCAGTAAGAACAATATTTCAAGACAATGTGAACAGAAGGTCATCATGTCCACATACGCACGTTAATGCGTGTGTGTGCATACCCAGACACACACTCACAGTGTGTGTGCTTCCCTTACCCTGTCACTCACCCTGCCCTGCTTGAGGACACACTCTCTCAGGTGTAATGAAAAGCCGAAACTGCCTGTGCCCTTGAGCTTCCCTGTCAGATTTACGGGGCGCGAAAACGCAGCGTAGATTGAATCTGCGGCTGCTGTCATGCAGGATGTCTCTTATAGTCGCTCATTTGTATTCACACAGGTGCCTGGACAAACTCTTAATCAAATACTGCTCACCTGCTCTCGTGTAACAGCATAGACGGGAGATTGTTCTGTGCCAGGAGTGATGCTCTGCCTGCCAAAGATTGTGTTTTAGTATTAGTGCAGGGAGGTAATGAATTCTCTCTCATTACTTTTCTCAGGCAGTATTACCACATCGCTTAGCTTAGAAGGCTATAGTTTAACATGGACAACCACTCTCTTCCTAACTATCCCTATTCCCAAAGTTAAAAGTTGCTTTGCACGGTCTCTTCCATGTGAATAATCCCAGTCAGGAGGAAAATTGCCAATACACTATATTTCAGCTTGCCAAGGCTAAATAGAAGCTGCACACGAGCTAAACAGTTATTTAGCTGCGTTTTCCTTTTTTCAAAGTAAGCTCATCCCTGTGGACTAACGCAAAGTTGTGTCTGCGCTGGTCCGGTCATAATGACTCGTCCACGTCTCCAGAGACGAAGAGCTCAAGGGCAAGCTGAGCCGAAGGGTCTATTTATAACAAAAAAAGATACTCGAAGGTAATTTAGCACGGCGTCATTAATATGAATGAACCCAAACGGAGTCAGGGGGGCCCTGAGGTGGTGATGATTGTATTCTGAAAGGATCCAGAGTGGATGGATAAAACTGTTACTGAACTCAGCCACGTCTTTGCCGAAGGAGACGCTCAATTAAAAGAAGATCTGGTAAAGCCCACGATTTAAGGCTTTCATCTTGTACAAGATGAGGGGAGGCGGCATGAAAACACCCCTTTGACCTCTCTGGGCTTTGAGTGTGTGACTTGCAAACTAAACTTCTTACTATGAAAATCTGGCTTTTAAAAAATATATTGTAACATAATAAAGCAAGTACAATCTCTGTAAATCTCATCCCTGGACCAATATATTCTCAAAGGATTTCTGTTGATGCTTTCTTGGTCCAAAAACGTCTTTTCTTTGTTTTCAATATTTAATAATTGGGAAGTGCACGTTGTAACCTTTCTTTTCAATGGTTTACTTACTTAGAGTGGCCGAAAAAGATCAAGTAATGCAGCTTTAAGATTTGGATTACACTTATGAAGCATAGACTGTAAATAAGAAGTGGACGTAGTCATCAGGAGGTCATTGATTTGTGGACTGCCGTCATGAAGCCTTGAGTTCGGCGATTTCGCCATCGCCATCTTGGAATACAGCTGTTTCTGTCTTGTTGTTTTTTGCAACCAATGAACAGAAGTGACCATATTAGGAATGCCGAGCAGTGACGTAGAGACGGCGTATACGGCTTTGGTAACGGCAGCGACCTGTCAATCACAGTAAGCCCGCCCTAAATCACATTCCTAAATGTATTGAAGAAGACTTGATACGAGCGATTGAGACCATAAACTCAAAGACGGAGGAGCCTTGTTTCTATCCCCCAGTGGTCCATACACATTTCAGACAGGGGGGCCATTGGCATTGGTCCTGTAGCATTAAAATGCACTCGCCATCACCAGCAAACACAGGTGTCACCAGGACTGAAATCTATCTTTCTTTTTTGCTTGATACAATAGGATACTTTCCACTGATAATTATTTTAATATTAGGTTATTCTATACTTAAACATACATAAACGCACTCTGAGGATTTGTCCCTTTTCATAGTGTGTTTTCAGTTAATTTAACTTAATTGTAACATTTCAGTCGCCAAAAATGTCTTATTCAGCGTTGGGTTGTACTTAGCTGCACTCTCTCTCGTGTCACTTTTAGGTTGCACAAAAAAAACAAGATGGTGACTGCCAAAAAGATGAACTCAAGGCTTCAAAACGGTAATCCAATGAGTGGCCTCCCTGTGACTACGCAAACCTCTTATAGACAGTCTGTACTTTTCAACATTAAAAGCCCTGCGAGTCGCAAGGTTGGTGTTTTTTTTTTTTTTTGAGTACTTTTTGAATTTGTCTCTGTTTCTTTTGTGCAATGTCCAACTCAGTTATGATGGCAAGCAAGCAACTCTTATTTCCCCCTCAATGTGATGCTGCATGCACTTTACAGTATAAATCGAGTCCTCACTGGCTATTGCTTAGCAACACGGCCTCCATCTCCAGGCTCAACATTTCAATAGATACACACATACAATCAAGTCCGTCAGTCGCACACACGCATTTGTTTCATTTTTGTATATGATTAATATAATGACTGTAATCAATCAGATGCTCAGTGTGTGTCTGTCGTGGGCGTGGAGGGTCGTGGGTGTTCGTTTAGAGAGTGCTTTTTAGTGCTTCGCTCTCTCTTTAACGACCCCAGCAGGGGACCAGAGAAAGGAGAGCACACTTAACGATGTGAACCATTCCTCACGTCTTCCTGGAGCCTAATGATAATGACACAGACGTCCCTGTGCACCGGAGAGCGGCTGATACATCCCGGATTCATTAGTCCATTAGGGAGAGCGAGGAGGGAAAGCAGGGAATAAAGAGAAACGGAGAGGAAGTGAAAGTCTGGGCTCCAAACATAGCACAATGGTTAAGTGTGTGTGTGTGTGTGTGTGTGTGTGTGCCGTGCCAGAGAGAAAAGGTGTGACAGACGAAAACAGACTATAGTCTGAGATATCTTGTATTCTTTAAATTGGCTCGACTTCAGCTCCTGTCATGAAAGTTGCTGCTGCATGATCCCCAAAGCAGTTAATGCAGAGCTGATGTTTTATGTGTGCAACTTTTTTTTTTAAGCTGTCAAGGGTCTGCCCTGCTTTGTCGGCGTGTGCCTCTGTTTGTGCGAGCGGGAAGTCGATGTTTGGTATTTGTTTGTGTTTTTGTGTATGACCTTGAGTAGCACGCAAGGCTGACTGAGCTGAGTTTGAGCAGAAGCGGCGCTGAGAAGCCGACAGCAGCGATAGCAGCCTGCTTCAGCAGGCTCTTGGAAGCTAGAAGGGTCTGTCAATCATTACTCACCATGTGGTGAAGAGTCACAGTAGTCTGCTAATGCATTTGAAGGGGATTTAATTGTTTTTCTGTTTTTTACCGAGTGACTTTTATTTTTATTTTTTTACCAAAACTTTCACTTGCAGTCCTTTCTTACACAATCAATGTCTCGGTTGTCTCAAGGCACTTCAAGCCTGCTCGTCTATATGTCTGTGAAAGCTTCAGTGGACTGTATTTAAATCACTAAGTGAATCAATGCTTTCTACCTTTTATTCACCTGGTTAATCTCATCACACGGAGCCCAACAGGCACAACCCTCTCTGCCAGCTTCAGGGCTCCAACTAACAAATACTTTGAATAAAAGTCTATAGATTTGTATAAGATAAAATAAGATAATCCTTTATTAGTCCCGCAGTGGGTAAATTGCAGGATTACAGCAGCCTTGCACACAAGAGACACACAGTTAAAAACCAAGTCATATAAATAATAAACAGTAAAACGGTAATAAAAAAAATGTAAAGAAGAGAATACAGTAGCAATTTAAATAAAAAATGTAATATACAGACGGAATTAAAAAAAAGTATATAAAAGTACTTAATGTATGTATATTGCACCAGGTGGGTACAATTAAAGTGGCCACAGTGAATAAAGTGATTAAAGTGTTTGTGGTCTACTGTGAGCTCAGCTTGTTATGCAGCCTGACAGCAGCGGGAAGGAAGGACTTGCGGTACCTCTCCCTCAGACACCGGGGGTGAATCAGCTGGTGACTGAAGGAGCTGTGCTGGTTTATTACTAATAAACTAATCTGTACGCTAAATATTAAGATGGAGATGGTAAACTCAGCATTAAGCAGGAAACAGACGGATTAAGTCTTTTGATTACAGTAGTTGCCATGGAAATTTCATAGTAAGTTAAAATATAAAGTTTTATAAAGAGATGATGCCACGTCTTGCATTGTTTATAAGGCAGAGTCTTGAAACATTGAGTCTGCAGGGCTTCAACGCAAAGATTCAGCCTTGAGTTGAGGTATGCCCAAATGAAATTTCTCCAAGATGCTGTGAAAAAAAATGTAAGAGGTACCAAAGAGGTGAAATTTTGAAGACAGTGAGCATAAAGTCTGTCTGACTTCGGCCCTCGAGAGATTGTCAGCGACGCTCTTAATCTCTAATCTTTTTCTCTCCGCCTCTAATTAGCGATGTCCCTCGTCTCTCAAAGTTTGGATATTGATGTTTTCACTTCAAAATGCATAAGGATATGTTCCACTTGCGTTTCTGTAGTCGAAAAAAAACATTGAAAAATGTGTGGTGGCCAAGCTCTAAACAAGACTGTTATTAGTGTCTGAAAAGATAAGATACAGATTTGATTGACTGTAGACTGTGATTACATGTATGGAGTACAAACATATAAGATATAACATGATACAGCTGACGCATATTTTCATGAGAGCTTAATCTTGCACGGATTATATTTTATTAATCGATATAATAAATCAATCCTTTTTTCTGTAACATGTCAGAAAATAGTGACACAGGTTTATCACTGCAGGACATTCTGCAGTTTTGAATCTTGTGCCTATTTTTATTTCCAAGCCCCTCAAAAATATTGTAGAATAATAATCTCCAAACATCCCTGCACTTTCATGCTCGGGTTTTTATCACATTTTGGAGATATGAACTTGACATGTATTTGTACCCTGCAGGCATTTCAAAAACGATGATTTGTTAACCTAATTTCGACAGTATTATCATTACTATCGTTAACATACATTTTGTAATGTGTTACAATTAAACAGCTTGGAAGCTCATAAAATTGTAAAAATGTTAAATTTATTACGACACATGAAACTATCTTGTAATATTTACACAATAGGCAAAACAATGCAGGTTTATAGGTCTTAAAAACATTAATTCTACCCCCTTATTTTACACAGGATTTCATTATGTATTAACCTATATTGAGAAGGATTTCTGTATATTATGGCACTACTGTGTCACGTCATGACATCAATTCTCATTTTGTTTGCAGATATCAACATGGCAGGAGAGCCAAAACCATACAGGCCTAAAATGGGCTCCAAGAGGCCTCTGTCATCCCTCTACAGGTCTGTGTGAAACATGTGTCTTATTTTGCTGTTCGGCTAATGCTTTGCTGACCTACTTTTCCCACCGTAGTTATATTCTGCTATCTGGTCGGGTACTGCAGCAGGAACAGACAATTTCCTAACTGCTATCAGTGTCTGTTGTTACACATTCACTTGTTCTTGACAGTTTAGTGTCTTGTTGGAGGCAAAGAAAAAAACGTGCACAGGAAGTGACATGGCTGGCATTTTAAGAGACTAAAAGAAGTACAAAATGGCTGATCATTAGGGCTTACGGAATTTTGTTAAAATAGCTTATTCGTTTTCTTGCTGTGTTAAATTAGATAATTGATATCACTCTTGTCTGTACTCTAAAAGGCCAGGCTAGCTGTGTGCCCCTACCCGCACCGCTAAAGCTAATTAATTAACATGTTTCATGATATCTTTGTTTATTGTACATAATCTGTGTACAAATTATATTGTTCTGGCTTTATATGAAGTTTTGTGTCAGAGAAATTACTTCCTGAAGTAAGAGCCAGTCTGGCTGTTTCCCCCTTTACTCAGGCTTTATGCTAAGCTAACCTAATCAGCTGTTGGCTGCTGTATATTTGTATATTTTCAGAAATACACCTAATTGTTTTCTGGCAGCGTTAGGAGAGTATTGTCTGTACTGTACATGTGAAACTACACTCAGCAGCTAGTTAGCGTAGCTTAGCACAAAGACTGGAAACTAATCTGAAGGTAAAAACAATTGTTTACCAGGAAATTTAAAGCTTGTTGTATCTTTTTGACTAAATCTGTGCAGAAACTGAAGTGTAAAAATGACACCTTGGCAGACGGTTAGCTTAACGTAACATAAAGACTGTTCTTGCTCTCAGCTGAAGAATATATATAAAAAGAGGAAAGAATAACGCCAAACCAATAGTATCCTACATATATTTTATTGTAATAGTGTTTGTTATCAATAACTAACCAAACCATCAAACTGATAATGATATTTAATGATATTCAGGAGGGCTAACGTTAGCCAGGTTTCTAAATAATGTTTACTATTATTCTCAGTAGGTGACGCTAATCGCCAAATTTGATATAAATCTGGACTTTTATACATTTAACACTAACAGGAAACTTAAAAACTCTGTTTTATCTTCACAGTGGCTATGAGTTTGACTATGACTACTACAGAGATGATTTCTACAGCAGGTATGTAAAAAGTTGTATCTGATGTTAAATATCAGCACAGTTTGCTGAACCGGTCACTTTCCTCCCCACATAATTTTTTCTAATCTCCGTTCTCCTGGTATTTTACCCTTCACTGTTCGGCCTCCTTTCTCCTCTTTTCAGAAACGGCTACTTAGATAAAGATGAGTTTTGAACAGAATGGTCCCATTTCCAATCTAAGGCAAAGTAACTGCATTATCATAGGAATAATGAATGTAATATTGGGGAGGTTTTTATTCCTTTCTGTTGGAATTGCTAATGATGCTGTTATCCGCATAGGCGAGTACTGAATGTCAGATAGTCCCCAGGCTGGTCATTTGCGCTGGCAAGGCAGAGAATGTATCTTCCTTCTGACATTTTCATTGGCTTGTTTACTCCCTCTACTTCGCAATACCCCTGATGAGAGTTGAATCCTTCAGCTTTCAGTCATTATTGCTATTTTGGCAATTTAATGTGTCGTTGGCAAGTGGGAACAAGATTTGATTTAATGTCTGCGGCGTTCAATATGTACCTCTATCATTCAAACATCTTTTAAGGGGCTTTGTAAGTGTTTCTTGTTGCTGGAGTAACAACAATCGAGACAACATGGGAGTGAAATACACCAGCACACTTTCTGTTTAATGGCCATAATAAATCCAGATATGCTTCTCCTTGTGTTTTAAAACGATTAGTTCATCTGCACTGTAATTTCTTTTGTAACATTTCTATTGTTTGAAGATTGCGGCAACTTTATTTCTCATGTGTCTACAGACTCTTTGAGTACCACGGTCGTGTCCTTCCCCCGACCCGTGCCGTGATCCCCATCAAACGTTCGCGGCTAGTCGTCCCGTCCACACGCAGACCCAAATCCTCCTTTCCAGTCAGGGCTTGTTCTTCTTCCTCCTCCTCCTCTTCCTCCTCCCGAGTGCTCAATGTCGGCTCTTCCATCGCAGTCCCTAAACGTATGTTCTCTTTGTCACTTTTTTTCTGCTCTGTTTAAATGGAAACTCAAGTTTAGTACAACTTACGTCTTTCTGTTTTGTCCTTTCCATGTTGTGATTAACAATGTACTCTCCAAAGTGATTCTTGAGATCTGATAACTTTGGAAAAAAAAAACGCTTTAGCAGCAGGGCAATCAGACGAGTTTATGGTTAAAAAAAATTAATAATGTAATGTTTTATTAGGTCTGTAACATATAAGAAAATAGGGGAAAATACCCATCACAGTTTCCCTAAGTCTAAAGAAAAGCAGTACATCTTTAAATTTACGAAGCTTGTTTTGTCCTAATGTAAAATGTCACCCATAGTGATAAACACAGAGATATCCTCTGACCCTGTCGTTCTCCTCCGTTCCATGCAGCATTTCTGAATCCTTTATATCATTGTTTAGCTGCACGACTGTTTTAGTTCACTTTCACTGCTCTCGGAGGATCATTTTCAGTCGTAGCAGGCAGCTGTTTTTTTACGAAAAAGCTCTAAAAACCCACAGTACACAACCTGCTCTGCACCAAATGACAGACCGACTCAGCTAGGGATTAGCTCCTGCTCATAGTGGAGCATGTAGCAGCTAAAGAAGAGACAGATTGTTAAACATTTGGCAACTGTGTGTGTGTGTGTGTGTGTGTGTGTGTGTGTGTGTGTGTGTGTGTGTGTGTGTGTGTGTGTGTGTGTGTGTGTGTGTGTGTGTAAAGCTGTTAGCTTAGCACAAAGACTGGGAACGGGGGGCCAACCTGGCTCTGTCTGTTGTTAACTAAATGGACCTACCAGCAGCTACAAAATGAGCATATTTAAAAAATGATAAAGTATATTTTAAGTTGGTGAAGACGGTGTTATTATTACTGATAGGAATAAAAAATAGGATCCAGATTATATGAAACCTTAATTTCCTTTTTAATTGTTCAACAGTTGCCATTGCACTGCTCGTAATCTCACTCTTACCAATCAGTATTCTCTTCATAATGCAACGTCGTAGAATACATAATTAACTTTGGCATCCATTCGAACGCCCTTTCACGATTGTGCCTCTGCTACATTTTCTGGCAACGAAGTTGGCTGCTGAAACGTGTTTGAAACAGCGCAGTAGCTGTTGTAGCCATGTCTATCTCCTCGTCGAACATCACATTAATTGTGCTTTTTAACTCTATTAATGTATGCTCACAGTGAAGACAGACCAGCTGCTAACAATCAAGAAGGAGCTGTCACAGATCAAGACCAAGATCGACTCACTGCTTGGAAGGCTGGAGAGGATTGAGAGGCAGCATCGCTCTGACGGCGGTGAGAGTCGACAGAGGGGAGCATGCATATGTAGATGTGGAAATGAAAGACAAAGCACACAAAGTGAAACTTAAAAACTACTAAAGCTTTATAGAGTGGCTCGTCTGAAAGAAATCATTCTATTTGTAAAACTAAGAAGTATTGCTCAGTCTCTGATGTTAACTGCAAGTCTCTCGTTTCGCAGACATGCAGAGGAAACAAGAGGAGATGTGTGAGCGTCTCCATGGTGACGCGGCAGACCACTCGGGTAGAGAGGAGGCGGAGGGGACGGCCGAGGTGGAAGCGGGAGAGATGACGGACGGCGGTGAAGATGACTTTGAAGACGAAGGCAACAGCGACATGGTGAGCTGGTCAAGTAGACGTTTACGGTCTCAATAGGAGTGAAGAAGAAGATGTTTTCTTGCACCTCAATGCCTGAGCTTTTAATCAATGGCTGAGTAGCCTCTCAAGGAACACTGACGTATGCTCATGAAAGCGTTCCAAGGATATATAGTATTATGACCTACCTGGAAACCAAGTTACTCAACCAACTCTGAATGTACGAGAGAATAATTAACTTACTTTTATTTAACGTTTCCTCTTTGTGTATCTATATATTTTTTTGTGTCCTCATTTATTGTGGAAAAATATGAAAACCAATCAATGTATTCCAGGAGAATAAACTATAACTCTTTAGTTCTTTTGTAACTTTAAAAGCAGCTCTAAAGTCTTTTATTCTGATATTTTGCCGTTTTTGGTAGCTCATCAAAAAGCCCCTTGTGTGACATATTAAACAACAAACACAAATGCATTGTTTCATTTAAAATGATTGGGAATTGAAGAAGGGCAAGTTAGAAGAATGGATGTTCATCTCACTGATATTTATATTGTTGTTTTTTTCTTTTAATCGCAGATAGAGAACCACATATCGGACATTGACAACTGAGTAAGGTCAGTGTTTAATCTCTTCTTAAAAGGGAATAATTATTTATGGGATTTCATTTTGTGAATAGACTTTTAGCAGCGTATGGACCACAATACCCATTTTCAGTTCCAAGCCACTTGTAGTAAGCAGCAGCGATGCTGAAGATATTTGGCTTATTTTCCTCTTCTTTTAAGCAGAGTGAGAAACACTGCTCATCCCGTCTGTTATTCTCTCTGTCTGGGTGCGTAAGGCAAAGACAGCTTCTCTGCCATTATCGCTGATGACTGTCTGAACAGCCGCAGAGATACGACTCCGTCAGGCGACATTTAAATCCCCTGATTTTCTTTGTATGAACAAAAAGCTTTGTGGTTTAATTTGCCTCTTGGCTGACATTTACTCCCTGCTGTCCTCAATGCCAGATAACGTAAATCCTTTTCAGCCGCTCTGAACATGATGGATCATTAAAACGGTATCATAATTAACTGCTTGTTCTCAGGTGGATATCTCAGTGGTCGCAGGTAACATCAAAAGCATTTGTTTATTTTAATGTTGATCGCAGCCCCGCCTCTGTTTTTCATCTCGTGATGATGCAGCTTATAATGTAGCCACCTTTTCTACATGGGTTTACTTTGAAAGTAAATATTATTATTATTATTATTATTATTATTATTATTAATAATAATAATAATAATAATAATTATTATTATCACTGTCTGTCTTGTATTCTCTTTTTTTTTCTCAAGTTGGGGAAAAGAGGAGCCTACAGTACAAGACGAGGGGAGAAAAGATGCCAGCAAAACCTTCTTGATCAAGAAGGTGTATTTGAAATTTACGGAAAGCGATGACGGGAGTGACTGAAAGCAGAGGAAGAGTTTTTCAAACTTGTTTTTTTGCTTGTTTGCCTCATTAAAACATGGCACTCCTGATGTGTACTTCATCTAAATGCTGGTTATGAATATTCCCCAGAAGACAGCAAGATCACCTGCCAAGAGCAATCTATGATTCCCCTTCAAGCTGATTGCCTTTCTGGAAAGTAAGGACGATATATTGTGTTCTTAATATATTATGGTCTGTATTGTGCATTAAAAATACAGTTACGTTATCAATCAGATGAACCATGAAACGCACTCTTTTGTTGTAATGTTTGTTCTGTTTCTGTGCATTGAAAACTGAGACGAGCCGCAGCGCTGGAAGACTTGATAATTATGTGATTTTGCTTTATTTGTACATTTAACTGAAATGTAATTTATTCATAATGTCTCCACACAGTGTCGTATGCATATCATGTTTGGCATTCGTTATCCATGAGAAGATGCATTTTAAAAAATATATTATTATGGATAATTTGTATTCATTGCGTCTGTTGTACAGCTATGGATTATAGCAGTTTTTGAAATAAACCTGTTCCTCCCCAAAACAAAATAACAGTCTGACAGTGTTGTGGCTTTTATTTTTACAATCGGGGCGGGGAAATGCACATTTAGTTTCTGTTTGGGTTTTCTGCTGAGTAAAAATATATATTTTTACATTCTGCCTAAATTTTTTTTTAAATAAAACACTTCAACAAAAGGTTTAAAAACCTTATGACACGAGAAGCAGTAATGGAAAGTTTCTACCTGACTAAATTTAAGCAACATAGCTGTAGGGATGAAAATGCTTCTGTCGAATTATCTATTGGATGGATTGTCATGGGATATTTCTTCAGCCATTCATGCTCAACTTTGAGGTACAATACAACTTTGAGGTAGTTGGACTTGTACTCTTTTCCTGCCATTTTATACATATATACTTTATATTGTACTTTACATCACTACATTTCAGAGGGACATGTTGTAGCCCACTATACTCCACTATAGTTATTGATGATTATTTAGCCTCCAAACAGTATGCAAATAATTGAAAACTATTTTATTATTCTATCATTTTCATGGTTCCAGCTTCTCAAATGCGATGCGTTGCTGCGTTACGTCATTGTTTTTTAATATCTTTATTAAATGAGCATTGTGCTTTTTTCACTATTTTCTGAAGTTTTACAAATCAAACAATTCATCGATTAATCAAAGAAATAGTTGGCAGATTAATCTATAATGAAAACCCCCCTTAATCAGGGCCTTGAGGTCATGTTGCAGTTTTTTATCCGTGTTTGTACAAAATCTCATCACATAAACATTTATGTGAAATTGTCATAATTATCATATGAAGGTGAGTTCACATTGACCTTTGACCTCCGAAATATAATCAGTTTATTCTTAAGTCCAAGTGGACGTTTGTGCCAAATTGTTTTAGATATGGCATTCACGAGAATGACCCGAAAACATAATGCCGGCCTCGGCTGTCGCTGCTGCAGAGGCATAATAATCATTAATCACAACCAACATTTAACTGCTGCATACTCGTTAATGCATGAGTAATACCAATCTAAAGATATAAACTACAGTATGACAGTCACAGGCCACATGTTCTGCATTGAGTACAGTGCTTTTACTTTTTTTGTATATTTTCCTGATTTTACTACATATTTGTACTGAAGTGACATTGCCAATGCAGGACTTCTCATGTATAAGTATTTTTTTTAATATGGTATTTGAAACTCTACTTAACTAAAAGATATACTTTCTCCAGCGTCGCAGATTTATGTGTCCCTCAGGATGAATTCTAATATATTTAATTAGTTAAATACTTTACTTTATGATTAAAAAAAGAACTATTGACATTCCCATCAGCCTCAGCGGTGCTTTGTGTGTTGTTCTAACACACCAGACTAAGATGATAAAGGCGGTAACCATTAACCATTAACCTTCTTAACATCAGTATGTTAGCATTGTCATTGTTAAGCTATGCATTGTTAAGCTATGCCAAAGTAAAACATCACAGTGCCACTAGCTTACCTCAAGGTAACTTTTCTCTCCACCGTCAAACCATTTTCAAAACAAATGGGAGTAGCAAGGTGAAAATAATGGCACAGGTTGATGGTAAATGTTCCCTCAACTCAAGTTAGCATTCCTATACATTAGACCTATTCTATAATTGGCTTTGAGACTATTCATCTTTTTTTTCTTCTTTTTTTTTAAAGTACAGTGCCCTTGAAAACGAAATGCGATAAGTGGTGGTGGGGCCGCAGCAGATGGCATTTCTAATTCACTCACTTCATTAGCACCAGATCATCATTTTCACAGGTTAAGGAGGGCCATTGGCTGCTTTTCAGGTATAATTGGCTCTATCATTGCTGGCTAGCAGCCAGTGAGTACAATGATCAGTCATGCAGCTCATCTAATATGGACAATGTTCAGTGTGTGATGAACTGAATCAATCACCGGCCTTTTGCTGCTGGAGGAATTATGAGTATAAGAGGGGTCAGGATCTTTATGACACATCTGTGATTAGCCATGCTCGAGTGAGGATGCACAACTTGCAGCAAGCTTTGTTTCGCAGGCCTTAAAGTTAAAGATGGAGCTAATGTTCAAGTTTTATGAATTATATCTTAGCAAGGAGCCATTTATATTGATTCTCTACTGGCATTTTTATTTCAAGTAAGTCTTTAATTCTAGTTTGGAGAGGCTTATTGGTATTGTTTTGATCAAATATACTGTTCTTATTCATGTGTGTTGTGTGTGTGTGTGTGTGTGTGTGTGTGTGTGTGTGTGTGTGTGTGTGTGTGTGTGTGTGTGTGTGTGGCATTCTAGAGAGATTTAAAATATATCATTAATGCGTCAGCAGGCAGATTATATTCAGTTGTTCACACAAATGGCAATAGGAAGAGCAAAGTAATTTAATTTGACTAGAATTGTATGGTTGCTTTGAGACAAAGGCATCATTTCTATTATACACAAAACATCTTTGTTTTAGCAGGCATGAAATATTGTGTTTTTCATGCAACAGTTTGCGTCTATGTTTTTCTCTCTGTATTTGCCACATTGTGTACTGTGTGATTGCTGCCAGGAAGGGGGTACACATGCTGAGGGAAGCAGCAGGAGCTTAAAAAGAATCAAGAATCAAGATGTGAAAAACAGTTGTCCTTTATTTTTAACTTGTTTTTTTTCACAGCTTCAAGATAAGTAAACACAAGGTTAAGGAAACAATGTCAGATAATAAAAGGGAGTCAAAAGTGCAGATAAAAAACACAGCAATGACGTGTGAGGGATTAACAACTTTGGGCTGAGAATAGCAAATTCATAATAATTATAAATGCTGTAAAACTTAAAATGTATATGTTTTACATAATGGAGAGTCAATGATAAAGAGATACACACAGGGAAGTAACAAGTGGGAGCATTTACTTTTATATCTCAGAGTAAAATATTGTACTTTTTACAAAACGACATTTGTTTTATAAATTAGCTACTAGTTATTTTACAGATATAGATTATTATAACAAATATTTTCAACGAATAAAACATGATATATTATTATAGATTAAGCTATCCAGCAGTAGCTATATAAAGGAGTCTAACCAGCTACAACATTTAATTTACGTTACACAACACATCACTGTAATCCAGTCATATAACAGGCACATATATGATTTTGCATAATGAGTACTTTTACTTCTAGTAGACCTACTTTTAGTATATTTTGATGCTAATACTTATATGTACTTTTAGCTAAATAAAGTTGTGAATGCGGGACTTGCACTGCGCCTGGGTGGGAACCGCTGCATCGCAGATGTCCCGGATGTTACTGTTGACACGTCATAGAAACCGGAAGTATGTTAAAAGCGGTTATTTCAATTACTCGACAGAGAAGAGGCTCAAAACAATAACAACACACGCTTTTACGTTAGATACAATACCACCCAGCCCTCGGCGGCTCTTCCCGCGTTTGTGACTGTGCTTTGTAAACGTTAACCTCCTGAACTCGATGTGCTGGGACTCTCGTTTAACTCCGCTAAAGGCTTCAATCTAAGTTAAGTAGTCTGCAGACTTTATACTTATCGAGTACAGTCTACGTTACACGTGTGTGACTAATAACATAACGGTGGCTGCGTGTCGTAATGGGAGACAAGGAGCTGAGTCTTATTGACAAGAATATAACAAGGTAACGTTTACGTTATTGTTTTGTGTGTGTGTTTTTTTTTAACTCTCGATAGTTTCCTGAACACTTGTGCCCTGAGTTGAATTAAACGTTGAATCCATTGCCTTCAAACCATTAGTAAAAGTGCAGAAGCAGCATTTAGTTAAAATACTTGAAGTGACTGTAACGTTACTCAGAATACCTCCTTCCGTCATACTATTACGTGTTAACGCTGATTAGGCCTATATTATTGGATCGTTATTACTTATGAATTCAAGTGTAACAGCATTTTAACTTGCTAAACTATTGTTTTAAATTGTATTTTAATAATTCATCCCCCTTTTGTAAGGAGGTCATTGTATGTGTGTATGTGAAATCCTCTCTGAAAAGTGACTCGTATAACTGTCTGAGAAATGCAATGAGTCAAAAGTTGAATACTTCTCTCTGATATTTAGTGGAGTGAAAGTTTAAAGTATAAAAAGAAGAAGTATACACGTAAAGTACTAACCCCGTTAGCATTACCTCAACGCTGAGTTTAATTGAGAAGATATACTGAATGTCTTTTGAAGACGTTACCTTGATTTTTCACGCTTTCTGGGACTTTTCAGAGACTCGTACAACTTTTCCTGCGGAGCAAATCGGTCGTAACCTTTCTTTCATGGGGAACCTGTCGTTTAACCGTGTTGCTTTCTGCCTAGTTTGCTCGATGTCCCCCTGAGTCCCACTGTAACGTCGCTCAACCTGCACTGCAACCACATCCCGGGGATCGAGGGTCTGACCTCAGCGTGGCACCTGCGACACTTGGACCTTTCCTCCAATTGCATTTCTAAGATTGAGGGTCTCAGTTCCCTCACTTTCTTGAGGACTTTAAATTTATCCTGTAACTCAATCACCAAGGTTAAAGGTGAGTCTTTTAGTCACCATTTCACTCTGACGATAAATGTTTCAGCGTTGTGGGTGTTCTCCGGGTAATACTTCTTCATTACAGACTCTTTGAGCTGTGAAATCACTCGGTTGTTAATGTCCCCTCCCTTTACCTCAGGACTGAATGGCCTCGTGAACTTAACAAGATTAAACTTGTCCTACAATCAGATAAACAACCTCACTGGTGAGTTGAACAACGACTCAGCGCTCTTGTGTCGTTCTTTCTCTCCACTAAAAACACAAACAAGTGATTGACTCGTCAACGCTGTTGATTCCTGATGTCTTTTTTTTAGGCTTGTTGTATCTTCATGGCACGGACTACAAGCTGAAGCACCTCAGTCTCCATAGCAACCACCTGGACAACATCGATCACCTCCTGCAGTGCCTGCTTGGATTGCACCGTTTAAGAGAGGTCACTTTGAGTCAGGATGGCAGAGACAACGCTGTGTGTAGGTCACCAGGTAAGACATAAAAAGCTAATTTTGCAGTATTTGTAACAAGTGGTTGGACTGTAATATCACGTGTAGATATTGGCCTTTCACAGATGTACCGTATCAGTACAAACACTCAAGACGGTTCAGTTAGAAGAGGTTGAAGTAACATCTCTGGTGCTTGTTTCGGAGGATTCTTCATGAATTTGGTTGTGTTACACATATTTATACACTTCAGTTTATTGGGCACACCTAAGTATGAAATTAATCCAATTTAACTTTTTACTGAAGGCGGAAACTCCACCTTTTTAGACTGCACCTCAACACCCCGTGCTAGCACTTACTCGTTGTCCTCTCACTATAAAGCAAGGCATCTCTGCCTGTCTGTCTGCCTGTCTGTCTGTCTGTCTGCCTGTCTGTCTGTCTGTCTGTCTGTCTGTCTGTCTGTGAGTATGTCCTTCACAAATCTCGAGAACCATCTGATGTTCTTCACACTTGACCAGTACATTGCTGGAAGTGGGTGCTATATCTCCAGATGGTGGCTGCGCTATAACAACAAACTTCACGTTTTGGTTTGTAACTTTTGAACCATCAACCAACTTTCAGCAACAACCTTTTGTCCTGGAGTCTGTGGGTCCAGATGAATCTATGTATGCCGCTCTCATTAACATTTTTTACGCCATTTTTAATTGTGTCCAGATCTGTTTTTAGTTGTTTTATCCGTATATGCATTGAAGGACGAATTTAAAAGCAGAAGTACTTGTACACAGTCCTTGGGTAAACTTTCAGTCTTTCATCTTCACTTCCAGGAGTATAAATCCATCTATGCCCATCCTCCTGTACAGGTTTAACAGATCTATATTCCCCTAAATACTCACAGGCAAACAGCCTGTATACCTATCTGTACTTCTCCTTCAATCTGTAAACAATTTTGTTATTTTCCTTTCTTACACATGCTTTTCCCACACTCTATTAAACACAACAATATATACATTAGAACTAAGCCTGTTATTTTCAGCAAGAAGGGGGAAAGAGCATGAAACGTTAGTGGAGTCATACAAAATATCAATTAGGGGTTATACATTTATTCAAGATTTGATATTTCCAGTTATTTAAGACATCTAGCTCTGAATATGCTTATTGTAAATTGCTTTGGACAAAAGCATCTGCCGAACCGATGTATTATATTGGCATAAGATTGACAGCCCTGCAAATGACCTGACCAAATAATGCTCAGTTCTTGTTGAACATGTGCTTATTCAACCGTTTGGTCCTTTTGGAGGCATTATATGGAACTATTCTGTCCACCACGTTTCTATCAATGATGGTAGACTAAATATCCAAAACACCTCTCAATTCAACAGCACTACAACTGCACTATGTCTATCAAATATATCCTATGTTTTATTCATTTATCAAAACTCTCTAAAACAGTGATGACTGACGACTGAGTTTATAGGTCAATTTTGTGTGCTGACTCTTTTCTCCTCTCTCGCGCGCTCTCTCTATTGTCTTTGATGCATCGCTCACTAATCCAGTGGATAATTGTTTGATTTTGCAGAATAACTAACTCATAACTCTCCCTTTGTGTTCACAATAATGAAAGCATAATGCAATTCAGTGGATGTTGACAGCTACTGATGGTAATGACTAGTATATTTATCTCTTTAGACATCATATGTCAGTATCTTTTCATAATTGTATTGACTGAATTCATATGAATGTAAAACCGTTGCAGTATTTTCCTTAAATTATGCTGTGCCCCCATGATCCATATCTTCCAGTTCATGATTAATTCACAGCTGTAGCTGTTGAAAGCACGTATTTAAATCCATGAGGGCACACTTAAAGTATTCTTACAACCTTTGCTGTCAATACGTGAAGTTACACGTATAGTGCTCGTATCTCATTGCGTGAGCTGCATCAATAGTGCATATGAGGATAGTACACACAGAGGAGAAGTTATTCATTTAGATATAGATTATTTGATTTTGTGCAACATAACCACCCTAACACATGATGCTACCCAAGCCATAAACCACTAATGTGACAATATTGTATAATGGTGTTCGTGGACGGGCTTGCAGCTCTTGCCCCGGCAGGTTTTTTAATGTATGTGTGTCTGTCTTGCTGCAGGTTACAGAGAGATTGTTATTCAGTCGTTGCCACAGATCTCTGCTCTGGACGGTCTGGACCGGCTGGGAAATCCTTCACATCTAGGTCTCGGGAGTCCCTGTGATATCCCCGGTCTGGAGGACTATGTGGACCTCCTGCTGTCCTCGGATACTAGTCACAATGAAGCGGTACGTTTTAATGCCATACCACCATTAGTAGCCTTATATTTATACCATTATATTTCATTATAATTACCATATTCAGGTTAAATTGTTTCTTAATTCAACGTTTATTTAACCAGGAAGAATTTTAAAACACTCACCTGGCCAACATGTCAAACACACAGTCACAGAAGAACACACACCGTTTATTTACAGCATTTATATGTAGCACAATAAAACCGGACATGAGAGGAATAAGAGAGAGATGCTTTACTTTGAAGGGCCAGTGTGTAGCTTTAGATATTAGCAGAAATGGAATATAATATTCATTAAGTAGTTTTTTTTATTAGTGTTTCAGGAAAAGAATATTTATTATCATTTCAGGACAAAACTCAGTTCCTGGTGAAGGTACTCGCAATAATATAAAAATAACCAGTAAAAACATAAAGGTGTATAAACCTGAAAATAGAAAATATATATGTATATAAATTCGCAGCAAGGGGGACCCGGGTTATGTCTACTGCATTATGTCTACTGCATTAACTAACTAATAAATAAAAACACTTTTTATTACTTAAGAAGCTCCCTAATGCAAAACATTTCAAATATCCACATTCTGCATTTAGAAAATCTGAGATAAGTAAATTATGAATTAGCCTTTGTCAGTGGATGTGGCATTTTATATCCAAAATAGTTCAGTCCAGAATCTAAATGTTCCAAAAATGCCAAACTTGTATTCCACTTCTTTATGTTGGTATTTGTTAAATTCATATACACATGCATGAAAAAAAAAGTGTGAGCTTCCACTGCAGAGCCTGTCCTCTCTCTTATGTTCCAAAATGTTAACACAATAACGGTCAGTATTGTATACTGAAAGCGTTTGGGAGACTTATTTAAGTCGGACACCTTGCAGTGACGTGATGGTGCTGATCATTGAGCCACTGTGTCATCCTTCAACCAAAGTAGTGCTTGTAAATAGCAGATTCCCAGAGGTCACGGAATGGCTGGAATATTGTGTAATTTACCAGAAAAATAGAAGTTAGGGAATCTGGTCTCTTACCAATAAGTTGCTTATTGAAAATGTAATGTAAATGTAATTCATTGCATCAGATGGCAACATATTTTTCTCTTCAGCAAAACCAGCTGCAGTGTAACACAATGAAATGAAAAAAAGCAAATTTAAGTTTAAGTTTCTCTTGCAGGTTAGAGAAGATGTCACTCTCACCACACCCCGCATCGATGAGGTGCTGACCCAGTTTCGTCAGCGGATTGCCTCCGAAGCAGTCACAGATCCAGCTGTACAGGTTCGCTCTCCTGTGGCCAATCCAGCAGACCCAGTTAATGAACAACGCATCCGTAAACTGGAGCACCAGGTGTCCCAGCTCATCCAGAAGGTGCTTATTTAACACCGCTGAAAGCCATTAAGTCAATAATTAAGAAGTATTTGTGTGAAGTATACAGCAGGGGAGAGTGGGTGAAAAAAAATCATTGATGGATTATATTTAGATTTTTAAAAAAGCAAAAGCTAGCCAGCGTAGGTAATCATCCTCTTTTACAAAACGGGTTATAAATCACATATGATATTAGAAACTGGAGTATTTCATCATTTTCCAAACTAAGAGGACATTCTTCCCTAAAGATGCCTGTGGGGTCTGCTTAATTTGTCAGTTCTAGGTTAAGTATTCGTGGTTTCCAAGCAGTTGTAATTTATTTACCTTTTTAGTGTGACGTTTTTATGGTTAAATCACATTCACAACTTTTTTTTTCAAATGTAACAATTCATGGTCCGTATACCCTATGTTTTATTAATTTATGATTGTGTTTGCATTTATCTAAACGGGTACAGTAGTACATATATATTTCACAAGTATTTCTGCAATTTTTAACCAGGCTCCTGTTGGTGACAAATCCAGTTGCCCTACTCATTCTGTGGCAATGGTACAGAAAGCCAAGAGGGACACTGACCGCACGTCAGAGAGTGAGTGTGACAGCGGGAAGGAAAACAGGAGGCGCACCAGGATCCCCAAACATCGTAACAACATCACATCGAGGGCGACCCCCAAGAAGATCAAGGGCTGGAAATCCGACAGGTAATTTTGCACAATCTTTGCACCATTATTTTTTTCTTTTTTCAATTTTAAATAATTGGTTTTGCCGTCATATTAACATGTGTTTTCTCAGATTTTTGTTATAGTAGCTAAATGCCACCCACGTAAAACCAAAAAAATCATCAGAATTATCTGTTAATGTTTTAAAATTCAACTGTGTGAAGACATAAGAAAATCAGGGAGTGTACCTTTTATGTAATGATAATCATACACACATTATGATGGTGTAATTGACAAAGCCTGCATTCATGATAGTCAAACACAATATGCAGCAATGAGAATTTCCATTTTGTATGGCATGCATCAACATAATATCATCAGGTATCTTGAGGATAAATGAAATCCTTTTATGTCTCAGCTGGACGATAGTGATACATTTTCTTCTCTGAGTGATGTTGTAAAGTTCTCTCCTCTCTCTTAGATACTAAAATTGCCATCTGAGTCCCATGATTAACGATCGTGCTTCAATGCTCTACCCCTTCATCTTGCTTCATCAGCCACTGATAACCTGTTCAGGGTTTAGTAATTTAACTTAAGTAAGCTCCCAACCGTCCTCATCAGAGGCGAGGTGATTTTTAAATATTAGTTCCAAATTCAATTCAAAGTTGTTCAAACTTTGCTTACCTATAATAGTGAGCAAGTTGTCTGCTTTGACCATTATTGAACCAGACTTAAGCTTGTTAAGCTCTGTTTCTTATCCATTTTACAACTGGTTCAATACTCATGTTTTACATGCACTATTTGTTTTATGTGCAGCGATCAGGAGAATCATAAACAGAGGGGTTCAAAGTCTGCTGAGGGGCACCGGAGGCAGACTGGCGGCCCAGGGGGTACAGCCTCAGCGGGGCTGAGGAGAGGACCTGTGAGAGCTGCTGAGGCCTCAGGCAACATGAAAACCAAGTCCACTGAGGAGGAGGAAACCTACAGGGTACGGCACGGATAGGTCACCTGTGGTCTGCACAACAGCTTGAATGTAAAGTAATATGAAAAAGGTTATGTCTTTGTTCAAGAGGAGCATAGACGTCCTCCGGGTGTTTGTTGTCGCATCTCGGTGAAATCATACTTTTCTTTGTATTTTTGACCCAAAACCAATACAAAACAACATGCACGTACAGGAACAGAATAATAAATACCCAAAAAAAGAAGACCATAACAAAACACATCAAAACTTTCCATGAGACTTTTTGCTCATTTTGAGAAACTCTAGTCAATAACCTAAACAAACTGACTTAACTTATTTGGATAGTACATTTCATACAGTGTTAGCTCACTGTGCTTCACACACAATTAATATTAACTAAATAAAATAGGATATGAATTTAGTTACGTAAATACAAATTAAACCTTTGGGTGTGTTATGCTAGTGGCGGCTAATGTAGCCTCCAGCTGCTAGCCTCATGCAGAGATGAGGAGCGTTTTTTTTTTTTTTTTTTATGTATGGTCCTCAGACCCAACTGACATGGACTCAAGTGACATCACTTGAGGCAATTTATCGGATTTCACTCAGCACAAAATGCTTTGTGCAATCATACTCCCTGAGACCTGTAAACAGACTTTAATGTGTAAAATCGGTGGGTCTTAACAATATTTTTTACAGGAATTGAATGATACTTGAATCTTTTGAAACAGTCAATGTTCTATTATTCATTCCTCATTCAGTATTTGTGCATGTGCTAGACTATTGTGGAAGAGCGTGACCAGGAAAGGGAGAGGCGTTGGAAGGCTGAGCAGGCTGTGAGGAAACTAACAGAGGATCTAAATTGCCTGAAGACAAAAGTCGGGGAGGAGAAAGACCTGCAGAGCATGGCCCTGCACACCACCGACAGGTAAGAGGAAAACCGGCTAGACACACAGATGCACGTTTGCACACAAATCTTCACGTGATTCAGTGCAGTAACTCTAAAGCATATATCACGAGGAAAAGGGATAATTGGACTTGTCTCTGTGGATTTTAGTTGTCAACTGCATAATGGATTATCATCCATTTCAGCCCTCTTCATATTTTGTATTGGCTCTCCTGAGACCACGGCGCGCTGCCTGTCTCATTCTTGAACAATGAGTATCCATCCCACCATTACAAATCCTCAGTATCATTGTCCTGTAGCCTCTCATAAAATCAAGCACACATTTTGTCTCCATTACTCCAAAACCTTAAAGTATGCCTGCAGTTGCCTTTGATGTTAAAGCTATTAGTGTAAACATAATTAACCTACGCACCCAACCTGTACTCCTATATGTGAGACTGTTTGGCTTCCACACTGCATCCATAGAGCCAGGTGTAAGTATTATAAGTAGCACACCCTGATGAGATAAATCTGCATTATGGTTGTAATCAAAAGCTTGGTGGCAAGCATATGTCTGCTGCATTATATTAATCAATCTTAACCGTCACTGTGTAATGACACTGAACGCGGCAGCTACTGTTGACTCCCTCGCTCGTCAGGTGACAGCTTACAGTGAAATGACTGGTTGTACGGTTATTGTAGGTTGCATTGTTTCCTAAATTCTCCATGTGTATTCTTTAATTTTTTTTTCTTTTTACCAGACAGCCCTTTTCTATGTTTTTTCCTCTATATATATTTTCACGATATGTTAATTTTCTCTTCCTTAAGATAAGATTTTGACTACCGGTATGCTGTAATGTCATATTTCTTCAATTTCACAGCAGTTTTTAACAGCAGGCAATAAAACACAGGGGACAATCAAGGGCATCACAACATTGGTAGTGGTTGCCTATACCAGTTTCCATACACAGTAAAAACAGCCACACAGGGTATTAATCCTTCTGCTCTTATGGTGTGTTCTACCCATACAGACTGAAAGAGTTGTTGATAAAGGAGCGATCGGGTCGCTCTGAACTGCAGACTCGTGCTGAGGAGCTGGAGGGGAGGTGTCAGTCCCTAACCCAGCAGCTGGAACAGGCCCGCAGCAGTGACGATCAACACAAGACTGCACTGCGCAGACTGGAGGAAAGCATCTCCCATGGAGAGGCACTCAGGGCTCGCCAGCAGGCTGAGGAGGTACAGTAGTTCGTTTAGTATACCTGAGAACTTTTCATCGCCATTTTGATACACATTAGTGTTCATTCAGTCAGGAAATCTAAGCACGCCTGTTTAGAGTCATACATTATGAAAATATCATGCTGTTTCGGTTCCCTACAGCATGTTAACTCCCGATATCACCGTTATTTTTAATTAAACCAGCGTAGAAGTTCAGTGATCTCGCCTGCGGAGGGAATGTATGCAGCCAGATGAAAGGATTCAGCAGAGAGATTACATTCAGCGCCGACCGTATCTGATAAAACATGTTCCGGCCTTCCTCAGATGAAGCGGCACCAGGAGCTGGAGAACAAGGCAGCAGCTCTAAAGAGAGAGTCGGACATCCAGAGAGCCTCAGTGCATCAGTACAAAGACAAAATGCAGCAGCTGCATGAACTGCTGGCATCCAGGGAACAAGAGCACAGGTACACCTAAAGGATTTTACTGTGAATCACTGGTAGGAGTGTTGGATAATATCAACTTTAGCCCTTATTAAAAGAATACAATCTAAAACATTTTCTGCCAAATATAGAATAGATTTGGTTATTTCACATGAAAGGTTTTTGTCTTTGCTCTTCTGGTTTGAAGTAGGCAGGGCTCAGTTGGAAAACAGTGATACTCACATGTCTGTGCACCAAACAGTATCGAGCAATCTTTGAATTAAAATGTGATGACTCTTGTGGGGTTGTTTGCATTCATCATTAATACTCCTTACTGCAAAACGTTCAAATTTGAGTTCTCAATTTACTGGGTTTTTATTTGGAATCTTTTGGATTTATTTTAAATATAAGATAAAATAAGATAATCCTTTATTGGTCCCGCAGTGGGGGAATTGAAGGATTACAGCAGCAGACAGGTAAAGTGCACACAAGAGACAAATAGTAAAATAAGATAAAAAAACAAGTAATATAAATAACAGTAATAAAACAGTAAATAATCCACAATATATACAGTTGGAATTTCATGTTATGACCCACATATTCCATTTGCATGCTCTCAGATTTGTGTTAAACCTTTAGAACAGCTCAGTGTACTATGCTTGTTTGTATTGTCGCACAGAAAACAGCTGGATTTGCGGTTGCAGCCCGGCGGGGCAGATTTCAGAGAGGCAGTGGCGAAAGAAGTTGCATCAGTGGAACAGAGACACGGCCACAAGGAGGTGGAGCTGCAGGAGAAACTGGCAGAGGGCAGGAAACAGTACGCCGCTCTGGAAGACGAGTTCCGCATGGCGCTAACCATCGAGGCTGCTCGCTTCTCTGAGGTCTGATTTAAGATGGATGCAAGCCATACAGGTGGCCTGTCATCACTGCAGTGTTGTCTCTGCATTCTCTGTACAGTTAAGCTGATAGATTATTAATGTGTCCAGTAAAAAGTGAAATGACTGACCTGGAATTGACCCCAATCTAGATAGCTTCAGCATTAGTGTGAAAGCTGAGATTGAATTAGGGTCGTCTGACTCTGGACAAGTAGTCTGTAATTCACACAGAAAGAAAGGATTGGATTTGAATCAGTCTTCTCATTATGGTTACAGATTTCATTCACACATTCTGCACACAATGTAATCTTGTCTTTACTGCTACTGCTCACACACTTTTCTACTTAACGCCTTCGACCTTTGGAAACGTCTGAATAAGATTCAGATTGTGAGTCAAACGCTCGCTAATGGAAACCTTTAAAAATATCTTTCTTTAAATACGTAACTCTGAAACCTCTTCTGTCAGAATGTGACATTGATTGATCACATTCTCAAGTCAGGTACTGCTCCAACCAAAGTGCTTCACTCTGTTCTACTCTCATACTCATTCGATTCCTTGTCCTCGCTTCTGTAGGTAAAGGAGGTTTGTGATCAGATGGCTGCAGAGCTGTTGGGGCTCAAGGCGAGCCTCGCCCAGACCCAGCAGAGGGAGAAGAAATCCGGTTCCCTGGTTCAAGAGCTCACAGCCATGGTCAAAGAACAGAAGTCCCGCATCACTGATCTTATCAAAGCCAAGAGAGATGCTGTCACTGATCTGAAGGTACAGCACTGAAGTTAAAGAGTGAGATCTGACTGAATTATTTAGGATAAATTCTCTGATCAGGAGTGAAAGATCCCATTTTATATATAAGCAGTGTTGGACGAGCTACTTGGAAAGTATAGTGTGCTTAGCTCCGTAACTCTGCACTAAATGAAGCTTCACTACACTGAAACTCCTCCCTCGAGAAATGTTGCAAGCTAAGATACAGCAACATGGCAAAAGTAGTTTAACTACATCAAAGCTAGTTTTTCTTTACCTTGAATGTACAAGTATGCACCATACTACAATATAATATACACCTGCTTTGCACTAATGTACAGGTACTATTCTGTCTGTAGCATATTAGTATAATTAAACAGGGTATGTGCAACTCAATTCCTGGCCGTCCTCACCCTCTGCCACCTTTTCATTAAGTCAACACAAGCTCGCTTGTCGTATTTCCTGCAGCAGAGACGTCATAGGCATCAGTCTAAGGATTGGTACGTGATATCATCGTCATCGTCCACTCCTGCTGTCAGCTAAACGTACACATACTGATCCCTAGCAGTTTTATTTCAGACAGCAGAAGAAAACTGCTGTGCTTGAGCTTAAAAAAATTAGCTTGTGTGGATGCTACATCACTACTTGACCAATAAAAGAGCTAAGCTACAAAAAAAGCTATTTAATTCAGAAAACACACCACGCTATTGACAAATGTAATTGAAATATTAACGCCACTGTAAGTAGCACCGCTACTGCCCAACACTGTAAATAAGATACAATAGAGATAAGCAGTTCTGGGCATAAGTCATATTGTTCAGCCTTTAGGAGACTTGTAGGACCTCATGAATGCTGAATGGTCCAGCTGCCTTTCCATCTGTCAGCCATGACAGATGGCTGTTGATCATTAATACTCTATCAATCTCTCTCTCTCTCTCTCTCTCTCTCTCTCTCTCTCTCTCTCTCTCTCTCTCTGTGTTTGTCTGTCTGATTGTCTGTTTGTTTCTGTCCCTCTGCCAGAACCGTCTGCATTCCTTGGAAACAGAGGTGGCGCAGGATCGGCGGCTCAGTCTGCAGCTCGAGTTGCTCAAGAAGGACAAGGCTCGACTGTTGTCTCAGCTGACGGCTCAGGAGTCGGTGATCGATGGCCTCAGGGCAGAGAGGAGGATCTGGGGCCAGGAGCTCGCTCAGCAAGGTGGGAGCCGTCTAGGAGGGCACATGTTCCCAACTTAGAACGCCTTTTAGTTCATGAAACACTTGACAACTAGTTTTAGTTGCTCATCAGAGACCGGGTTTCCCCTGAGTCCAGCTCTCTCATATTGGCCAGCAGAGTGAGTCGCTCACTTTAGTCATCATGAAGGAGACATGAGCTGTTTGGCTTAATACTGTATGTGCTAATGTTTTATTTCATCCGTAACGAGTAAAGCCTGTCATCTAGTGGTTGTTTGTGAGAAACACACTCCGTAGACAGTAGACCTTACAAAGAAAAACAAACACAGAATGCTTCAAATTCACAAGTGGTATGTACTTCTCTTTCCAAGGATCATCCTTGGCTCAGGATCGTGGACGCCTGGAGGCAAGGATAGAGGTGCTGGGCGCTGAGCTGGAGACTCAGAAGAAACAGAACGAGAGGGACAACGATGCCCTGAAAATCAAAACCAAAATCATTGCTGACCAGACGGAGACCATCCGCAGACTCAAAGAGGTAGTGGGAAATAACGTTTATTATTACAATCAACACTTGACATGATGAAGGTGTGGTGGAAACTAATTATTTCCTTGTGAGAAATCAACAGTACCTTGAGCAAGTTAGTCTTTGAACAATTTATTACGAGATAAGATATGAAGAATATAACGAGGTTACAAGTCAATCACACATGAGCCATAGAACAGACAGGAATCAGGTAACATTCAGCTGAATGGTTCAGAAGGTTCCAACCACCTACAGTGAGGAGGTAGAAGTTCTGACAAAGTTTAACAGCAAGCTGAAGCTTTAATATACTCTCAGCAACCCCCCTTCTCCTGCGCCCTGTGCTGTGTTCCAGATGTGTAGTACGCAGGGGTGTAGAGACATACATGTCATGGAGACCTGGAGAAGGGTCTATGTGTAATTCAACACGTGTCTATATAACCCCCTTTGTCCCACCGGCCCTCTCTGGTGTAGACATGATGTCCTGTTTAGACTCTTGTGAGATAATGTAATAAATGGAGGTTTAGAACACACATGTATTGAGTTGTACATCTGGAAAATATACCATACATAATGCATAGAATTCATTTTTCCCCGACAGAAGGCACTGGCAAATGACAAGGTAGTTCAAAATGTAAACCACAATTTGATGTGTTATTTTTCCCTCTTTACTTAAGATTTCAATAAACTTATTTTTTTTCTTCTTTTTACAACATCTACCAAAAACACTGGCATCATTTGATTATTGAAATCAGTATGTCGTTCTTAAAACAAAAGTTGTATTTGTGCATTTTAACATGAACATAACTGTGTGACTGGTTTATCTGCGTTTATGTATTTCTATCAATATCTCTTCTGATTTTATCTTGGGATACGCTGAAGCCATTTCTCTTCCCCCTCTGTCTCCCCGCTGTCTAGACCGTGCAGGAGCGTGACGATCAGATCCGTAGGCTGAGTGAGGAGGCGGTCAAGACCCAGAAGAGGTCCCAGCAGCAGCTGGAGGAGGAAACGGCTCAGCAGGCTGAGCTGAGGGACCGGCTGGAGCATCTGAGTCTGCGCAAGGAGGAGCTGAAGCAGCAGCTGGAGGACAAGGAGGCAGAGCTTGAGGAGATCAAAAGAGTTTACAGGCAAGCGTCCCAGCACAAGCACACACAGATATACTAGATATACGCTATCTAGAAACATAGATATACCAGAAAAAAGAGGAATGTGTAAGTATTATTCAATAGGAATAACTCATGTTGTTGTTTAGAGTAAAGCTCATGACTTGAACGAGCTTTAATGCCTTAACGTCTTCCTGATCAGATATGTTTCTTCACCATCATCAAGTTGAGTTTTTTCTTCCCCTATTATATTACTTCATATTTATTTTTACTACTAGTGATTCCAGTAAGAAGTGGCAGGCGAAGGCAGACCTGCTGACTCGGCTGGAGAACCAGGTGAAGCGCATGAAGGACAACTTTGATTCCAAGGAACGTTTGCTGCTGGAAGAAAGAGATAAAGCAACAGAAGCGCACAAGTACGATACAACACATCCAAGCAAACATTTTGAAATTCTTCCAAAATCTGCTGTTCTGTTACATTTTGTGAAGTTATCAAGTCTCAGTTTTAATACCCCACATGATCACATGATGTTAATATTATTTAACATGGCTCCTCCATCTCTCGCCCAAACCCAAAAGCTAGAACATTTTGAAGATTCATAATTGTAATAACATATTAGTTATGAAGTCTGGGGTCAAATCATGATCAGGGTGTATTTGATCCCCTGAGACAGAAGCAGAGAATTTGTTTATGTTTATGTTCATGTTTAAGTGATTCTCTTCTGGGGCCGTCCACCCCACGCTAAAAGGTAATTGTACCAGGGAAGTTAGTGTGACGCTCAAGTGTCTTGTATAACATTTAGTTGTATTGGTTGTTTGTCTTGCAGAGCTGCAGTAGAGAAGTTACACTGTGTGGATGATGCATTTCGTCGACAGCTAGAGTCTGGCCAGGCTACCCATCAAACTGAGCTGCTTCGACTGGCGAATGAGAAGCAGAAACAGATTGAACGAGCCAATCAGAAGGTACAATATATACCCTAGGATAGTTTTCCTCCCAGTTGGAAGTCAAAAACAGGTGCTCATATGTGACGTATATAACCAACATCTAAGGATTAATCAGTGTGTGGTAAATACACTAAACATAGTCGTTGTTTGATATTGTACAGCAGTGTGATTTTCTTGTGTTTTACCTTCATTCAAAAAGGTTGTATATGTGTGTCTTCTTCAGGTGTTTGACGTGGAGGAGGAGATGCGTCAGCTATTGGAGGAGACGGAAACCATCAAGAGAATCACGGAAGAGAAAATGAAACGTCTCACAAGTGTTCTAAAAGACTTTTAACAAATGAAATAGGACTTTGCAGCTATGGCAATGTATGAAAATTAAAATTATAATATATATTTATTTGAATGAATACATTTACCAGTTTTTTTTCTACATGTTTTATGTTAAGTTATTGTTGTATTTTTAGTACAATCACGATTTATCTAATAAATGTCCTCTTGAGCATATTTTTGTCTTTTCTTTAAATTATACATACATTTGTGTCAACACAACTTTAAGATGAGACCACAGGGTTTGATGGGAAATAAAATAAATAAATATTTCATCCATATGCAATGTGCAGTAAAATGCCTGTCACACCTTATACATGAAAGAGAACTAGGATTTATAGTAAAGTTATAGTAAATAAAATAAGTATGAAGCACATTTGGACTAATTAGTATTGTCTAATGTACGGTTGAAGGAGGGGCATCGTGAGCGAGGGGGGGCCGCGAGCGGGACAAGGGTTGCCATGGCAACCGTAACCTAACGTAACGTCCGTTGATTTAAAAACCCTGCTGCCGGTTCCACCGTGGTCCCGCAGAGACGTTACGTTGGAGTGTAACGTCCGTTAATGCCAACGTTAGTCAAACACAGCGGCGGACTGTAAAAGCAGGAGACTCTCTGTTTTAAAGAAAAAAAGAAGATGGAGTTTGAGGCCACGGAGACCGTTCGCTCGACACCGAGTCGCCACGAGAAAAGTTTGGGGCTCCTCACGATGAAGTTTGTCAGTCTGCTTCAAGACGCGAAGGACGGCGTCCTTGATCTGAAAGTGGTCAGTGAAACGGAAAGCAGCCAGCGGGCGTTTTTTGGGGGGGAATTAACCGGTGTTCTGTAGCGTAGCCTCGGCCACAAAGGGCTGTCAGTCACCACCGCCGGTCAGGTGCATTGATTTGGTGAACAGGTGGACTGGCTAGAGCCGCCATTACCTCCTCGGTTGTGGGTTCAATAACGCCAACTCACAAGTGGGGGGGGGGGAAATAAAATAAAACTACTTGTTTACAGAGAGAGTGCGTAGCTACCAGTTTCCAGTCATATTGTTAATGGAAATTAACCAGTTTGTACTGTTAATTACATTTAAAGTGAGCCCCTCCCCCTTCAGTATAGAATAGGGTAACAAAACAAACCTGAAGTCGCGAGGCAGTCCAGTTTAATACTATGTTGATTCATGAAATCAGGACTACATTTATTTTTGATCCTCTTTTACCAAAGGAGAGTTAGCCCAATCTCTCTGGATACTAACGCCTTAAAACAAGACTCTGACCCAGTCTTACCAAGTGCATTTATATGGGTTATTTGGGTTATTCAGACTTATATTTCACTGTATACACTTTGCATATTTGCACTTTCTTTATTTTTTAATTTTCTTAAATTTAATACGCTCTGCTATTTTATTGTATTGTGTATATATTGATGTAACTTTCCTTGCTGCTTTCACAAACACATTTCCCCCTGGGCATGAATATATTATGTATCTTATCTATCTATTTACCAGGGCAACTAAACAGTGATTCATCCTTATAATCTTTGGTTTTTAGGGCCCTGATGAGTTAGAACTATGAAGTAATTCACATATGGAGAAAAAAAAATGCAATGATTAGGAGGGAAATGAAATGTAATGTAATATCTGAAATATAGTTGTAGGTGTTTTTCTGCTTTTCTATTGTCATAATGTTCAAGATTAATTTTGTATGAACCTCTGCGATCTCCAAACTCCCTCCTACTCTCATTGGGAACCAGCAGTGTAGCAACTATTTTAATAATTGATTAATTGTTTTGGAGACAAAATACCCAAACTCTGGTTCCAGTTTCTCCAGATTTGCTGCATTCCTGTGTTTTTATGACATGAACAGAATATCTTTGTGTTTTGGATTGTTTGTCAGACAAAACAACACATTTGGCAATGTCACCTTTGGACTGGGAAAAGCAGGGATGGACACAGTTTTCAGATGTTTTTATAGAATAAAATAATCAAGTAGATGATCGACAGATTAAGCGATAATGAAAATAGTCGGTAGTTGAAATATAGTCCATGTTCCCTCTGAAAGTTTCCTTCCTTCTCTCAAATGATAGTTTTCTTATGGCTGTCCGCTATCAGCTAGAAACTAACAGTGATTGAACATTTTTAAACCCCTCCCCTCAAACATCGAGGTACACTTTGTTGTACCATCATCCGCCTCACTGCCCTTAATGGTTAGACTAGCGGATGTGTCTCTGCCATCTGAAGTGTCTTCCATAATTCTACTTTATTTTCATCACACTAATAGCAGTTTTCCCTCCTTCTTGCGCGCCAAAACTTGGTAATGTTTACACAGCAGGCTTCTTGGACCCTTTCCCCCCTCCTCCCTCCTCCTCTACAATTGTAACTGTCCTCTCCTGCCAAAGGGTTTTATTTTCTGTTTGTGCATCTTATTTTGCCAAATCCTTAATTTGTTGGCTTTGTTCAAGTCTCTTTCCCACAGAAGTTCTGGGTTTCCTGTTGAAGGCTGGTCTGTGATGTTTCTGTCAGCATGGTTCATATTAAGCTGCCACTCAATAAGACCCTTAATGGAGATGTCTGACTGAATTAACAGGCTGCAGACAGCTTGGCAGTGAAGCAGAAGAGGAGGATATATGACATCACCAACGTACTGGAAGGAGTGGGGTTGCTAGAGAAGAAAAACAAGAACATAATCCAGTGGAGGTTTGATAAAACTATTTTAATATCCGTGAAATATTTTCTTTCTTACTGATAAGTCAATGCCTTTGGTATCTTTGAACTCTTGTTGTCGGTGTGAAAAGATTTGAGAGGATCTCCCATCCTACCCTTAGGCATTGCATTTTTAAATGAAACATTTTTATGCTTTTAGCAGCCAAATCTTATCTTTAGTTGCCTGTTAACCTGCCAAAATGAAGCAAAACATTTCTAGTATACGACTTGTGCTCATACCTCATGCTTGCTTGTCCGATCTGTAATCTTCCTTGTGTCCAGGGGGGAGAACTCAGGCAGCCAAACTAAAGAGGTGCTAGAACAGGTGAATGGTTTGAAGGCCCAAATTTCTGACCTGGAGGCTCAAGAAAAAGAGCTGGACAACCAGAAGGCTTGGCTAGAGGAGAACATCAAACACTTTAACCTCGATCCCATCACCAGCACATATCCTTTTATGCCATCTGGCATTAAACCTATTTTAAGGTTAATTAGTTTTAGTTTAGTCAAAATCAGGTCATAGGTTTTGTGTATTTCTTTACGTTCTCTAATATTGAGTACACGTTCGTCTACAGTTTGTAACTCTAGTCCTCTTGAGGCCCCATTTATTAATTTCAGAGGAAAGAAATCTCTACTTATCCTTTTTTTTAACATTGTTTGTTATTAAGAAAAGGCTATGAAGGGAGGATTATAACTACAATCGCTATTGTCAGTCTCTTGTGAAATCACGGCCAGGCTAATCCTGATTTGCGCAATGCTCACAGTCTTGTTTTTCCAGTTTATTGTCTCCATTTTCCTCCCCAAAGTAATCTAGCTCCGGTTTCCTTGACACCCTTCCACTTATAAATTTGTCACACATGAAGACATCTGCAGTGCCTTCAGTGGAGACACTCTTCTTGCTGTAGTGGCTCCTGCTGGGACCCAGCTGGAGGTACCACTACCTGAAACGGTTGGTCACGTCTTACAAGCTTTCTTTATCGATTGGCATACAAGTCATTTGGTTTTGCCCCTTGTGAACAGAGAGACAATAATTCCCCATATGTATTCCTCGTTTTCTCTGGTAAACCACATGTAGTCTGTTATAAAAGCAGGCTATTGTGATAATATGTCCTTGTGGCATGTGAAGTCTGACTGGACATAGAAAACAATCTTGCGAACAAGGGACAGGGTTCTCCGCACATTTGGCCGCTTGTTCTCTAAGCGTGTATTTTCTGTAGTGTCTCAAAATAGTGTCATTAAATGATTAGAGAGACAATTTTCAAACTTTATAAGAAAACTTACTGAGCTGAACATAAAAACTCCAGCAAGACACTCTGGAGATGCTGTACTTTAGCTTACATTCATAAACATCCTGGTCTAAATTACTTCTCTACTCTTAAACTGTCATCTATCATCAGTTGATAGCGCCAAATGCTCTGCTCCTAGGTTTCTGTGGATTAGTCACTATAAGCGACCCGTTTTACATACAAGAAGTCCTGTGATCCATTGTGTGTATAAAATAAAAACTGATTTTTATCTGCTGTAATGACGATAAACCTATCTACACTGTTGGTCCTCAGGGCCAGAGTGGTCAGAAGAAGTACCAGGTAAACCTACGCAGCCACTCGGCCCCCATCCAGGTCATGCTCATCAACCGGGATTCAGACTCCACGATACCTGTGGTCTTCTCTGTGCCGCCCACTGACGACATCTGTCCAATGCCAACTCCGCCGAGCACCCCCGCCAGCCTGCAGAGGTTCCCTTTCTCCATGTCGGTGTACTCCACCCCCTCCTACTGCAGCCAGGACTCTCTCTGCTCAGACCACCAGATGGTGCTGCCAGAACTTGATGAAGTGCTGACTCCATCGTCCACCCCTCCTGATGTGCAGATGGGTAAGCATAGGGACTTTGAAGATTGTATTGCTTATTAAGTTATTCTAGAAAACCCAAATTATTACTGAGAATAATGCCCTCTTCTTAGGCTGCACTGAACAAAATTGGAAAGACAAAAGCTTGACTTTTTTTGATTTTTATAGTTTGTGCAGGGTCATATTTCATACAGTAAAAGTTTAATAACAAAAGATTAACTGAATAAAGCTAAGCTATTGGTTTTCACCTTTTTCAGTCTACATATTATGTCTGACAATATCAAAAACAGGCATCACAAAATATGGACCCCTTACACATTGAATAAACAGTGGCTTGTGCGTAGCTATTTTAGGAATATCCACAAAGAACATTGTTCTCTCTCAAATCCTCCATCATGATCTATTTAAAATAACATCTTCCACCCCATGAGTCGAAAGACGTTGGTTTTGGTCCCTCCCCCACTTGTTTTGTCAGTTATTGCAATATGAATGGTGTTGGATGTCCACAGTGATACTGGCCGACTGTGCTTCATGTTTCAGTTAAATGAAACCAGAGCAAGTAGAGCAAATTACACCTGTGAAGACTTGTCTACCAAATGTCACCAGCAATACAACTCACCCAAACAAGCTTACTAGACAATAGACTAAATTGCCACCTAGCGACAACTGATGCAGCAGTTGAATATAACAGCCCTGCAAGTGTGTCTCGTCTCGTTCCACATAGAAATGAGTGGGAGGATAGTTTCAATCTGACTGCACCTTTTGTGGGGGGGGGGAAGGGCTAATGAATCCAAGGTGTGCAAAGCGATTACTCATTTAAAACTATAAGATACCCCGTGTTCTCAACACCAGGTGCTGCTGCCCTTTTTTGTTTTGTGTGTAATTCTGCACTTAGACAAATCAGATGGTCAACTTGTTGTTGAACTGTGTTGCATTATACTGAGAGTAAAACATTTTGCTTACAATGACGGTTGACTAAATATTGACTGAGACACTTTTTCAAATCTCAATGTTGCATCCAAAGACATGCAACATCAGTTCTTGGACATGGGAGTCATGTCCATGTCCAAGAACTGAAAGTATCATATTTCTAAGATATGTTGTCAGGAAATCAAATTCTGATGACAAACTGTAAGAAAACACTTCCATTAAACGAATGAATCATGTGCATTTGGTTGATTGTTGCTTTAAAAAGTCTGCTTTCGATCAGCTGACTCCAAAATATCAGATGTCATGTTGTCCTGACCTGCAACAACAGGAAAACATTTTCTTTTGAAGTCATTGCTTGCATCTGTAATACAATGCGATCATAATGTAACGGCCACTGTGTGTGCTTCATGATAGCTTACCTAAGCAAGTTTAATGTTGAACTCAGTGTTTCGAAAGCCTTAAGTTCTCCATCTCTTTAGAATGAACTATCTAAGAGAATTAAATGAGGAAGAGTTAAAACCCCTTGTTTCATAATCTTTTTCCTCCATCAGCCTTAACTGGTGAACGTTCTGTCTAATTTTTCTGTATAAAATGATCAAGTTTGGCAGCTCGGGAACAAGTAAGATTTCTCCAACCGCTCTAGTGCTGAGAAAGCAACAACATCCGGAGGTAAAGCATAAAGGCCACAAGGTTCTTGCACAGACTATAGAATAATTGAGTGAATTGCAGGACATGCAGACTTTGAAACATCTGTGATTTCATCTCGGCATGTTTTTTCGCAACGGGAGATTTTGATTGTAAAGAATGCATTTCTGGATAGAACTAGATTTGCTGTGGAAGAGACATCTTGTATGTATAATGCATACAACACCATGCATTGCCTTGTTTCCCAGAAGACTGTATTTACATCTGCACCCAGATTATGTCATGGTAACGGACTAAAGGTACAATAAACTTCCAGTCTGTGTGGGGAGACAAAGCACTTCCTTATCTGGAGCTATGTTTCTAAGAAAAGAATGAGTCAGGATGTGTGAGCACAGATAGCACTGGCTAAGATGTTAACAGACTCAAATTGAAACTCATTACACAAAATAGACATTTACTAAACAATATTTACTGATGTACAACACAATATTGAAAACGTTGACAAAGAAAACATATTGCATGTTTACATGATGGCCCAGGTTTACAGATGTTGGCAGGTGCATTGTATTACCTGAAGACACAGTCTTCGGTATGAAGATCCTCAGTGGAGGTTTACTTTTCCACAAGGTGCTCTGCTGTATAGCTGAGTGTTGTTGTTGCACCTCCGACGCTCCCTGCAGAGTGTCGCAGTCAGTCGGCAGCAGCGCTGGAGCAGCAGCAGATGGACCTGACGGGCCAAGAGTTCCAGTCTGTACTGGACGTGAGCAGCCTGTTGAAGCTCAATGCTGCTGGAGACCACATGAAGGACGACCGAGAGGGTAAGGCACAGGGACACGGGCGCTGCTACGCTGTTTACTCTTAATGACATCACCTTCGTTTCAGTTAAGGTTCTGTAAAGGCTTTAAGGTCTCAGCTTGTTTTTATTTAGAGTTTGTATTCCAAGCTTTGGGACTGGGACTGGTGGGAGTAAATGGCTGAATAATATACTGACCTTTTTAATATTCTACTTGGTAGTCTGCAGTGACTGTTCCATATACTGGGAAATGGAAACGTGTTTTTAATTCTCTTGTAGGAGCTGTCGACCTGATTGATGAGCTAATGTCGACTGACGGTAAGCGTCTGAAACCCTTGTCTTACTTTATAAATGAAAAATTGTATCAACAAATATTTGCCATGACGGTGTGTTTTTAAAAAGAGACTCGACTGAGTGTACAGCCATCAGCTCTGTGAGGTGCTAAAGTGTGCATGCTAACATGCTCACAATGACTTTAGCAGGTGTTCTAGTGTGTACGCACCAAACAAAGTTCAGTTGAGGCCGATGGGAATGTCATTAGTTTCGCAGATCTTTCATCATTAACCAAAATATTGGCATTCAAGTTTTGACCTGATGGTAGAGCTAGAGGGAAGCGTCAGGGATCACCAAAGTCAGAAGGACCTCCACACAGCACCGTAGATATCCGTATCAAAATCAAATCAATGGATGACACAGTTTCTGACATGTTTCTGTCTGGACTGAAGTGGTTGACAGCCCAATGTTTGTTTGTTTGTTTGTTGCTAATAATTCTATAAGAATCTCTTTGCAGTCTTTGTCTTATTCGTGATTTTCAGTATGTTGCATTATTGATGCTCCTCTCTCACGCAGGAATAGACTACAGCTTCAACCTGGACGACAATGAGGGAGTGTGCGACCTGTTTGATGTGCAGATCCTCAACTACTGACGGCTCGCTGCGCCTCCTCCACTGCACGCTTTCACAATCTCAGGAGCCGCCTCTGCCTCTCTCTCTCGAAAGACACTTCAAAGATGCCTTTTCCCATTTTTGTTATGACATGCCATTGTCATAAACATATATTTTTTTACACACATTTAGACTACTCTGCTGTCTGCCAGACAGCGTCAGCTGGCAGTTTGCCAACACAAAGCACAGTGCCTGATTTCATTTGCCAAGAGATATTTGTGAAGCCACCAGTCATTATATGTCCACTTAATGGTTTCACTGGGTAAAGACCATTCACTGAAACTAGTTGCTGAGCCGAAGTAAGCCAGGACAAAGCCTTCAGCCTCCTTCTGCACTTTTGCATGTTAGTATTTTTGTATTTTTCCACATCCAGTGGAAATTCTGAGACTCGTACGACGGCTTTTACTTTCTGTTCATGAACAGTTGGGACTGTGAGAGTGTTTTCATGTTGGTTGATATTCACAGTAGCATGTAACAACTCAGTATTTACTGCTTTCTAACATTTGATACAGGGTCGATTAATCTAGTTCTGGCTACGTAAGTAAGGAATTTAGGGTTCTTTAAAAAGCATATATTAAACTTACTCAATTCAACAGTTGTATTTGGTCAAATGGCATATTGTATTTAATGAGTGAATGTTTCGGTTACATTTTGTGACCTTGTTCTCATGTGAAAATGGCAGAAAGATTTATTTTCTAAATTATTGTGATACTGCCATTTTGGGCCTCAAATATTTTTTATTTAGTTAATTAGTTATATATTTAAATAACTAATCATTTTTATTTAATTTAAGGAAAAATATTTCTTGGTTCTAAGTTGTTGAAGATGATGCTGGTTGACCTGCCTTAATTGTAATACAAGTGAATTAGCCATATTTCTGATGTGAAATATCTGAAGTGGCATTTTTGTATATTTATAGTTTTCTTTGAATAAAAGTCATGTTTTTGGTGACACTTTGCTCTTTATTTGCACATTTATGATTGTTTTTTTCTTTCAATAAATGGATTTAAAATACATTCACAAACTTGTTGTTTTTTGACAAATAATTATTTGAGTTTGGTTTGAACATATAAAATGAGAGAAGAAAAAACTAATTATTTCAACATGTACTCAACTTTTGTCACGTAAGATTAGTTTGTTTGGGAGTTGTCACGGTTGTATTAAACCATACAGGCGTTGTTTTTCACACACAAACAGTTTGATGCCCAGCTTTCCTTTTCTTTTTCTAACATTTTGGCTGAGTGAAATGTTTTGCTCAGTTAACAGATGGCCAACCTCAGTCTAATTGATTCCACATGAGAGAGCTCACTTGCCAGAGCACGACCTGCAGCATCACTTGATTTGTACCAGCTGGGATACAGGATGACGATTAGGAAAAAACATTTAAAATAAACATGTGGTTTCTTTATCGACGAAGAACCTGAAGTTCTAACTTTCAGTTAAAACTCTGTGTTTACATTTTGTATGCGAGATTAACGACATGACAAACCACAGCAAGAAAAATAACTATTTAATGCCAACTATTTAAACGATGTAGTGCTGTGTTTGTCTAACTTGCAGTTGGAGACGGTTTATATTTGCTGACAAACCGTCTTCTGTCAGAAACCCATCAACTCTCATGTAAGGAATTTGCCGCCTCCTTTATTGGCAAAATTGCATCAGTTACAAAACCTTTTTGGGAAATTGTGCAACATCTGAAATCTTCATGCTGCTGCTTGCATTAATAATCTCACCTCCAGGCTTTTTAGAAATTGGTTTTAACTGCATGGCATCAGCTCCTCTGCCAATAGTGAACGCTTCTCTACTCTGAGGCTATTTCCCACAGACCTGGCAAACTGCAGGAAATAAGCCACACTTAAAATGATCTAAACAATTCACTCATCAACAAGTACAGGTAGACATCAAACCTCCCAGAGGGAAAACCTTGAAAAGGGCTGGTTTTCAACAGTTAATCACGGTCTTGGCCATTAACAATTGTTTTGATATGTTCCAGTCAAGGCCACAGCACACAGACTGCTCTTACTAAGATCTTGAACCTAAACACAGTAGGAAAGTTTCATTCTCTGTATTATTCCATTTCAGTGCTGCGCAATGCAGCACTGAAATGGAATAATACATAATAATGAAACTTTCCTACTTCCCCTTTTCCTACTTCGAGGAACTCAGGAAACTAGTCTTTCCCACATGAAAGGAAGTTAAATCCCACTGGATTTGGTACAACGCAGCACCACCAGTGCAACAAGCTGATAGGTGACATATTTTAATTATCAGGAACTTAAGGTCATCTTGAGCTGAGAAAAAAAACGACATAGTTTGAAAGTATATACTTTTTATGATGCAGACGTGTGTGGTAGCCCACATCTGGTTTAGGCTGTGTAGATGTGTGATATCAAGTGAATCAGGATTATTTACTGAAAGTAATAAGACTTAAAAACATGCATTATTTCAAACAAGTTGCAATTCCAACGTTGTTTCCAAAAGAACAAAGTTCCAGCTCATTCATTGTTTCACAAATAAAATAACCTGTATAGTGTGTAATGAAGAGTATGAGCGTCATGCATTTATCTTATTTGTGCAGCTGGAAGTGTTAAATGTTTCTTGTGAAATATTGTCGAAATGTCTGTTCCGTCAGATCTGGATACGGTAATACAAATTTAAAAAAATGATTTACGCTTGTGGGCTTCTCTGTAAAGTGCATATTTGATTCCGTTTTAGTCAAATTAGTAAGAGTAATGCTAACTATGAAAAATACACTTGAAATAAAACATTGTTTCCTCTGGACCCGGGTATAAAAATGGACAAAACACATCACTCAAAACAGAAATCCAAATTCCTTTTGCATTCATCACTCACACATTTCTTTGGTCTTTGAAAGTAAACAAAAATACAACAAACAACGTCCTGTTTTCAGTGAATTGAAGTGTTAAAATATGAAAACATCAGTTGAATTGTTGTACATCTTAATAATTTCCTCACGCGCTTCTACTGCTGTTGCATCTGCTCTCCTGCTGAGCTAAATGTGGGATTTTTACTGGTATTGGCTCATATTGAGAAAGTGTTTGTCTCTTGGGATGCATTGTGGGAGTTAAATGACATCTCCATTTCCTCTGCAGGATTTCCCCTCCTCTTCCTCCTCTTCCTTCTCTTCTCGCCAAACGTTTTGGCCGCCTTCATCATGTGCTGCCTGAAGGACGACCCCGCGAAGGCGTAGAGGATGGGGTTGAGGCAGCAGTGAGCGAGGGCCAAGCTCTCCGTCACCTGAGCCGCCTGATCCAACACTTTACTCGTCCCACAGTGGGTCACTAAGGCGTAGACGGAGTCCATGGCCCGGTAGACCTTCAACGCGTTGTAAGGCAGCTGAGTGACCACGAACACCCCCACGACGGTCAGGAGGACACTCAGCGCTCTCCACTTCTTGCCTCTGCTCTCCACAGGGAGGCCCTTCAGTGCGCGGCCCACGCTCCAGTAACAGACCACCATAACCAGGAGCGGAAGCAGGAATCCCAGCAGCACCTCTGCTATCTCCAGAGCAGCTTTCCACCCACGAGCCATTGATGGAGGGTAGATAGCCAGACAGACACTCCTGTTAGATAACCATCTCACTTCTGAGAGGAATAAATCAGGAACGCCAAGGACGACCGCTGTCGCCCAGACAGCTAAACATATCTTCCAGCAGTGTCTCCTGGTGATTATCCTCTGCAGCCACCGACTTTGCTCTTGACCTTGCGCCCTGGCTAACGCTAGGTAACGGTCCAGGCTGATGCAGGCCAGCAGCAGCATGCAGCAGGTGAAGTTGACCGAGTAGCAGGCCGACACCATCTTACAGACGACCTCGCCCAGCTCCCAGCCCCTCGCCGCGTCAGCAGCCCAGAAGGGCAGCGTGAAGAGCAGGAGCAGGTCGGCCACCGCCAGGTGGGTCAGGAAGGCGTCCGTCATGGTTTTGAGGCGTTTGTGGTAGGCGTAGACCGCCACGACTAAGCTGTTTCCTGCCAGGCCCACCACCAGACACACAGTATACATGATGGGGAGGAAGACGGCCGCAAAGGAGCGGACGTCGGCCTTCTCGCAGAGGGACGGGTAGTCATCGTAGCTGAAGTTGAAGCTGATGTTTTCATGGTAGAAGTAGTCGTCGTCCTCCTCTGAGACATTCATGCTGATCAGACAAAGCTGGGAGGGAGGACATTTTAAACATTTTAAACATTCACAGCTTTACTTGTGCAACAACGTATACACAAATAGAGTAGTGCAAAGTATTTAAGTACAGAGGAAAGCAAAAGTAATTACATACCGGGGGAAATAAATGTAACTATTCCCTCAGAGCACAGTATGTCCAAATGTGGAAGCCTAGTTTATTCTGACTGCAGCTAAGAGCAAGAGGCGAAGCTTTGTTTTCAGAGTGAGGGAAAAAACACACACACACACACACACACACACACACACACACACACACACACACACACACACACACACACACACACACACACACACACACACACTTCATAGTGGCAATAATGCGATATGCTTACACCCTAAGGAACAATTTTGAGAGTTAAAGAAATATTCATAAAAAAATACCTAAAGTTGTATCTTATGCATCCAGTACAACACAACATATATGAAGCAATATACAGCACAGTATTTCAATGATTCTGACGTTGTAAATACTATTTGTCAATCTACTGGGAAAACTACCTTGGCATTTCTCCCCCCCCAAAAAAGAAAAAGGAATCCATAAAAAAAAAAACGACTTGTACATGTTACCATGTAGCTGTAGGATCTGACTACACCCAATAATCAGTTCAGAAACTAGTCTTACCGGTCAGTGCTTTGTTCCCTCTGCGAGAGAGCCGGCTTTCAATCCAGCCAGGTCTTGTAGCGATGCTCTCTATAAACACACTTCTTGGAAGTAATGACTCAGAGAGAGAGAGAGAGAGAGAGAGAGAGAGAGAGAGAGAGAGAGAGAGAGAGAGAGAGAGAGAGAGAGGTCAAGGGATGGGAGACAGAAACCAAATCTGTTGTCTGAGCTGTCTATTGAGGAAACAATGTTTGTGTTTTAAACATGAATGAACATGTTTACACAGAGAGGAAAGCAGATACGATAACAGCCTCTCAACGCCAGAGGGACAATATAAACAATTAGTCATTGCACCATACATAAAAATGAAGAAATCAGAAAGATATAGAGTGTAAAATGTGCTAGAATAAATATTGTGTCTTCAATATGCAATAGCATCACTCTGTACTAAATGATTTCTTGCTACTAAAAGCATGAAAAAAGCTTTGGTGTCTTTCCTGTCAGGATTAATAACCTCGCCACAGCTAAAACCACGAGGAATGTGGAAGGTTAGCTTTCGGTTTTAATCCATCAAGATTTGGTAGTAGAGGCTCGTTTTTTTTTTTTTTTTTTGATAAATACTTCCTTCTCCTGTTTTGTGTTGCCTCAGCTATCGAGCTGCCACACCCAGTAACAGAAAACATAAACACTGATTTCCTTTTTCAGGAAGAAATTCTTTTGGTAGTTGGCGACATAAACGTTTTGGAGAAGTGGAGAGAAGTCACAGGGCCACGCTACTTTCAAGTAGTTTGTATTATTCTACATGTCCAGTGATCATAGTCACTATATGAAGTCAGAGCTTTTAAATGATTACTTTGTTAAACAGGAGTGAAATTTTAAAAAGTTTCCTCTGTGGGTATTGGACGGTTTACATCCTGTTGTATAACAGACACTCGGAAAGAAAGCTCATTAATGTTTCACTAACATGCTGGGAGGCCCTCAATAACCTCTGTGATCCAGGAACTCACAGGGCTGCTGATGAGAAAGAAGAAATGATCCTTTATTAAACTATTCTCTGTAATAATTTGCATCTTTTTCCGCGAAAAAACGACACCTTGCATATCTCCACAACCACATGGTCGATTAAATTCATTTAAATTGCTAAAATACCGTAACTCTTGTGAGATGAGGGCTGTGGTTTAATATTTTTTTTAAATGATCCTTAGGTTTCATTATTTACGTAAACTCCCTAACTTGCTGTGGCGATTTTAACGTTTCACTAAAACGTTTCTAAGTAGCCCTTTCAACGTCGGATTTCACCTTGTAGCCGTACGGGCCTGTGGGAGTCGAACAAAGCAACCCATATCCTTACAAACCCCTGTTAGTAGGGGAGAGCGGGGTAATGTGAGACATTTTTTACATTTGCTCCCCTCCAGGCGAGCTAAAATGATATATCAGTAAAATGTACACATTTCCCATTAATTCAGGTTGTTTCCTAACAATGTAAATGATCAGAATGTCTTCAGGACAAAGGGCAGTGAAAATATGATTGTTTTAAAAAAAGTGGTCCTGTGTCTCACTTTACCCCATCTTAGGGGTAAAGTGAGACAGACCAGAGAAATCAACGGGGTAAAGTGAACCAGCTGGGGGTAAACTGATCCACTTACTTTTTCCACTTTAAAACTACCATAACAACACATGTTGTAACAGTTAGAATCCTGACAGCTAGATTGACAACCACACATTCCAAAACTAATATCGGACTAGTAACAGAATCATGGGGATTGGTCAAGTAAGCACATTTTTTAAAACACTTGAAAGTAACTCCGAACAAAATCATATAATATAATTCATATTATAATTCATATATATATGTTTTTATTAACATACAAATGACATATATAACCGGTTAGATTAGAACACAGTCATGGAATCATAATCAGAACCAGCTAGAACAGCCTGGGACTCAGAACACAAGACTAGACCCACCTAGATTAGAACATCAGCCTCATACTCTATAACAAGGCCTACTCTACATTCCAGCCCTGAAGGTTACAGGGAAAGGTGAAGAGTTGCTCTCTCCGTGTGGTTCCTCCAGGCCTTTTAGGTTGAGCCAGCTTCTTCACCACATCACCTTTAGGAACATGTGCCACATCATTTTCCTTTATAGCAAACGTGGGTGTTGCCTCCGGAGTACGGACAGAGAGATGGCGACGTGCTAGGAAGCTGCCAAACCACTCTTCTCCTAATGAGTAGAGAATTCATTATTATAAGATTTAGCTTTGTGGCAAGATCAATTAACCTACAGAATCATGTGATCTCTTGCACACCCTAGCCTACCTGCACATTGTTTTTCTGTCCAATTGGCAGGGACAGGGATATTGTTTTTCTCTGCATATTCAAATGCCAGTTCACGGCACTTAACTGGAGCAAGGCCATGAAACTGGTCAGCTAGTTGTTTCAGATGTTTGGCAAGCTCCTCCTCCATCTCATCTGTGAGTATTCTCTTTGCCTCAGCTACTGCACCCCAGGCTACTGATTTTACTCCCCTTTCTCTTTTTTCTTTATGAATCTTTGGAGGGTGGTCTTGTCAATATTTCTATCCCTTCCAGCTTTTCTTAAGGACTTCTTTCCTTGCATGACCTCAGCGGCTGCACTCTCCATCTCTGCGAGGGGTGTTTGGCCCCAGGTTGTCTTCCTGGTGTAGTTTCTTGGCATGATGGCTTTTCTACAATGTTTATGACATTAAAAATTAAACATATGTAATGTAATATTACACTAAAATATGTTTAAGACTAAACTTAACTTGTGCTTCATGGTGGGGTAAAGTGAGACAGTGTCTCACTTTACCCCACAGCATTTGTCTCACTTTACCCCACAGCCACTATTTTAGAAAAAACAACATCTCTTAGCAATTCAGGCTAATCTTCAGCTAGCATCAATCACATGGTTTTATATGTTGGAAGTTCATCAACATGTATGATATAAGTTTTTCTACCTGAATCAATTTGCTTTGACACAACAGTTGATTTAGTTCACAGCAAGAAAATTTACTTTTACATGCAAAAAACACATTTTTGTGAAAAAACATACTTACCACAGCACCAGCACCAACTTCTCCTTCATGGCAAGGGGGGAATGGGAGGGGCTTGAAAACATAATGGTCATATGACCACAAATGGGTTCCTTTGCCTAGATACAGGGGGTGTCTCACATTACCCCGCTCTCCCCTATTGCTACATTTACAAACAAGGGCAAGACTATTTTGTTCTTTCTCTCGGGCGATTCAAAATCCTACGGGTCTCATTGGTCCATGAATGCTGCGTAGACCGCGTCATACGGCACATGCGGATACAGCTGATCATTTTTGATAGTAGGCTCGACTGAATCAGCCACTGTCTTGGCACAAAGTGGGTCATTTTTCCATTTTTGAACCGAAAAACATGTTTTTTTTGACTGAATACGCTTCCTAACATGCCAATGCTTTCCTGGATTGGGTTTATTGTTGCAGATGTCGATGCTTTAGATCTTAATCGTTCTAAAAAGGTGCACTATTAGTCTGTGGGATGTTGTTACGGCACCGAACAATATTCTCGAGGACTCCCTGTTGATACACCTTGCTCATACTCATGCTGGATGTTTATAGTTATGATCAAAATATCTTTTCAAAGTGATTTTTTTTTGCAGTTATAAAAAAAAATCCCAAGACTTTGCTGAACAAATACATACAATAAACACAAGTTTGGGAATTAATTTGGGGTTTATACAACAACTCAAATACAGCTGAAGGGAGGTCTAGACCAGGTAGGGTGACCAGACGTCCTCTTTTTCCCGGACATGTCCTCTTTTCGAGACCTAAAAAAAGCGTCCGGCAGGGATTCCAAAAACGTCCGGGATTTTGCTACGTCCGGGAAAATAGTTATTACCCCCTTACAAGTTTTGGAAATGGTACATCCGGGATTTTGCTACGTCCGGGAAAATAGTTATTACCCCCTTACAAGTTTTGGAAATGGTATCTCCCTCACGTTCCACCTTCTTGCGCAAGCTCTGACTGTAGAGAGAACTGTCATTGGTCGACCGATCTCAACGTAAATGTAAGTTCACGGCATGCTACAAACTTGTTAATACTTAACAAATTTAAAGTGAAACAACATACAGAAGCTTACAGAATCACACAACAAAATATAAATTAAAATGTGTAAAACAAAAAGAAAAAAATCAGCATCCAGAGTTTTGTCCTTCAGTGAAGATTTACATTGACAAAGACCAAGTGCCTCAGCTTTGAGGGCTGATCCTGTTTCTTCTCTCCGTAATGATCTGCCCTGTTGGAGAACATTCTCTCTGAGGGGACTGAAGCTGCTACAATGCACAGTCTCCGTGACGTCACATGAACTGTGTAACTCCCGCCTCTCCCCCCTCTGCTCAGCGCAGGCACAGAGACGACACCACACATATTGACCAATCAAATGCGGCTTGAGAGAGCGAGCCAATCTGCCAATTCCCCACACAGTGATATGATAGATAATGGAAAACCGCTTCGCGGCCCAGATGATATATATATATTTTTTTTAAGTGGTCCTGCCGCCCCCCACATGTCATGAAAAAGTGCCGCCCCGGTTCGCCCGTGCCCAAAACCGCCCCAGCTCCCCATTAGCTACAGCCGCCACATGAACGCCTCTTGACAAGCTAACAGCTCACACATTAGCTCGTTGGCAACTTGCTGTCAGAATCAGTCAGAATCATGTCACTCAGCAAGGGCAGTGTCCAAAATCACTTCCTTGTTCGTTCTCTTACCACAAATAATTTTTGCATCATGGTAACGGGCAGTGACGCACAACCTTTGATTTGCATCACATTGTGGGGTTGTTAGCGGAAAGAAGTTTGCATGTCACAAAGAGTTTTTTTCCATTGTGGAAAGTTTTGAGGCCACTTTATGCGGAAAAAGTAACACACTTAGTATTCAGACACTCAAATAAAATATTATAGTATACTCAAATAGTGTGTTCTTTCCAGATCAGGAGACAGTTGGTTTGTGGGCGGCATGAAGGCCGTGGTGAGAAGAGAAACATGCAGACACACCACCAGCAACACAGTTCTGTCTAATACTCACTGCTATCAATCAGTTTGATGTGCACAAAGAGGGGCAGGTGTGTGCAGATAAAACATAATCAATCTACATGCACACCCATGTTTAACAATAAGTCTGATGTAATCATCACAGAGTCTCTACTATATGCTTCTTTCCTCTGAAGTCCCTCCTGAAACCTTTCCTCCCATTTGACAACTTTTGTACTTTGTACTCATTGTCCAAAATCTTGGTTAATGATTTTTTTTTTATTGAACAAATCATCTTGTTACAAATTGTACTAAATGTACTCTGAAGCCAGTCTACACAGAGAGCTGTACTACCTCCTCTGCTTTGATTTGCAGTTATGAATATACAGAAATGTAAAGTATCGTCTGACTAGCGGACCACTGCACACTGATAAAAGGGACTTTCACAGCTGGTCTACCAGTCAACAGGCTGTGTTCATACTGGGCAGCTCCCAGTGTTACCAGAATAAATACACATTTAAATTAAACTGTTAGCTATTTACAAAGGAAAACACTTATTCTGAGTTTCTATTGTCATAAAGAATAAAGATGACACACTCATTTTGTATTCATATTTCAAAAACTTTATTTTGTTTGCTACCAACTTTATAATCAACAGCAATAGGAGTGACATATTTCCTCATTATTCATCTTAGCAATAGAAGACATTAGTAAGCAATTTATCAAAGCATCTGTGAATACAAAAGAATAGCAAAGTAGCAAATAAACGCTTCTAAGCTTTTATATGAAAACCAGTTGAAAAAGTGAATATATGTTATATTTCATGGCTTTCTGGCATTTTTTTAAAGCACATTAGTAAAGGAGGAGTATTTCATGTAAGGATTGATTATTGTCACCAAGATGGTAAATGGCAAAGCAAAAGAGAGCAGCTTTCTGGAGGAGAAGATGCAGGTTCTTCGTGTCTCTCTTCAGTTCTGTCGTAAGACTTCTTTGATTTCCTTCTTCTTACTGCTTTGGCTTGGAACCTGGAAACAGAGGGAAAAAAAGTCAGCTCAGTTTAGGAATATATTTTGTCATAAATTAAAATATTTTTATTTATTTTTTTAAATCAAGTACCTTTGGTTTTACCTTTGCAGCGAGTTTTAGCTTCTTACTGATGTAGAAAAAATGAGAAAAGTCAGTGAGATGTAAATCAGGAAAAACATACATTTTGATTTCATTTGGAAATCAATCAATCTAGCGGTTCATTCAATAAAATAAAAAGTTCTACATGTTTGCATTTTTTTCACCGAGACATTCTGTTGGTCACTTGACAATATTGCAAGATAATAACACAGATCTCAATCAATAATAATATTTATTCTCAAAAAAATGAAGGACATTTACATGTTTTGGTCCAAAGTCAGTCGAACTGGAACCTGGAAACGGAGGGAAAAAAAGTCAGGTCATTTTTAGGAATTTATTTTGTCGTAAATTCAAATGAAAAAAGAAGTAAATCAAGGACCGTTGGTTCAACCCTTCCAAGGAGTGAACAACCACCGCGCCTCTTCCAGCAGCCGGGTAATCGTTGTGGACTTCTTTGTCCACTCTTTCCTCTGTCGGGCACACTTACTCCCTTCACCTACGACAACATCAGAAGAAAGTACATTATTTTGTACTGAGATAGTCCTGAGACAGTCCTGAGAGAAAACCCAATCAGAATCAGAGATCGTGCAGCTCCTGCATCGTCTTCTTACCAGAATCGGAAGCTGCGCTCGCGGGTCATCTCTCACCAGAGAGGCTGCATCAGTAGAAGTGAAGGCTGTGAAGAGCAGGAAGACCTGCAGACCGAACAGGACCAGCAGCACACCTTTGTCCATGACTGATGAAATGAAGAGTTTGAAACTGACAGATCTTTATATACTCGCTGCTGAATAATCACTTCCATGTGAACAATACATGTGTTGCAATGATTTCATCATTGCAAAAACACCTTGAAATGTCTGCTTCCTTCTGTTGTAATTTCTCTTTTGACATCCCTGCCCTTTTCTGTCATCAAACCGTGTGCCAATGTATTAGATCACTTTTATTTGATTGATTCCCTGTGAGAAAATGTTCCATATCACATCCTGAATATGATTATAACCGGCATCTATCATAGCAGGAGCAATACTGTGCAGGTAAAGGTAATTCATAGATGATGTTTTTGATGACGACTCTGGTTACACAGCGTCTTGACAAGGGAAGTTAAACCTGGGAATATTGCACAATTTCAATGAAAATATTGAAATCCTCTCTATTAAATCGGTGTATACTGTGAACACAGAGAAAACTGCAACCTCACAGCCTCCTCTGGGCTGATCTCCTGACTAGAACTCAACTCAGCTGACCTCTGCAGCACAAATAGTCAGCTTTCTCTAAATATTCTAACATTTAAATCACACGGTGCCGTTGGACACACCGGGTCAGAAACTAACACTAACACTTCATAAATGATCTTATTAATCATATATAAGTCATTTACAAATGTGGAATCCATCATTTATAAAGTATGAAAACCCAATCATGAAACGCATAATAGTCAAGCTTATTAATCAAGAATGAAACATTTATAACTTTGTTTATGAATTGCATACTAATGAGTTACTAATGAGTGTTCATGTTGGAACAATGCTTTATAAATGATGAATGAAGTGTTTATTAATGCTTTACTAATGCTAAATAGTGTGTAGTTATTATAAAGTGCTACCGGCTGACTGACTCCATCTTGTGGAGACATTCTGCAGCACTACTTATTCGGCTGATTGAAACTACAGCTGATAACACATCATACACGTTTACAGAAAATGATTCAATCTACAATTATTCTGTCATTTATTTTTTTACTTCACTGATAACTGATTTAGAAACAGAAAACTCAATGAGACAAAGAGCAGAAATGAATCTCTCTCTACTGTATTTCTCCCACTGCATCAGCATTTTAAATGATGAGAAAAATACATTATTGTTTGCTGTTGTTTACCTCCTTGTCTCGAATTAACCCCTTACACACATGCACACCCATGTTTAACAACAAGTCTGATGTAATCCTCACTGACTCTCTGTGTATTTGACTGACATCATCTTCTTTCCCCTGAAGTCCCTCCTGAAACATTTCCTCCCATTTCATAACTTTTGTACTTGAACTAACTGCACCTATAATTCACTGTAAAACGTCTTGGTTACGGATTTTTTTTATTGAACAAAATCATCTTTTTACAAATTGTACTAAATGTACTCTGAAGCCAGTCTACACAGAGAGCTGTACTACCTCCTCTGCTTTGATTTAAAGATATGAATATACAGAAATGTAAAGTATCGTCTGACAGCTGGTCTACCAGTCAACAGGCTGTGTTCATACTGGGCAGCTCCCAGTTTACCAACATGTTTTCTCAGTGTTACCAGAATAAATAAACATTTAAATTAAACTGTTAGCTATTTACAAAGGAAAAAACTTCTTCTGAGTTTCTATTGTCATAAAGAATAAAGATGACACACTCATTTTGTATTCACATTTCAAAAACTTTATTTTGTTTTCTGCCAACTTTATAATCAACAGCAATTGGAGTGAAATATTACCTCATTATTCATCCTAGCAATAGAAGATATTGGTAAGCAATTTATCAAAGCATCTGTGAATACAAAAGAATAACAAAGTAGCAAATAAACACTTCTAAGCTTTTATATGAAAACCAGTTGACAATGTGAATATATGTTATATTTCATGGCTTGCTGGCATTTTTTTATAGGAGTAAAGGAGGAGTATTTCATGTAAGGATTGATTATTGTCACCAAGATGGTAAATGGCAAAGCAAAAGAGAGCAGCTTTCTGGAGGAGAAGATGCAGGTTCTTCGTGTCTCCCTTCAGTTCTGTCGTAAGACTTCTTTGATTTCCTTCTTCTTACTGCTTTGGCTTGGAACATGGAAACAGAGGGGAAAAAAGTCAGCTCAGTTTAGGAATATATTTTGTCATAAATTAAAATGTTGTTTTGTTTTTTTAAATCAAGTACCTTTGGTTTTACCTTTGCAGCGAGTTTTAGCTTCTTACTGATGTAGAAAAAATGAGAAAAGTCAGTGAGATGTAAATCAGGAAAAACATACATTTTGATTTCATTTGGAAATCAATCAATCTAGCGGTTCATTCAATAAAATAAAAAGTTCTACATGTTTGAATTTTGTTCACCGAGACATTCTGTTGGTCACTTGACAATATTGCAAGATAATAACACAGATCTCAATCAATAATAATATTTATTCTCAAAAAAATTAAGCAGATTTACATTTGTTGGTCCAAAGTCAGTCGAACTGGATCCTGGAAATGGAGGAAAACAAGTCAGTTAATTTTAAGAATTTATTTTGTCATAACTTAAAATTACATTATTTATTTTTTTAAATCAAGAACCGACCTTTTGGCTATCACGTGCAACGAGTGAACAACCACCGCGCCTCTTCCAGCAGCCGGGTAATTTTCGTGGACTTCTTTGTCCACTCTTTCCTCTGTCGGGCACACTTACTCCCTTCACCTACGACAACATCAGGAGAAAGTACATTATTTGTACTTGTACTCAAAGTCACTGGTATTGATCTTTGCCGTAACTCAGAACTGCCAAAACAAAGTGAACAACATCAAGTTTGACAGCTCTCTCTCTCTCTCTCTCTCTCTCTCTCTCTCTCTAACATGTTGGTATTTAGACTGAGACAGTCCTGAGAGAAAACCCAATCAGAATCAGAGATCGTGCAGCTCCTGCATCGTCTTCTTACCAGAATCGGAAGCTGCGCTCGCGGGTCATCTCTCACCAGAGAGGCTGCATCAGTAGAAGTGAAGGCTGTGAAGAGCAGGAAGACCTGCAGACCGAACAGGACCAGCAGCACACCTTTGTCCATGACTGATGAAATGAAGAGTTTGAAACTGACAGATCTTTAAATACTCGCTGCTGAATAATCACTTCCATGTGAACAATGCATGTTTTGAAATGTCCAATTTCATCATTGCAAAAAAACACCCTGCAATGTCTGCTTCCTTCTTTTGTAATTTCTCTGTTGATCATTATTAGATCACTTTTATTTTATTGATTCCCTGTGGGAAAATGTTCCATATCACATCCTGAATCTGATTGAAACCGGCATCTATCATAGCAGGAACAATACTGTGCAGGTAAAGGTAATTCATAGATGATGTGTTGATGACGACTCTGGTTACACAGCATCTTGACAAGGGAAGTTAAGCCTGGGAATATTGCACAATTTCAATGAAAATATTGAAATCGCAGCCTCCTCTGGTCTGATCTCCTGACTAGAACTCAACTCAGCTGACCACTGCCAGCACAAATCGTCAGCTTTCCCTAAATATTCTAACCTTTAAATCACACCACATCTTGAACGCTTAAGAAAAGCTGCACGGCTTTTGTTTTTTCACTTCACTGATAACTGATTTAAACAGAAAACTCAATGAGACAAATGAAAAGAAAATGTTCTGCTTTTCATTGTTTTTAATCAGTAACACATTTTTGTGGTATACATAATAACGCTTGTAGTGGAACACAATGTGTGACAATGTGAGCACCTTGTTCAGTACAGCAGTGAATGATTATCTGTCAATCACTATTAACTCTATGCAGCTGTTGGCAACAATAGTATTTGACCATAAACACCAATGAACTTTGCTTTTACAATCCAGTATTAGTGTTATTTGCTTTAACAGAAGATACAATCAAAGCAGTGCATATATGTGATGGAGCAGTGTCATGATCACCAGAATGATATCCTTGGTCGTCGCTCAATAAATGCAATATCAGTAATAATCAAGGATTTCTTCACCAAATGGTTCTCTGTCCGTCAAAAAAAAAACACAGAAAAGAAAGAGAAGTTACACAAAATAGCTTCAACCAAGCAATTGTCAGAGAATTGTGGGATCACATATGACACAAAAATAATCTTGAAAGGCTTGAAGCAATGCGTTTGTTTCTAGTTAACCGGAGGACGGACCAATCGGAGTCCTGTGAGGAGCTACTGGCAGCTACGAGTGGTTTATGTGTGTCGAGACGACACAGAGAGGCGGATGTGCTTTCTAAATCATAATTATATTGACACTACTGTACTTTTTGAAAGTGCCTGATCTTTTCCAAACACTTTCCAATGACGGCTTTTTAAATGGTTCTCTGTCACAAACCATCTGGCAGGTTACAGAATAAGCTCTGTGGCAAACAGAGCTTTATGATACTTACACGTTTTGTTCAGCACGATGATTTTCACAAATGAACACCACTTGATGATGATTATTTGAGCCTAAATACAATTGCCAAAAATAAGTAAAAGCTAACCGTGGGCCGTAAACTGCTGTGCATTGATAATGGAACCATTACATTTATAATTAATTATTTTATGCAAGAGTCTTTGGCTGATGTGACGTGAGGCGTCCTTATTTGTTTGGTTTTCAGACACTTTGAGTTTAGTAAGTGCCAGTCAGATTGTAGCTTTATCTGAGTTTCACTATGCAACGAAGTATTTACAAGTGGAGAAACTCGTAATTCAATCTATAAAGAAGCATGTGCTTGTATTGCAGTGGATAATTAGTTTGTGCAGAAAAATGTAAGATAAGACCATTCAATTCTGACAAAACCCTGCTCAACTTAGCTAACACCAAACTGTATGCTCTCACCTTCATCGATACGAGAGAGAGCGGCTCAATGTGTTTGACAAATGTAACTATCTCAGGTACTGTGGGCTGGTGCTGTTGGAGTGGACTTCCCCAAATCAGAGATAGAGTCACTGATGTTTGACAAATCTTTAATAGCATCTTGGACCGGACTGGAATGTAGCTAGTTAATGAAATGTCATTATTTTTATTTATATTATGTATTCAAGCATGTTGGATATAGTTTTGTGTTAACATGAGGAGTAGTCTCTTACCTCAGAACACGAAGAGTAGGACGAGTATGAAGAGGAGGAGGAGGAGGAGGAGGAGAAGGAGTATATTTATATACAAGAGGAGGCACATCAATTTCAACCTGTAAAAAATATTTGATACATTTTACAGTCGCAGATTCGTTCAAAGAATACTTCTGAATTAACAAATAACAACCCAGCAGTGTTCAGAGTTGTTGGGGAGACAACTTGCGCTTCCTTTTCAATGATGGATAATTAAATCGTTGAATTCTGACAGCAATGATCTTTAGCAAGATTCTTTTGAGATGCAGATTCTGGGAGAGTCAGTAACTGTGAGATGGAATGGAATACAAGTTTGGTCTTACACTTCTTGCTAAGCCACATGCTCCTGGTCTCCAGCTGCAGTTGGAAAATATTTTCCGTCTGTTTCCAAATTCTCTGTCATTTCTTCTCACCACCTATACAACAAAGGGAAATTGTCGTCTTTAACTGAAGACAATCTTTGAACGTTGCTTTCGATTACAGCTCGCATTGTTAGGCTACATGGGGTTATCAATATAATAGGCCTACTTACTGGGTACCAAGCGGGACATTTGTAAATAGTCTACAAGGGAAGAAGAGATTAGGGGCTGAGTTGTGTTTAAGAGGGACTTAGAAATAAACTACACTGAAAGTATTATTTTTTTATGACTTATTCAAATAACTTATCCATTATTGCAGGAAATTGGTAAAAACAGGTAATATTGTCCATATTTATTTTAAGAAGATGACATACTTTGCAAAAATGCTTATAAAGGAGCCGTACTTGTCCTTGAAGAAAACCTGACGCTAAACCAGAGAAGAGCTGTGTACTTTTACAGCTTAAGCTAAATTAATATGTATGTTTTTACTGCAGAACAGTGTGATATATTGATGCATCTGGTAATTAAAACTGAATAAAAAGAACTTAATTGTTCCCATAGTTTTGCTCATTCTCATGCAACCCGATAGTCTCTAAACAAATTACCTTTAAAAACAACTTTTTGCAACAATAAATAGTTTTGAACTCATCTGGCAAGTTACAAAAACGTTGATACTGAACAGTGAAATACTAAGCAGTGAAATGTTTAATGACCATAATATCCGATCGTGTAATATCTGCACATCGTGACTACAGGTTATGTTTCGGCACTGGTTACAAATATCATGTTCTTGGTTTCAAAACAGAAAAGGTCCACAGTGACCTCCACGGCCACAGCTCTTCGATCTCGGTGGGGTAGATACGTGTAGTGCTCCATTTGTCAACACTTTTGTATTTCATTGGTTTATAATATTAACTTTGTAGCCTAATTTGCAGTCAGTAATCTGAAAGCATTTAGTAGATTTCTCTCAGCAACAACATGTTTGCCATTTAGGTCCTTAGTTGTGACAATCAAGGACCTTTTGACAATACGAGAAGATTTACAGTGGATCTGCTTACCGGATCAGGAGGCTGTTGAGGATCTGTCACCAGGGCGGCAGCATCAGCAGAAGTGAAGGCTGTGATGAGCAGGAAAACCTGCAGAAACAACAGGACTAGCAGCACACTTTTTTCCATGGTGAATGAACTGAAGAGTTTGATACACGCAGGTCTTTATATACTCACTGCCAACCAACCACTTTCCTGTGGAGAAAGGGAAAGCCATTAAGAGGGAGTAGATCAAATAACCCATCCACACGCACACAAACAATTTAAAATGATTTGTTTAACTTGACTTCTGGTATGTTTAACTGATATTCATGCTTCCTTCCCCTGCAGTCCCTCCTTGGACAATCTCCTGATTATATCATCGGATAAAAAGCCAGCAGGTTTATCGAGAAATAACATTACATAATTACATCACTTTGGTGGTTGAGGTCAGGTAGTAGGTTTGTATAAGTCCATTTTGGGGTGTATGACTCTAAATATCAGGATAGTTAGATAGCATATGAGCTAAACGAGAAATTACGTAATCATTTGTGATAACATTATTAACATGACTGTTGTTGAATGTAACATTTATTTTTTGGTATGCATTGATTTGATCATATGTAATGCAACTGCTTTTATTGTGAAAATAATGAAGTACCACTGAAATTAAGAAACGCCAAGAACACACACACACCTATGTTTTGAAATCAATTAATAAGAAATTGTAAGAAATTTAATTCACTATAAATATGAGTGATATCTGACAACTCCGTGCTGTCTCTCTTAAATCAAGACATTTTTCCAGCATTGGAAATGCCACTCTGGTCAAATTTCTTACCATCTTTTGAATTACCTGTGCAGAAATGTGTCAGTGTGAATCTGCTGGGGCAGCAAGTTCTGGACAGGAGTATGACGCCACGCTTCATCTTCACACACACGGACATGCATTAAAAGCAGGGAGGGCCGGCCCGGCTATGTCAACAAAGCAAGCAGCAGCTCGGATAACAACAAACACAGGGAGAGCGACTCCATTCTCTGCTCAGGTAGGTGAATTTTGATACCGTTGGACAGAGCCAGGCTAGTTGTTTCCGGCTGCTCCAGTTTTTATGCTAAGCTAAGCTACCTCTGTCCTGGTTGTGGTTCCATATGCAACGAACAGACTTCTCATCCAACTCTCGGCAAAAGAAAATTAGCGTATTTCCCAAAATGTAAAATGATTCCGAAATGTTTTGTCTTTGCTTCCCTGTATACACAGAGGGAACGTGCAAAAGAGAATTAGCTGCTGAAATGAAAACTTGAATCAGTTTAGGGAAGCACAGTTGTGATCATTGTCACCACTCAGGAACCAGCTGGGAAAACAAGAGACAAATAAAACCCAAATGTTCTGCTTTTCATTGTTTTTAATCAGTAACACATTTTTGTGATATACATAATAACGCTTGTAGTGGAACACACTTTGTGACAATGTGAGCACCTTGTTCAGTACAGCAGTGAATGATTATCTGTCAATCACTATTAACTCTATGCAGCTGTCTATGCAACAATAGTATTTGACCATAAACACCAATGAACTTTGCTTTTACAATCCAGTATTAGTGTTATTTGCTTTAACAGACGATACAATCAAAGCAGTGCATATATGTGATGGAGCAGTGTCATGATCACCAGAATGATATCCTTGGTCGTCGCTCAATAAATGCAATATCAGTAATAATCAACGATTCCTTCACCAAATGGTTCTCTGTCCGTCGAAAAAAACACAGAAAAGAAAGAGAAGTTACACAAAATAGCTTCAACCAAGCAATTGTCAGAGAATTGTGGGATCACATATGACACAAAAATTTATCTTGAAAGGCTTCAAGCAATGCGTTTGTTTCCAGTTAACTGTGGGCTGGTGCTGTTGGAGTGGACTTCCCCAAATCAGAGATAGAGTCACTGATGTTTGACAAATCTTTAATAGCATCCTGGACCGGACTGGAATGTAGTTACATTACATTACATTTCATTTAGCTGACGCTTTTATCCAAAGCGACTTACAATAAGTGCAATTCCACCATGAGTACAAACTCAGAACAACAAGAATCAAGAAAGTACAATTTCTTCAATAAAGTTAAACTACAAAGTGCTATCAGTAGGTGCCTTCTAGTTAGTTAATGAAATGCTCCTTGGTAGTAAAACGTTACCGATTCCTCATTTTTTATTTATATTATGCAGATTCTGGGAGAGTCAGTAACTGTGAGATGGAATTGAATAAAAGTTTGGTCTTACACTTACACACGTCGAAAAAAACACAGAAAAGAAAGAGAAGTTACACAAAATAGCTTCAACCAAGCAATTGTCAGAGAATTGTGGGATCACATATGACACAAAAATGTATCTTGAAAGGCTTCAAGCAATGCGTTTGTTTCCAGTTAACCGTGGGCTGGTGCTGTTGGAGTGGACTTCCCCAAATCAGAGATAGAGTCACTGATGTTTGCCAAATCTTTAATAGCATCCTGGACCGGACTGGAATGTAGTTACATTACATTACATTTAGCTGACGCTTTTATCCAAAGCGACTTACAATAAGTGCAATTCCACCATGAGTACAAACTCAGAACAACAAGAATCAAGAAAGTACAATTTCTTCAATAAAGTTAAACTACAAAGTGCTATCAGTAGGTGCCTTCTAGTTAGTTAATGAAATGCTCCTTGGTAGTAAAACGTTACCGATTCCTCATTTTTTATTTATATTATGTCTTCAAGCATGTTGGATATAGTTTTGTGTTAACATGAGGAGTAATCTCTTACCTCGGACGAGTAGGACGAGTACGAGGAGTTGGAAAAGGACCACCAGGCTGTAACAAATATAGTTGATACATTTTACAGTCGCAGACTCGTTCAACGAACATTTCTGAATGAACAAACAACAACCCAGCAGTGTTCAGAGCTGTTGGTGAGACAACTTGCTCTTCCTTTTCAATGATGGCTAATTAAAGTATTGAATTCGGACAGCAATGATCTTCAGCAAGTTTCTTTTGAGACTCGGTAATTGTAAAATGGCATGGAATAAAAGTTTGGTCTTACCTTTAAAAATGCTAATCCACATGCTCCTGGTCTCCAGCCGCAGTTGGAATATCTTTTCCGTCTGTTTCCAAATACTTCTCTGTTGCGGTCATTTCTTCTCACCACCTATACAACAAAGGGCAATTGTCGTCTGTAAACAAATTGATGATGAGCAACAACATGTTTGCAATTTAGGTCCTTAGTTGTGACAATCAAGGACCTTTTGACAATACGAGAAGATTTACAGTGGATCTGCTTACCAGATCAGGAGGCTGTTGAGGATCTGTCACCAGGGCGGCAGCATCAGCAGAAGTGAAGGCTGTGATGAGCAGGAAAACCTGCAGAAACAACAGGACTAGCAGCACACTTTTTTCCATGGTGAATGAACTGAAGAGTTTGATACACGCAGGTCTTTATATACTCACTGCCAACCAACCACTTTCCTGTGGAGAAAGGGAAAGCCATTAAGAGGGAGTAGATCAAATAACCCATCCACATGCACACAAACAATGTAAAATGATTTGTTTAACTTGACTTCTGGTATGTTTAACTGATATTCATGCGTCCTTCCCCTGCAGTCCCTCCTTGGACAATCTCCTGATTATATCATCGGATAAAAAGCCAGCAGGTTTATTGAGAAATAACGGTAACACTTTATAAATACTACATGCTTTTTTAGCATTAGTTAAGAATGAGTAAACACTTAGTTCATCATTTATAAAGCATTGTTCCAACATTAACACTCATTAGTATGCCATTCATAGGCAGTTATAAATGTTTTATTCTTGATGAATAAGGTTGACTATTATGCCGTTTCATGATTGGGTTTTCATACTTTATAAATGATTTGTTCCCTATTTGTAAATTAAGTAATATATATTACAAATGCATTTATTGATACATATACTTATTTAGATATGCACTGATGGTGGGACTATGCTAACATGTGCTTTATAAACATGTTTTAATACTGCAATTCATGATTAATTTAGGTAGTTACTAGTCAGTTAAGTATTTTGTGTGAACTTATCTAAAGTGAGGACTATCTATGCCTTACAAAGCATTTATAAATGACACACAAAACTCCGAACTAAGTTGAAAGGGAGCGCGGACCTGGGCCAGACAGAATGCCAGCCAGGTGATGGGAGGCGATGTCCGTCAGTGGCACGAGTGGGGAGTATGTTTCTTAGTTGGCTGGCACGTAGACATTATTGATTAGGAGTAGCCAGCTAGCTAGCAAGCCGTCACTAGCTAGAGGTCCTGAGACAGGCACGCGCCACCGCGTCACCTCAGTTGTAAGTAGTAGACCAAACCAGGTGATAGCTAGATACTCATAATCAATAATGTGTATGTGCCAGCAAACTAAGAAACATACTCACCACAGGCTCGTTCGAGATGAACTGCTTCTCGCCTGGAATGTAGACGAGAGCAGGCAGTAGCAGCGGGGGGCGTTGACAAAAAACTGCGGTCAAGTCGGACAGTTTTCAGCTGCCTTAAAAAAAATACACACGAACACGTGACAGCCAAATAATATGTAAAAGAAAGTCAAAAGTAGGAGTAACGTTTTTAAACAATAGTTATTTACACTGGTTGTGGCTAACAAAAAAAACAAGGTTCTCCATGAAGTGGGAGAGGTTGGGACAGTTGTGGTCGTGCCAAACAAATATAAATCAAGATAACAAAACTAGGCTTGCCTAACTACCTCTGGAAAAGAGGTAGTTAGCACCCCCACCTGCAATTCAGGATGCTTAAGGATATGAACACAGCACTGTGTGAGTGGATACCGGCCTTTCTGACGGATCGACTCCAGTTGGTGAGAGTGAACAACGCACAGGAGTGCCACAGGGCTGTGTCCTCAGCCCACTCCTGTTTTTCCTCTGCATCCATAACTGCGCAGCGACACAGACCTCAAACAACATTGTGAAGCTTGAAGACAATACAGTTGGGCTGATGTCCTGCGGCAATGCGATAGCCTACAAGGATAATTGTATGTCATGGTGTGTGTGTCTGCCTGGGCGTGGCCTTTCCTTCCCCCTCCTGCTGCCAATCTACCCACACACCTGTAACCCATTCACTAATCAAGCTCCCTCAGTATATCTGCCTCAGTGCTCCCTCAACACCTCGTCTGTTCTCGTCCCCTTGAATGACTGCTACGGCCGCTAGGACCTTTGCTGCTTTCTTGTCTACTAAACTTGTGCTTCTTCCAGCCGCTCCCTCGGAACTCTACTGGAGAACTGCCTCGCCCTCCAACCAGCCTCCAGCTCGCAGAGGACGCCAGTCCAGACCCCACACCTCTCTCTGGCTAATAAAGTGTATTGTATTTCACTCCAGCTCTGTCTCTGCTTTTGGGTCCAGCCCGCACTACCATGACATTGTAACCATATCATATATGAATTTAAAAAAACTAGGTTGGTGGTTTGATCCCTGACTCCTCCTGTCTGAATAAAGTCAAATAAGGACTTGTGAAAAGACAAACATGCTGCTCAGAGAATCCAACATTGCACAACTGCAGAAGTTTGTTTCTTTATTTCTAACCCATAGAAAAGTAGTATAGTGACACACTAAATGCTGTACAATTGCATTAAGGATTCCTGTTCAAAATATAATCACACCTCTTAAGAAGGATGTCTTCAGTTTATGCATAATATACACAATTAACGGCGACTGTAGAGGTTAATCAATACCAAATGGTGTGTTAGTTTAAATGTTGCTGCAGAGAAGAATTTGGGGATTGCTTCCTCAGCATTTAGTGAATTCAACCAGATCTCATCATGGCTGCCGCCTAATATTTCTTGTTCATTTCACTCAATTAGGAGGAACCTTCCTAAGCAAAAGAGACTATTAAGTCGCAGTCAAGGTGTGAACTGAACCTCGAGTTGCTCCCTTGGCGTTTTAATACAGCCTACTGCTTAGAATGAGTTAAAATGCAGAGGACGAATTCCATGTACCTGTACCTTTTGTGACGATACAAAATTAAGTTGACGTTCTTAAGTTTCATTCCACCTCTGTATTTACAGCACTAACTCTCCGGCCCTTTCTGACTGCCATGCTCCACCTGTCCACGAGCTGGCCTCGGTGTTTCTTGAGCGTCTTCAGTCGCGCGCCCTCCACAACGAGCCAGCAGCACACCTGCTCCTCATTTCCCAATCAGACTCCAGCGTCCTCCAGGACCTCTACCACCAGGCTCCCTGTGGCTCTGCACTTTCACAAAACAGGATATCAACTACTTGGCCTGTGAGTCTGCTTGTGTTAACACATGTTTACAGTTATTTATAGAAGTCATTGTGATACAGTGTCAGCTAATTATTATTGTATACGCTTTGCGCATGTTTTCTGTTAGACCTATTACGTCATCACAACAAATACGTCTTTTTTTCTTTTTCTCTCTCACTTGTTTACTCAAACTCTCATCACTTCCATGACACCTAATTCCTTGTTCCCAGCAGAGAAACACTGGAAGTAGACCCGGATCAGGCTTTATCCTGCTTTACCCTCAGAAACCGGGACAGGCTGCACGAATCAGACCCGCTGCAGGGAAACCTTCCCTCAACCAAAGAACGAGGAAAGATTGTAAAAAGAGCGGTTTTGGTAGCGACTATTTCTTTGGCGAGAACTCTCATAAATCGGACGAGGAGTAAACTACTTGCGGTCGTGTTTACCTTCTTTTCTGTGGCCGTGAAGGTGCACCGGAGGTCAGTTTCATCCAGCCAGAGACGGACCGAGAGATCGGTGAGTTGTTTTGTGACTCTTGTCAAAACAAAATATTACATTTTTTAGTGACGTATACTGTTTGTTGTCAGCAGCTTGAACCAACATTATTATTTCGAGGAAATTGTGTCTGTGACCATGAATGAAAGTCTCTTAATTATGTTGTTTATCCCAGTTTGAATACTTTGCTATTTCCCTGCAACGTAGTTATCATGATGTAATGCATGTAAGGTGTAAAAGTGCTCGTTGTTGTGACAGTATAAAGATAAACAGTATGGCTTTTACTAGTGTGTTTTGTTTCATCTTAAACTGCTCTCCTCTACAGCTGATCTCCACATCAACATTCACCCTGATCTGCTGTCATGTCAGCTTCAATCATAGAACAATGGGCCTCAACTTGTCTAACAGAAAGAGATTTTCCTCCTCAGGAATGCTAATGCTGAAAGTCCCAACTCCTGCTTGGTGTTAATACCCCTGATTTGCTTGAGTAAGTGGCTTGTAGGACGTCAAAATGAGTTTTAAGTGCTTGTGGACTCTGTGCTCTATTTATTATATAAACCAGGAGGTTTTACATGCATATGAGGTGCCGGGATAAATGCATATACTACATTTAAAACAGTTTATGCAACAGATGTGTTTGTGTATTCACTAGTATACTTGCAGGAAGCTTTCTAATTAGTCAGTAGGACTCTGAAAGGGCACTTTACTACAATTATGACAATATTTCACCTTATGGTTTAAGTTTAGAGCTTTTTAAAAATAGGAACCTCATTTAATGTTTAATATTCCACAATATAGTACCATGTAGTGAAATAAAAAAGGTATAAAATCCTTCATGAAGTTGATCATGTTCAGTGTTTGTTTGAAACGGTTTCTGAGAGACGTTGAATCCACTTTATGCTTGGTTTGGATGCTGCAGTTGTAGTAATGTAGTTGAGTAAAAATGTAATATTTCCCTCTGAATTGTAATCAAGTAGAAGTATAAGGTATCAGAAATGGAAATACTTAAGTGAAGTACAAGTACTTCAACATTTAACTCAACTACAGATCTTAAGTAAATGTACTTTGATACTTTCTACCACTGATTATTAATATTATACCGTGCACTTGTCTACCAATACCCCATTTCACTCTCATTGTCTGCTCTGATTGGTGTTATTTTCTTCCTGATTCATATTTTTCTCTTCTTTAGATGATAACAACGAGCTGATTGATCAGAGGGGTTGAGTGACAGCCTGAGGTGTGTCAGCGATGGGCAGGAAGTTGGATCTGTCGGGGCTGTCGGACAACGAGGCGGAGCATGTGCTGCAGGTGGTGCAGAGGGACATGAGGCTGCGCAAGAAGGAGGAGCAGCGCCTCAGGTTAGTTCTGACCTACACTCTGACTTTTAGCACATACAACTGCAAGTGTACTTTGGGTCAGTGGTGGAGGACGTATTCCGGTTTTATTTACCTAAGTAGCAATACCACAGTGTAGAACTACACTATTACAAGTAAAAGTCCATGCATTAAAACTTAAATAACAATCATACCGATTACTTAAGTAAATGTACATAGCTACATGTCACTGCTGTTTATAGAAACTACATACAAACTGTACATGACAGTCTTTGATCTTGTTCAAAGCTGCTGCGCTAATGAAGATTTCAAATGAACAATGGATGTGTAATGTATAGTTATAAACACAGATAATTATCACCCGACTCTGCTGCTCCTGTCCACTTTTTAAAGCATTTCAACGTCTGTTAGCCTCATAGTTTCTTCAACTTTCATGTCTTCAGGGGTTGTTATCAACCACACCTGGTTTCAGAGAAAACAAGCCCTATAATCCAACTGTGCACTACCTGCTCAACACTAAACAACACAGATACCGTTAATGACTAGCTGGTGAACATTTTGGAGCATTTAGCAGCTAACGGGACAGATATTTCCTTCAGGAGTTGGTGGAAATCCAAAAACTGAGCTTCAAGACAGAGAATGTTTGTTGAATGATAATGCAGCAACAATAGCTGATATACTGTACTAATATTGTGTTTTACGGCCAAGTATCCAAAAATAATAACTATGGTTTAAAATGTAAAATATTTGTTCGAGTTCCTGAAAACTGCAATTTTTGTTGAGCAGTGGAAACGAGTTGCGAACACATCATTGACATGAGAATTTAGATAAACTTTTTCGTGAGTCAGGAGATAAATGACATCTGAATAATAACAAAATAAAATATATTGTAAAGGCAATATACATTCACATTGTGTAGAGCTCATCGTGCATTCCAGGCATTTTTAGAGCTGCGGGTGTTTCCCATCCTGTCTTTCTGGACAGGAAGTGGCTGCCCTTTCCTGTTGTACTCAGACTAGCTCCTTCAAAACCTCGAACCTTCAGAGCCCAAACACAACATGTATGAACAAAAAGACGGAATAATAAGCCAATTGGGTTTGATCTGCGCCTCTGGTTTATTTCTACCTCAGGGAGAAAGAGAGGGGTACATAATAGTGGAAAATGATTTGTCTGCTTGTCAGAGGTTATGAATAACATGGTCATGTCATTTTCTCGTGACTCTGTTTTGCTCCTTGTACTTCATTATGCTTACATAATATTGTTCCTCCGTGTACCTTATCAGAAAGACTCTCAGCCATCGGGGAACCCAACAATAACAAATTGGACCAAACATGCGAGATAAACTGAATGGCTGTAATTTCCTCAAGATATCCAACACTGAATTCTAAATACAGTGCAAGTTCTGTGGAGTTTTAGACATTTAGTAGCGCCATGGAGCTGTTTTTGTTTAAGTGAGCCCTTGTTTTGTTTATCTCGCGCACGCCGACAAGGATGCACATGCATGCACAGTGATGTAATGCACAGCTCTGCAAGTGGTTTCACACTGACCTGCGGGTGGCAGTAATGAGCCAATAAAATGAAACTATATGCAAAAAAGACAGCGGAGGAAGAAGAAGAATGCAAGTTAATCAACATGTAAATACAGGATTTAAAATTAGCATTCAACAGGTTTGACCTAAAGCATTTTACTGTTTCAGATGGTTGAGCTCAAGCTAATTAATCTGTAACTTTAACTACTGTTAAGGTAGATTTGTCCAGGTAACAATATGTATTTGAGATGCATTTAGGTTAATTTGACTTCTTGGGGTCTTTTTAAATAATTATTTGAATTGAACCATGAGTGAAAATGTCTCTTTAGTGGAACTCCTAGACATCTGAATTGTGTCCAGGGGCCCCAACCAGGTAGTGTTTGCGTTTTATAAGCTCTTCTATGTATTTTATTATTGTAAAATCTTGAGCTACACTTGTTTAAGTGGCATAAAAAGTCCAATATTTGCTTCTGAAATGGAGAAGTACCTCATTTGTTGAACATGACAACAAAATCTTAACTGTAAATCTAGCTCTAAATAAGTTGGTTACCATTGTAAGTGTGTTGCGCAATGAAGGTGCCTACTTACAGCTAATCTTGTTGTTGTTTACTGTACCAGATGATTAGATTACTGCTGACATTTGGCTTCAAAGAGGACACTTTTATACATAATATTAATATTGTCTTTATTTGTGAAGAAGCCAATATGGCCTATTTTATATGTAACTTGCTAAATGGTGTCAAACACATTCATACCACATCTCCTCTTCAACAGAAGAACATTGAAACATGAGCTCTTGTACCATTTTCAGATATCGAAGAGGGAAATCCCTCATCATGTTTTCAAGTGGGCTTCGACTTCATGCATCCGGCTTTTCAATTTATTTTACTGACAGCCCTCTGAGATGAGAGCCCGGAGCCTCTCTGAATGTCAAACATCGATACGTGATAGACAGGGGAGTTGAAGATTAGAGGGGAATACAGATGAGTGAATGCAGTGTTCAATTGTTCACCCTCCCTTCTTCTCTGCATGAGCCTGTTGACTGGGCTCATCTGACTCTGTGGACATAATCTTGTAAAGGTGTCTGTGAACAATAACGGAAATATCACACGCCCATTTGTAAATAAACTGATATTATGGTGCCTTGTTGTCTCGGTTGTTGCCACAGTATAACTACCGCAGATAATAGTACTTTCTAGTTTAGGATGAGATTCATCTACCAGCCAACAGGGGGAGTGTTGAGCAGAGAAAAAGCTTTTAATCCCAACACTGAACATGAAACAATGTTTTTTTTTTTCTTTTTTCTAATGTGGGTTATTATAACTAAAGACGATTTTAAACGCACCTACTTGGTGTGTGCACATTTAATATAATCTGTATACATTGTAATCCTGTTCTAAAATTGTAAAGGCACAACAGCAAAAGCTTGTAGTTACGCGTATGCATGTATTTTACATAAAATTCCCTTCACACACACATCTTGTATCCAGTGTCTGATACACACACACACACACACACACACACACACACACACAGCTGGCAGTCTATTAGTCAGAGTTAAAAATAGTGTGGCCTAATGCAACAGTCCTGCAATAAATTTTACCTGCATCAAGGTTATAATGATACAACTTAAGGTCCGTTTTGGAAGTTTTTGTTATGGTTCTGTCAAACTGTATTATGGGAATTTAAGACATGCATAGTCATTACAAATTAAATATGGTGCTGGACTTTTATCAGAAAATGTTTATTGTGAAAAATGCAACATTACTCACACACACAAACATACATGTAGCAATAACACTTTTTTTCTTACTCTTTACTCTATTTGTCTATTTTTGTTTTTTAATTGTCTTTTATCTATTCAATACAACACAATTGAACAGCACCACAATCAATAGAATCAACACGCCTCTAAAACTAAACATGATCATATCTAGAATGTATTGTTGTATTATACATTAGTTCCAGTTATCAGTGTACCAATAAACAATTGAGTGTCTAGGCTTTATGATATTCCTGAAAACAACCTGTAAGATTCAAGAAATATATATTCAGCAGCAGACTGGTGTCGTTGTGGGTATGAATTGGGTTTAAAATGTGTCGATCTCAATGTGGCACACACGTCAGACTGTGTATCTTAAGTCTTACTGCAGAATAACAAGTTCTCAGGAAAAAGCCACCAGAGCCGCTTCGCTGCCGCTGCACCTGACAACGATTTGGTGATTGTTGGCATGTGTCCTGTAGCGTCATCAGCCACACACTGCACACACACTGCACACACACTGCACCATGCTGAGCCTTAGCGTGGATGTTAATCCTGGCTGATTGCGAGAGGAAGTCTGTGGAAGTGAAGTTGTGTTCTGTGTTACAGGAAGGTGAAAGCCTCAGTTAAATTCAGAAAATGAATGCCGTGGTTTAATCTGTTTCCTTAATCCTCTGCAATTATTTACCTACATTACTCATCAATTAATATGCTGAGTACTCTGTGGAAGTTAAATATGACTGTTACAAAGATAAGCTTACATTCAATTATTTGGATGTGTGGTCGTATTGTTAAACTACTAAAAAATACATTTTAGTAGAATTTGGTTATCACACAAAATACAATAAATATAAACAGTATATACTCTAGTAAACGATATGACTGAAAAGGAACAGGCAGCAGCGTAATACGCCTATCCTATAGTCTTATTAGTTGAAGCTACCCCCTGTGGAATAACCCTCAAGAATAGCTATTTAAACAGTTCTTTTGAAAACTAAAATTTGTTATCATTGTTCCATAATTTAACTCTTATGAATATGAATAAAAACAGCCCGATAAACCAACTTCATTATCTGTTTTGTTTTTCACAGTGTGTTTTATTGGATTTCATTCAAGCATTTTCATATCATATTTGTATTTAGCACATTTAAAATATATTATGTTCATAATCCCATATTTTATTATATGGTAATTTACTGAATCTGTGTCATATTTCTGATAATTAATATTCAAATAAATCTTTATAAACCTGGAGAAAAACTTTTTTAGACTTTTTCTTGAAGAATTAAAACCTATTAAATAAGTAATTGCAATAGGATTCAGCTGATTAACAAAACAAAATACAAAGGGTGGCTGTCTGGCCAAAATGTGTCTCAGCCACTAATCCTCGAAATAAAGAATCTAAATCCATCTTACTTATCCTCTGCAAGCGATTACATTTGATTAAAACAAAGTTATTGTCTAGACTCGTATAACCAAAGTTACTATCAAGAAAGTGACGGATGCACATTAAACTGAAGTCTCAGTTTCCCTGTTTCTACCGTTCAAAAGCAGCACATTCGATGTATTTTCATATATTATGTAAAATAAACATGACAATCTTTTAAACGGAAGAAAATAAACAAATCCGCAAGCACACATTAGTAGATGTCACCTCAACGTATCGTCAAAAAACAGACTGCTTTTGAGGATTATTGCAGCTTTGTTCTCAAATTATGGCCGAAGCTAGAAAGCTTCTCTAGACGAGGTTGTGCGAGGACAGAGTACATGTATATTTGTGCTTGACACTCTACTATCTTGCATCACTGAGTATTTTAGCTGTAACTGTTTGTGGTCTGAGTTATTTATACCATCCAGTGAGCTTCAGTAATGGAGTGTGCGGCTGCAGGGACGGGGCAGCCTTCTCTCTGCCAGACTGGCATCTGAAGGTCATTGTTAAACATTTATAGTCTGGTGTTGCAGAACATGGGACCTCAAGGTTTTGTGCTAATGTTTGAGAAATGTAGCTCTCGAAACAGGACTTCTAAATCATTTAGTCTGTAGAGCCAACCCTGTCTCCCAAAAATTACGTTCCCCCAAAACTAAAATGCATTCTCAATTACGTTTGGCTAGAAACGTATTTTCTCCCTGATTTATGTTAGTGTTTGACTTATTACAAATACGTTTCTAATCGTCCTTTTCAACGTATCTTTGCCGTTTGTTTTCTTGATTTCCTACAATGCTGTTATTAATTGTAAAAAGCGTACTCTAGTCTTTATTATTTATCTATTACTATAGTTTTCTGGTGAATGTGTTAATGTAATTCCTGTATATTTTGTATCGCCTGTGCATTATGATGGCATTAGGTGTGCTTTTAAGAAGTAATGTATTGGGAAAAGCCTTGTCGCAGCTGAGACGATTAATCCATTAGTCAAAAAAATAAACCATTTTGATAAGTTATATATATATATATATATACTTGATAACGTTTTTAGCAAACATGGCCAAGCTCGGATGTGATTTTCTTTTCGTTTTTATTTCTGGTTTTAAAACTTTTTGGACAAAGTAATTTAAAGATGTCGACTTGGGCTTTTGGGAAATTGGGAGGATAATTTATGTTCACTACTTTCTGACATTTTATGGATAACTGATAAAACTATTAATTTCATTGACAAAAAAAGCAAAAATCAGCAGGTTAATCAATAATCAAAATAACATAGTTGCAGCCGTGAGTTATTTTGTCTGATTCTCATTCTTTAATATTTTTTGATTTACAGTTTTGTTATTATCTGATGTGTATTACAGCCGCTTTGAGTAAGGCTGGGCGATATGGAAAACGTCTTCTATCGCGATATGCATCACATACCTCTAATAATATATATCATGATATAGCATACTTTCTGGTGATAAATTGATACTCGTTTTGTATACTCTTGTGTACTCGTGCAAAATAATAAAATTTTGATTCCATTGAAAGATAATAAATTATCATATTGAATTATTTCCCTGCCATTTTCTCTCCATATACAATGTCTGTCTTTTTCCATAAACAACATACAGCACTCACCCATTCACTTTAAAATATCGAGTTAATACACTCTATACAAAAGCTCATTAACATGGTAATGATGAATTAATGTTTCGCTGTACATTTTGAATTTTGAACTTTAAAACCCAAAGTGGCTGTTTTCTTTCCTCCGCCTCTGTCCTCGTGTTGTCAGACTCCATTAGTTTCTCGCCGTAATCGTGCATCTATAAATGATTCAGTAATGGCTGATGCTCCTGCAGTCCTGATGTGAAAATAATGGATTTTTTGTGACACTTTCCATCTTGCACTACTTACACTAGACTAGTTTCCATTTGTCTCTCGTCTGCCTTTGTCCATCTTGTTTTCCTACTGTAATGTCTTATTCCATCATCTTTAGCCCCCATGTTGCATCGGCTTGAGATGTAATGGGACTTTTCATGTGTGTGTTCGCCTAACCTTTGTTCTTGTATTTGTTTGCAAGCGACATGCAGAGAAACTAGCAATATCTGTAAGCATATAGTTTCATGAGATTTGTTGCGAAAGCAATGTTTTGCTCAGTCTACCCGATTCTTCTCAGCTGATCAGAATTCTTTAAAAATACATGTGATTATATTTGTAAACTTTAGTATTCTGCTTTTAAATCCATTGGTGGTAGAAGTACTCAGATAATTCAATTAAGTAAACGTAGTAATACAAAAGTGTTGAAATACTGAGTAAAATAGTGAGTAGTAAAATAAAAGAACAAACATCTTGGGGACCTTATTTCCCAAAACAGTCGTTTTCCAAAGAATAGGTAAACAAACTCCACATTTCTGACGATGACCAGCATGGAAGAGAAGTCCTTAAGTCCTTTTTTTTTTAATTGCATTTAATCATATTTAATTGCATAATAACTGGGCAAGAAGACATGTCATATGATGGAATGCTTCAGATCAGCCACTAAATGGACCTCGAGCTATAATAAATGTTTATGGTATTCTGCATAGAGGCAGAAAAGCTGCTGGTGAGGAGAACACACTGATGTAGTATTCAGCATATCCTCCTGCGTTAACCTTTACATGCGCACAGCATGCGGCGTTTAAACGGTCAATCAAGACATTTATGAATGCAAATTGCACTTTTAATGAGAGCTCTGCCGGCATTTCACCACCACAGAATGATTAATGTACATTAAGGGAGCTATTGCAGCTTTTTTCAATCATCATTTACCGTTTAAATGATGTCTAGAACCTGAATAAAATGAAATTAAACCACTTTAATTCCTGCTCCATTTTCTGTGTGACTGTGTGTTTATGTGCACTTCATGTCCTCATTGTGATGATCATCCTATTTGACTCAATACACCAACAGACAGGGACTAATATCAATACCCGCCCTCTGATTTTGTATAACTCTGTCTCTCTCACACACATTCCTGGTTTCACTATCTTCCTCTCTCTAACCTTCCCCTCTCTCTCTCTCTCTCCCCTCCTCCTCCACAGTGAACTGAAGCAGGAGCTGGACGAGGAGGGCAGTCGCTGCCTCCTGCTGTCACGGCGGAGTTGCTTCAACCAGCGCTGCTGCATCCGCTGCTGCTCGCCCTTCACCTTCCTGCTCAACCCCAAGCGCCAGTGCCACGACTGCCACTACAACGTCTGCAAAGCCTGCCGCGTCTACAACAAGCAGGACAAAGCCTGGCTCTGCTCCGCCTGCCAGAAGAGCAGGTAGGGTGGAGCGCTGGTGGTTGTAGTAGTGATTCAGATGTGGTGTGTGTGTGTGTATCAAGTCCATAAGGCTGAGTTTAGTGATGGGAGGCTGAGTGACGTCAAAGGTTATTAAGCTCGTACTGTACCGCTGGAGACATGTATTTTGTGTTTATCACTCACAACATAGTCACAGAACAGGATCAAGTCTTCCGCTGGTGGAAATATTTGGACTTTAGTATTTGGACTCACTAGTCGGTGATGTTGGAAGATGAGTGGCAACAATATATGTGCAAAGGCTATTTTCTCTTTTATTAGAATTGTCTTTTTTGTTGTTGAATGCAGCTTCATGTTACAGAAGGACTATGATGCCCCATACAGCGGTTAAGATTTCAAATGGTTCGCTGTATTTCTGCATAGCTGTGATGTGTCATGTCGAAATTTGGTGATAGAGCCCAGATGTGACATGTTTATTTCATGGAATCTCATGTGGTTTATTCACAGCAAAACCTTTTGGATGAATTGATAAATGTGTACGATTTACATTTATGTTTTTGGTAAAAAAAATATGGTGTCTCAAAAACATTACATACATGGTATCTCCTTTCCGAGAGAGAATGAAAATGACATGGATAAAAAATTAACTTTGTTATATTAGTGGCCTTCCTTAGGGTTGGCTAATTTCCTTCTACAGCAGCCACACTGAGAAGGCTGCCTGCAGATGTGTCTGCAGACATTTTTCGTTAATCAGTCTTCTGACCGCAGGCAACACATATCTCAAAATGGCATTAATTGGCCTGATTAATCAAATATGTGGCAGATTTTGTCTGATTGGTCATACTGTCTACTCAGTGTGTGCATTTGCAACCCTGATTAATACCCAGTATCACTAAATGGTTTAGAGGAAACATTAATTTCCCTATTAATTAAGCAGGTGAAAGTCGGAACAAAACATTAATAAAAATGTTGTGACAATCATAAATATAAACACCGTAAACAGACTAGGACATCTGTTATAGCTTACACGGGTTTACAGAATATGCAGTGAAGTAGAGACAAATTCCAGTTAAGATGCGATACAAAGCTTATAAATAACATATTAAAACATATCACATGCCACATATCCTGCTTTACGTCTCACTGCTTTTATAATCCATGAACTAATTCGGAAATGTCTCTAAGGTGATATTCCTACAAAGTTTCTCATTCGAAGTGAATTGGAAAGCTACAGCGGTTTAATACCCATATACAGTATGTATCAGCGGCATATAATATCACAAAGTATGATGTAGTGAATATATATGTACCTTCATGTCTGCTTGTGTGTCTCTCAGGTTGTTGAAGACACAGTCACTGGAGTGGTTCTACACTGATGTGAAGACCCGCTACAAGAGGTTCGGCAGCGCCAAAGTGCTGAAGACTCTTTACAGGAAGCACTTGGCGGAGCACAGCGCGCTTTCAGAGCTCACTGGTAAACCCCTCTGTTTGTTAGTGTTGTGTTAGAACTCGTTTGATTCGGTGATATGTCTTATGTGAACAAAGCTCTAAAAACCCACGGTCCTCTACCTGCTCCGTTAGCGACCAGCTGCTAAAAGCTCCACTGTGTTTACCAGCTAAAAAGACAGATTCTTTGCAGGGATGGTGGAGAGCAAAACGGAGCTAAAAGGTGAGTAAATATTGGACTTGCATTCATCAGCTGGCCAGAAGCACAACTTCAAATGAATGCTAATATTGCACTGTGTTTGCAGGATAGGCGACTGTTAGCTAGCTAAACTCTGTAAATACCATAGACTGTATATAAGAGGACGTATAATTGTGACATCACCAATTGTTTGTTGACTGCCGTTATGAAGACTTGAGTTCGCTAATTTGGCCAATGCCATATTGAATAAGACTTTAAACTAGCGAGTGAGAAGTATACAGGGTCATTTTCTCATAGACTGTTATGCAATCAAACTTCTTATTGCAACCGGAGGAGTTGAATGAAAGTTTTAAGAAACTTCCACATTTATGGGGTTATTTCAGTCTCTTTAATGGCAAATGCGCACAGAAAGATTCACAAATGCGCACAGAACAATTCACAAATGCGCACAGAAAGATTCACAAATGCGCACAGAACAATTCACAAATATATTCAATTCACAAATGCACACAGAAAGATTCACAAATGCGCACAGAACAATTCACAAATATATTCGATTTACAAATGCACATAGAAGGGTTTACAAATACATTCCAATGATTTATATCAATGTATTTAAAAAAAAATCGCAAATATATTTCTGCATTTGTTTGTGAAAAGCTTCACATTTACGAGTTGCTTTTATGAGACTCCCCTGCCGTCCTTTGGATTCGTAAATGCATTTTTTCTACATGGACCTATCCGTAGCCAATCAGATGTCGCCCTCATTTTCAACCAATCACATGAGTGCAGCTCCCCCCTCCCCTACCCACGAGGGCGGTGCCAGCGTACAGTTACGGAATTAGCGGAGGTGATAAGTCAAACAATGGCGCTGGTACACACAACTGAAAGTTGACGTTCTCTGAATACTACAGTTGTTGAGTCACAACATGACATTTTAGGATGTTTTCAGGCGAGAAGTTAGTTGTTTAAGCATCAAATCTGTAGTCCATTCATCTAGAAGCCGCCGATTTAAAAAGATACGCCGACTGTTTGAGGTCCGGCTCGTGGGACAGCTGAGTCCCGCCGGCACCGGACCGAGAGCAGCCTGATCCCGGCAGGACTTTTTTTTTAAATGATCCGCTGGCTCCGATTTCTCCGTAGCGGTTAAACATTGATTTTATTGATTTTATTTTTACTGTAATTGACTTGGAGCATATCCTGCTTTATCAATTAATTAATATGTATTTTTTATTTTGAATATATATATTATATGTAATATATTATGAATATGTAATAATTAATTGTAATTCACAATTAATTCATATGTATTTTTTAATGCATTTGATATAAATACTTAATATTATATTTATATAGATACACATATAATTGCAATCAATTCGGTCAAACGTCAAAAGACACCTCTGTAGTTCAAAGTAAAAGTTAAATTAAAATCTTAAATTATGAATCTTAACCTTTCCCTCCGTCAAACTGATGTAACGTTACTGTGAATAAATAATAAACTAATAAAGATTGCTCGTTAGATCCTCAAAACTGAATTATATCTCATGTTTAACCCTTCGTCCACGGAGCCCGCGGTTTCGCGTGGTGACACTTGAAACTTTTCTCTAAGTTTCTAAAATATTCACAGCACCCCGATAATACATCGCAAAAATATAATTTTACGTCTGGCGGAAAGAGACGGCTTCCTGCTTCCGGGTGCCTGCCCAGGCAGAGCCCAGCATAATTTTAACATCATCAGGCAAGCGAAAGGGCAGCAGTGTGTCATCTGACGCTGGAAAAAAAAAATAAAAAAAATCCTTCTCTGTGATTAGTTGAGTCATATGTCCGTCGCCATTTCGTGAACTAAACAACCAATGTACACTCAGGAAAATCTCAAAAGGACTACCCACTTGTACAGCATGTACACACTACAGTTTACAATCAACATGACGACAAAGAGATTCAACACGGACGAAGCAAAACGCATGATTCTGGAGACCAGCGAGGAGGAGGACGACGCGTCGTCGTCAGAGCTCGAAGGCTTTAGTTCTTCTGAGGAAGATGGGTAAGTGTAGTTACTAAACTTTGTTACGTGTCTGTAAGGCTGCATGGTGCAAACTAGTAATGTGTACAAACTAGTAATGTGTACAAACTAGTAATGTGTACACTGTGTAGGAGAGCACGAGAGCCAGCCACGCGGTGCACACTGCTGTTCACGTTACTACGTCATGATCTAAGTAATGTTTACACACAATCTGCTTTGTACAACACTCTGCTTCACGTTACTACCACTAATATTTATACATCCAATGCGGAGCACTATGCTAAAATTACTACCACAGTCTGCTCAATCGTTACGTCATCTTTCTTTCAACTGACTAGTATTGATTTATTTTACAGAGAGGAGCACCATCCGCCCCGACCAGCCTGGCCAGCAAAGAGGCAGCGTGTTGGACGGCAACTACCACGACCAGCAAAGAGGCAGCGCGTTGACCGACGACTAAAAACACCATCTCCAGCAAACAGGGCGCGTGCTGCCCGGCGACTACTTTCACCTCAGGCCAGATCAAGAAAGACAGCAGCACGTGCACCACCTGCACCTACGCTGTCCTGGAGGACGGATGAAGACCCGGACACTGCTCCCCCTGTCATCAGGTTCCAGCCCGGACACCAGGTCCACATGTCAGTGCCACAGCAACACCCATTGAACTCTTCAAACTGTTCTTCCAACTAAGTCCACGGTGGGTCGCAGGGTTTGCGAGCTTTGCAGCATGAAGAAAGTGAGCAAAGACACGGCATGAAAGTGCGAGGCGTGTAACGTTCCCCTCTGCCTGCAGCTGAACAGAAACTGTTTCCATGACTGGCATGCCATGGCATGAGGATATGCCATTGAAGCATATATACTTGTATATTGTAAATGGTCTAGTCTTTGTTCTGTTTTATATTTCTGAATATATATTCTGTACATATTTTCTTTTTTTTTTATAATACATATTTTTATTTAAAAAAAAAAAAATTGTTGTGATGGTCATTTTTCATTTGCACACACTCCCTGAAGCTTTATCTGCACTATGAAGTCATTTCTCAGTCCCATTTTTATCATTTTGGTGAAAGCTGTGAAAGACCATATTTCTACTCAAAAAACGATAATAAAAACTTTAGTTTTAGACATTTATTTACATGTATCTAACATTTTATTCATATATTTCACTGCTTTTGTGAACCTAAAACCTTTGGTAAACCAATTGCCATCACCTAAACAGAGTCACCACCTGAGTAAAGTTAGGTTTTTTCAAGCGATATGAAGAATTTCCAAAAATCGAGATTCCATTTTTCAGCTTTAGCGTCATATTATAAAGTTTTTTTCTTTACACTTTTGCCTTACGACAATGGTGCCTCATTATATAGATAGCTGAGATTGTTCTGCAATTTATGATGTAAAACATGGGTATATATCTTATATGCAAGTGCCTTAAAAGGTGAATCTAAGAAAATTATGTCAAATCGAGAAAATCGACTGAAAATGACCTCCAGTGTGCAGTGAGTTAACCGCTACGGAGAAATCGGAGCCAGCGGATCATTTCTAAAAGTCCTGCCGGGATCAGGCTGCTCTCGGCGGGCAACAGAAAGCTGACGGCCCGGTGCAGACGGGGCTCATGGTCCCGCGACCAGGAACTCAAACCATCGGCGTATCTTTTTAAATCGGCGGCTTCTAGATGAACTGACCACAGATTTGATGCTTAAACAACTAACTTCTCGCCTGAAAACATCCTAAAATGTCATGTTGTGACTCAACAACTGTAGTACTCAGAGAACGTCAACTTTCAGTTGTGTGTACCAGCGCCATTGTTTGACTGATGAGCTCCGCTAATTCCGTAACTGTATGCTGGCACCGCCCTCGTGGGTAGGGGAGGGGGGAGCTGCACTCATGTGATTGGTTGAAAATGAGGGTGACATCTGATTGGCTACGGATAGGTCCATATAGAAAAAATGCATTTACAAATCCAAAGGACGGCAGGGGAGTCTCATAAAAGCCACTTGTAAATGTGAAGCTTTTCACAAACAAATGCAGAAATATATTTGTGATTTTTTTATTTTTATACATTGATATAAATCATTGGAATGTATTTGTAAACCCTTCTGTGTGCATTTGTAAATCGAATATATTTGTGAATTGTTCTGTGCGCATTTGTGAATCTTTCTGTGCGCATTTGCCATTAAAGAGACTGAAATAACCCCATACACATTGGCTTTACTCATCAGGACTGGAGGTTGCCGACAGGTAAAAAATAATAATAAAAAGAAATAGTGAATTTGCCAGAAATGATTAAAAATTAATTGAGTTAATTGAGTGTGACAGTTAGTCAAACTATCTCAAATAAAATCTCAAATCTTACTATTTTTTCCCCCTCAATTTAAACATGTTTTTAAATTAATATTCCTAATAATTATTTTTCACCAGTGACAGTAAAAAATGTGACGCAAGATACTGAAGCCTATATTCTCACTGACATTTAATAATCTCAGAGTAGTGTGTTTCTTTAACAGCTTAATGTGGAGTGTGGAGCACAGGGTTAGGAGCTCTGCTGGAGCCAGCCATGCTAACAATGTATGCATACTACTATACAGGGCTCTGAACAGTTCACCCAGCAGCATATGCTCCGGCATGTTCGGGACAGAGCGTTACAGGCGCTGGAGTGCATCTCCGGGCCATTACTTCAGCGACTCTGATCTGATTGAACAGACAAGGGATTTCAGAGAATTATGAGTGTGTTGTGGAGGAGAGGTCGCTGGCTGCAGATGATGCAGCGCTCTGACCCCTCTGGGAGGAGGACTGATGTGTGCTGGCATCAGGCCACCGCTCAGCGTCTCATTCTGGTTTACCGTTTTCATTCTCCGCTCACACGCACACACACACTGTATCATACCGTTTAATTTGTTTATGACAGGAAATTGCATTTAATCAACTGTCAAATCTGCATCGTCTGAGTCGTGGAAAGTTCTACTGATGTAACTTTGCACAAGAAACAATTTGAGCTGCATGAAAATAATCAGAATTAATAGAGCTGACATTTGGATCCTAATGGCTATGAATAGAAGCATCGCCATGTGTCATATTTGTGTCTCAGTGAAACATTTCCCCCATGAGCCACACTGACCGGCTACACTGCTCAGAGATATCCTCGTCTAAACAGTAATGCTGAATAACAAAGTGACCCTGAGTAAGAGAACACACGCATACAGACAGCTACTATTATTTAATGCTTATTGTACATGCAGTATATAAAAGTACAGACATCAAGAGAAATATTAAAAGCACTCAGAAGTCAAAATGATGCTAATTTTAAGTCCAAAACATGGATATACATTATATTGTTGGGTATTAATCAATCTGTCAGCTTCTTCCTTACCAGTTTCCTCTTTAATGTTTTATTTAGACAATATACATTGACATTACAGCCTCGCTAGCAGCTCTGTGAGGCTGTTCTTAGTCACAGTAGCGCTTTGAGTTAAATATTGCCGCCTACACGATGCTCACAGGAGCAATGTTTACATGCTGTTTAGCAAGTATAATGTTTCCCATGTTCACCATCTAAATTTAGCGTGGAAGCATGCTAATTGTGTGTTTCAAAGATTTACATTTGGAGTGTGTCGTATGGCTGACATTACATCACGCTCTTGATAGAATTTGTTCAAAAGTGAAAGAATATTTTTTATTATATTAGTTGATCCCCAATTTTCAGTTGTCTTGAGGGTTTTTGGTAAGCATTTCAATATAAAGTATCAAGAATGACTTATTATACATTTATATTTATACACATCACATTAGTATTACATTTCAATATATGAACATCAAATGGTAACAAACATATGTATACGTATGGAGCCAAAGAGTCTCATGTTGCCTTCAGGGTGACTGTGACCTTAGCTGCTCGTTGGTCATGAGTCTCTTTTTTTTTTATGACCCTGTGCTGCGGCCAAATGTGTCCCAACTCATTGGATGTTACAGCACAGAAGTCTGCACACACACACACGCGAACATATGGGGTCACAGAAAGAAAGTCCAGCACCTAAAATACATAATGTTCTCTTAATTTACAGGATACATCACCTCAGTGAACTCATGCTTGCTTGTAGTGGTTTTAGCAATGAAAGAGTGTTTACGGCATTTAAAAAAATAATCTACAGTTCACATCACTTAGTCCAAGTCCTCTGTTTTCCTCTTAAAATGATTGGAAGTGACCCTGTGTACCTCTGAACCAGCGCCACAGATCAGATTGTCTGGTAATACCACATGTGAGGCCGTTCTAATGCACTTATATATAACCACGTATGGATTCATTGTGGACGAGCTCAGAGTAGGAGAAACTATCTGCAGTGTGACTGAACTCTGCTGCTCCGTCACCAAGTCATGTAGTTAAACTATCAAACCTTTGTATTTAAGTACATAGTTCATGGCGTCAAAACATTTTAAGGTCTAAAAACACAGATCCCAAGACATTACCTTTGTCTATTGAGGTAACAGTTGGCTATTTCTCTTGAGTACTCTGGCTTAAATCCCAAATATCATGAATAACACATGCAAAGCAATTATCACCATTGCTACAATATTTTTCTGTTATTAGTCACCACATACTGTTAATAGCTGATGCACGAAATTGATACAATGTGCTACATCAACTACACACATTAAAAGTGAACGATCACAATGAAACACAAGAGGCAAACATTCCTTTTTGTATTCATTCCTTTATCTGTTTTGTTTAATGTCCCAAATGATTTGAAAAATGGCAGAATGACATAACTGTGTGTGTGTGTGTGTGTGTGTGTGTGTGTGTGTGTGTGCGCGCACACGCAGAGGGCAGCGTCTACGAGGACAGTATCTGCACTGAGGGCAGCTTCTGTGGGAGTGACTCAACCTTCTACAGACAAACGCAAGGTGCAGATATGTTTTATAGTGATTTCACTAATCCTTTAATAATCTTTGGAATAATAAAATGTTACACTTTTTTAAATCTATTTTCCTACATTTTGTATCTTGTAACGTGTCCACAAAACTAGAACTACTTCAGTTATAATCCCAATATATACACTTCTACATACTTTCAGTTAACATTTGTTTATGTGCCGCATTTCTAATGAATTGCACACCGAATGGCAGAAGAAAGAAAATAAACGCTACAAGCCTAAAGTTAATCCTGAGGAAAAAAGGCTTTTTTTTCTCATTTCCCAGATAAATGTATCATGTGAATAGCCAACTCAGGTTTTGCTCATTATACAGTATATACAATATCACATACTACTGTAGTAGTAATAGTGTGCAGCAGAGCTTGAGTACTTATAGTAGTAATAATGTAGCAAGGGAAGTAATCATAGCTCTAGTGGCACTGAATTAAATTATTAAAGCAAGAGTTAGACGTTTTGGGGAAATATTAGCTTTCTTGCTGAGTTTTATTTATTTATTTTTTCTTTTTCTTTTTACAGGTGAGCGACGGCGCTCTTATTTGTACGGTACATATGAAATTACAGCCAGGAGATGGTTAGCTTAGCTTGACAATTAGAAACAAGAGGAAGCCGTTAGCCTTGTTCTTTGGAAAGGTAATATCTGGTTCACCGGCTCAACCTTACGGTTGAATAAGATACATGTTAATTAGTGAGCTTTAGAGGAGCTAATGGTGGGATTTTGTTAGGTTGATCAGGGCCAGGCGAGCCGTTTCCCCCCCGTTTGCAGTTTTGGTGCTAAACTAAGCTAACGGTCGTCATATTAAATGGGCAGTTCAGAGTCTTACTGATCTTCTCGTGTGTGACTCGTATTTCTCAAAATCTTAAACTGATCTGTGAAACTACATTTTGACACAGGTTCCCTCGACAAGACAGGGCCTAAAGATTGAGGTAGAAGATCTGGGAAATGCAGGAGTTAACGTAGAACCCTTTCCATGTCGGTTTATATGAACTCATTTCAGTGAACCGGTCATCTTTCAGGTCCCGGGGCAGTTACATTACATTTCATTTAGCTGACGCTTTTATCCAAAGCGGCTTACATTTTTGTTCTATACAGCAACGGGGAGCAATTCGGAGTTAAGTGTCTTGCTCAAGGACACATGGACTAGCGGAGCCGGGGCTCGAACCACCGATCCTGTGATTGAAAGACGGGCATGCTAACCACAGTCGCCCTACTTGGCCAGTTGGTAATTCAGCCTTGTAATAGCGAGAGCTTAATTCAATCTCCATAAGAGACCCTCTGTGGCCACATTATCCAGTTCAAGGTTTTTTTTGTGGTCATTCATTGTAATCCTCTCAGGAATACATAAACTCATATTTTATCCCAGCTGCCATGAATATAATGCTGCGCAGCAGATGAAACAGCGGAGAGAAGCATTTTGATCTTGTTTCTTGTTGTAATCTTTTGACGTGTGTTCAGTCTGTTCTGTTCTCTGGTTTGCTGTCCCGACTTCTCCTCACTCTCCTGGTTCAAAATTGTGCAATTACTCCTTATGTTAATGATTTTAATTCTAATCTAAGGTTCATAACAAGTGATTCTTGTTTCTTTGTGTTCAGAGCACAGCATAGCAGAGACGATCACTGTGGCCTTGCGGGTGGCAGAGGACGCCATAGATGAGGCCATTTCAAAGGCTGAGTTTGACACGGCCAGTCAGGTTATTTGTTTTATTCACATCTCATAAATAGTCATTTATAGGTGGATTGTTTGTATACACACACTGTCTTTCACTTGTCCCAAAAACTGCTGTTTAATTTGACATTAATTCGCTACCGTGCACTATAATGACCTTTTTTCTGTAAATTATTTTCTGACAGTGACGTGTTGTAAATGCTGCAGGGTGGTTTTGTTCATTGGTCTGCAGTCCATGTACTTTGATAAGTATCCTCTGCAGTCCTCCTTAATCTGAAATCTCTGCTTTTTTTTTATTCTCAGTTTAAATCAGATTATGAAAAAAAACATCTAGATTATGCTGCAATCCAAAAGACGCGTTAATACTACAGTATACCACAACACCAGGGTCATTGTTCGGCCAACAATAAATATTGGTCTTATTGAACAAGAATAAGTTATGTTTATTTCACTATTTAGGATCACTTTTCTAACACTGAATTCATTTAAATTGAATGATTTTAAGGTGCTCTTTGTTTAACAACCTGAAAACACTTCCCTGTTTCACAAGAGACACTATAGATATGATAAACTTTCTATCAAACATTGATTTTGTTAAAGATCAGGCTCCCCTCGTCTCCTTAGATGTAGAAGGTTCGTACACTTATATCCCACATGAGGGAGACTTTGACACACGAATGGATCACTGAACGGCCCTCAAGGGCCCAAGTGGTCAAGGTGCTCCAGAGTATCTGTTTTAAGCGGCTATTTCTCGTTTAGAAAGTCATAGTTAAAAGTAGAGACATTGTAAATGCTTCAAAATTGCAGAACAAAAGCACAACATCTAATAAACACAGACTTTTTTTCAGGCATCTAAGCAAAACCCATTGACTTCAAGACGAGGGAAATGCAAAAAATGCAAACAAATCGATAAAGACACTGTACAAAAAACAAGGAAACACTGAATGACTAAAAGGAGACACTGAATGACTAAAAGGAGACACTGAATGACTAAAAGGAGACACCAAATGACTACAAAAAGACACTGAATGACAACAAAGAAACACGCAACTCCTATTACAATGAATTAGTTTATACTTCATAATGTGATCCAAGGTGGCTAAAGAAGCGTAATGCATGTCTTGAGTGTCCACAACTTCAATAAATTCTTCAAATATTTTTTACTGCAGAACTAACTACCTGTAAGGTAAATCCCAAAGTACATTTCTGGCTCTGCAGCAACCTTTCAGAATACCGCTGTATGTTAGAAAATAATACTTCTCACTAATCTGTTAAAGTACCCCAAAGCTTTTGAACTGAGAGCAGTAAATGTGTATTTAAAGTGTGTGTTTAGAGGAGTAATCATCTCATACATAGTGTGCATTTGTGAGCGTGTGTTGTCGAGTAGTTTTCTTATTTGTGTTTTTTTGTGTTGACCAGGAGAAACAGAATGAGGCTCACTATCTGCGGGAGCACAGAGGAGAGCTCGTTGAGGAACTGTCAAAAACTATTGTGCACAAAGTAAGAAAAGTAGCACATGTTGTATCGTGTGTGATTACCGTAGGTTGATTTTTACTGTGTGTAAAAAGTAATCGTGTAATACTCAAATGTGAGTCAGCTCTTTTGCTTCTTCAATGTCTAACTCGAACTTGCTGATGTTTGTGTTGTGTGTTTGTACAGAGCCATGCAGCACTAACTCTCTCTCTCTCTCTCTCTCTCAGATTATTAGTAGGAGGAAAACTTTGACTGAGATGAGGGCAGAATATGACCAGGACTGGCCACTTGAACACAACACTGACCATCATCAATCCGACTGTGATCAAGCATCCAGCTCCCTTAAGCACCAACCAGATCTCTGGGTAAAATAGTCATATTTCTGTACAATACATTTTTCAAAGGCCATGGTGAAGAAATAGTGTTGAAAAGTTAATTTACTCAAGTACTGAAGATTAAACTAGTAGCTGGCAACCTTTTTGGCTTGAGATTTAAAAAAATGTCTGAGTTCAGATCAGGGTTACAATAACCAGTAAAAAGGTGCGATGTGCTGGTCGACATGAAGAGTCCGGTATCAGACCTGTTGTCTTTACTTCATTGCCGTCATCCAGACCGTGACGCAGCGATCAATCATTTGTATTTGTCATCTCTCTTCTCTCAGAGGTCCCACACTGCCTTCTCCCTGTTGGACAATGAGCCTTCAGGTCTGATACCGGACTCTTCACAGGCGCTAAAGAAGGACGGAGGTGGGTCAGCCATGTCAACCCGTAAGAGTGTTGAACGGCTGGACAACACTGGTAAGATCTTTAACTGGCTCTTTTCAACCCACCCGTCATCATTGTTTTGGTTGGCTACCTTTGCACAATACATATATTGAATTAACTCTCATCATGGAAAGGTTTACTTGATTGATAGCAAGTCTATATAATATTAGTAATTTCTAAATGATATTATAGTCAATGTCAGCTAATACCTACCTCGTAAACTGTTTTTTGTTTTGTTTTATTTTGCTGCATATCCAATTTTACTGTGTGGTGCGCTTGTGTGGCATATGGTCTCGGCTTGTCTGCATAATATCTGTGTATGTGTGCGTGTGTGTGTGTGTGTGTGTGCGTGCGTGCGCGCTAAGGTGTGTACGGAGGTGTGTCCTCGGTGCTGAAGAGCCCAGACGGGAACTGGATGGCCCTGCAGAGCACCCAGCTGTCGCGTCCCAGCCTGCTGACCAGGAGGAAGAGCCTGGTCTTCAGTGCCTTGGAGAGAGAGTCTGAAGTGGTGTCCGCCTATGAAGGCATGGACTCTGACAACGAAGCCAAACCCGAGCACAGCGCCCGCGTCAGGACACCGTCCCCGCTGACGGGCAGCAGAGAAAATCTGTTTTCAGACCCTGAGGAGAACTGGAAGCCTAAGAAACCGCTGCTGGCTCGTTTTAAGAGGAAGGTGCCCACAGAGATCGGGCGCCCTTCAGCCTCCTGCAGGACCAGCATCATCGACGTCAACTTTAACGTGGAAGGAGCCAAAGAGGAGAAAAAGGAGGCGGCCAAGCCAGATATGGGAAAAGTCAGAAAATCCCGGAAGAAAAGGAGGAGCAAAAAAGAGTTGTCGTCTTCGGTGCTGGTAAGAAATAAAAACTACAAACTGACAAGATGAAATAAGATGAAAGATCTCTGCCAATTCTGGTACTTTAATTAATTATTTTCTGCAATTAATCAGTTTCACTTGTTAATGTAAAGCGTATTTATCTCCATCAAGTTTTTAAGCTTAAGTTGAATTTAGGCTCTATATTTCTATTGTGTTCAGTGTACTAACAGCAGCAGTAGAGCTGATAAAATATTAATGCAGAGCAGCAAAATGTATCAAAATATGATGAAAAAGATATCAACAATTTTCATAATTGAATGATCGTTAAAGTTTAATCAAGCAGAAATGGACAATATTCTCTGGTTTGTTTCTCAATGTGCTGCTTTTGAATATTTTTTTTTATAAAAATATTTGTTTTAACACTTACATTTGTTGTTCAGAGGCCTTGTTTGTAAAATGCTTCCTGAATTACAGAGAAATACAAAGATAACCTTATGGTTGATCAAATTGCTGCATTTCCCCACATGTAAGAAAATGTAAGATGCCCGAATGAAGTATGGCTTCCTATAAGGTTTATACCACCTGCATATACCAGAAAAAAGCATATTCTTAAATCTATTATGTCTTACCATCACAGGAGTACAGGGAGAAAGACGGCCATTCCCAACAATCGTCTGATGCTGCGACCCCTGGCACTTTGAGCTCCGGAGCTACGACCCCTGAACTTTTTCACCTTGAGACCGACACCACGGGGCATGAAGCCAATCAGATGGAGGAGCAGCTCACGTTAAAACTACAACAGCTAGCAGGCAGAGTTTCTGACTCCTCAGCCAGAGGAAGAGATGTTGATAAAGATGGAGAGAGGGAGGAAAAGAGACGAGGAAGCAAGGACAGAGGGGAAGACGATGAGAGGCCGTGGAGGATGGAGATTGACTTGGATGAAGGAAGAACAGAGAAAGATGAAGTAGATGAAGAGATGAAATACAGATTATACAGGCTCATCGCACAGTCCAGACTCACCTACCTGTCGACTGATGATGACTTAGACAAAGATGGCCGGAGTGAAGGAGAATGGGAAGGAGACGAGGAGGAAAATATGGAGGCGGAAAAGACGGTCAGACTTACTTCTAAACTCTGTCGGCTGGAAAAAGAAGTCAGGGCAAACCAGTTCTCCTCCACCGAGGATGAGTTGGACAGAGTTGGCGTCATGGAGGAAGAGAAGAAGACGGGAGAGGAGGAGGAGCTGGTGTGCAGATTAGCTAATCAAGCTAACGCTACCCAATTTTCTTCTACTGAGGATGAGTTAGATCAAGCAGGCAGAGGTGAAGAGGGGGAGGAAGCGATAGACGAGGAGAATTTGTGGAAACGGCAGCCAGAAAAAGACGTCCAGGCCGATCAGCTGCGTGATTTGGCCAGTCTAATTAGTGCTTCTCAGTTTTCTTCCACTGAGGATGAGCTGGATAGAGTTGGAGTGAATGAGGTGGAGGAGGAAATGAATGAAGGAATTGAGAGGGAGGAAGGAGTGGGACATAATTTGGATAGGAGAGAATCATTTGGAGACTTGGATGTCAATACGTTTGATTCAAGGGATGAAATTAAAACAGAGAGCTGTGATGAAGAAGTTGAAGATGTCCAACAAGAAAAAACAGAAGGAGAGGAAAAGAAAGATTGCATGGAGGAGAGAGTAACAGGTGAGGATGACAGGATGGCAAAGTACAAAAAATGTAAAGAAAAAGTAGAACTTTTGAAAGATGTGGCTAAAAAAGCAAACGAGAAAGGACAAGAGACTAAGTGGCCAGGCAACCCGGAAGGAGGAGAAGGAAAGATCACAGGAGGCGAAGAGAGTCAGGATACAACAGCAGACAGCGATGAGGAAGATGCAGAATTCCACAGAATAATCAGCAGCATGTTGACGATGACTTTGGAGGACATGCAGATGGAGCCATTAAAGGATGAAGCTGCAGAAAATGGGAGCATACGTAGAGAACCAGAGGAAGTAGAGACAGGTGAGGATGTAAAGATTGAGGGAGAAGGTGGATTTGAGGTCAATGATCAAAGTGCAAATGCTTCAGAGGAGACAGGAAGTGCGAAAGAATTTCAAAGTCGAGGCGACAACGTAACGCTAGAGTCGGCTGTGAGAGGAAGACCAGGAGAAACTGTTTGTAAGAGAATTGACATTTACAGAGAAAAGAGGAGTGGAGATGCTACAGGCGCAAATGAAAATGAGCGGCAGGAAAAAGATGGAGATGCACAAGAAAAAATGCATTTAGAAATCAAAGAGACACTCAAGGCGAAACAGACGTATAAAAGACAAGAAATGGACGATGACGAACAAGAGGACAGAAAAGTTCCTCGTGAGTGGAACATGAAGGACACACAGGGAGAGTGTGAAAGTAAAGAAACGGATGAAAGTCTTGAAGAAACCAAAGAAGAAAATACAGACGATGTGGAGCAGAGCGAGTCTTCTCTTCAGGAGGGTTTACTGTCACCCGTGGAGATTCAAAATGTAAGAACTAAAATGCACAGAGATTCATAATGAATGCAACATTACTGTTGGTGGCCAACACTCAGATGCAGTTTCAATAACCGATATTCTCCACGTAGTCTGTTGTGATTATAGGATTAAGACTAGTCTGTGTAACTTTAGAAAATAATACATTCTTCCTCCAAGAAATTAAAAGTTTTCATTAGCAATAAAATGCACTGTTGCATTTTACATCAACACAATGCATTTAATCCATTCCATTGTTCTATATATAGATTTGGTAATTGGCACCTGTTCGATGGTTTTGGAGCGTCAGTCTCCCTGTTGCACCCTCATATCTCAACAACCACACAAATATAATAATAGAATACTATACTATATTATTTAAGAATAAATAAAGGCAAAAATACCTTTGGGTCATGTTGCAACATGTAAATGTTTGCCTCTGATGGCCAGTTAGATTTATTATTTTTAAATGTAATATTTCTGTGAAAATGGAACATTTCTATGTTCTGCTTTCAGAGAGGTAAAGCAAATGCATGGGTCTGAAATGCATTGTTATGTAACTGGAATCCCGCTCATTTGGTTGCATATCAATTAATGTGGGGGATTTATTGGCAGAAATTGAATATAATAATCATAACTAACTCCTGTGTGAGCCTATCACATAAAGTCTGACTGACTTCATAATTTGTCAATGGTGAGCAACAGGACCTCATGATACGTCCTGCATTATTATGAGTCATCAAAGACATCTCACGGCATTCATCAGCAAATTTATTATGGATTTTGCGCAGTTGTCCACTCAGTTAGTGGCTGTTGAGGTAAGATTATTTTGTTTATGAATGAATTCCTGATACACCTTTCATCTCCATAATCATTTTAAAATGACCCATCATCTTGTAATTACCAAAGTGCTCAGCTAGAGTTACAGGCCCGCTTGAAAGGAAACATTACATCTGAGTAACTCTTTATAAACGGTTGTTGGCACTGTAACAAACTACTAATCTCCTCTGCTTGGTGCTGTTCTTCGTTTCCCGGTCTGTCCTGTCTCCTCTTCTGCTGTGCTTCTCTCTGCTGTAGGGTAGAGACATGGAGCTTTACAAAACAATACAGTTTATATCAACTCTGCTGGAGCAGGTGAGAACTGGTTTTGCTTGAGGAATGCAGTGTGTGGCGATCATTGCAGATTTAGGAACCAAGTGTTCTACATTTGCACATTGTCCCTCACATTTTCTTCTCTTATTGCTAATCGTGTTTTTCATGCACCCATCTCATTCCATAACTTTATTTTCAGTTTTATTCTCTCACTGATGTTTTCCAGGCCCATGTTGGCCATCTCTCCTCTGTATTATCCAAACAGGCCACCCCTTCACATAGAGTGAAAATTATATCCTTAGTTTGGACGTCATTTAAAGCAATAATGCACTTTAGAGTTGTCCTCTTTTTTCCCACTTAGTTTATTAGATGATACTATAAGAAATAACAGACACCATGATGTCCGCAACATCCACATCACAAACCATATATATAAAAGGAATTATGAACAGCAGGTCTTTATTCAGCTCTACACAATTTACATATACGGTAATTATTCATGATTGGCAAAAGGAAGGTAAACACCAGCCACGGATTTTGAGAGGATTACACAAATCAGTTCAAATGAAATGTACCTTTTGAGCTTGGCTGTTACAAAGGTGTGTGTGTGTGTGTGTGTGTGTGTGTGTGTGTGTGTGTGTGTGTGTGTGTGTGTGTGTGTGTGTGTGTGTGTGTTGTAGAGGTACTCGGCAGTGTCTCTGCGCAGCATCACCACTGAGGTCCTGAAGGTGCTGAACGCCACTGAAGAGCTGCTGCTGCTGCAGGGAGGAGACGGCCCCCGACTCTCCAGCACGTCGCTGCCCCCCAACACGGATCCTAAGAAACTGGATCAACAGTTCTCGAGACTGGAGGAGAACGTAAGTTTGGCTTTTTATTATCTATATTTGTTTCATTCACTGCACATTATGTCACTGTTTGACGTTTTTATTTGCTGTAGTGTACTACAAGTATTGCATTACTGGTCTCATAGTACTATACTACAGACCAGTTCTACATTAACAGTATTGGAATGTAACCAAATATATTTCCTCAAGTTTAAATGTTATAGTATGTTAAATAGTCATGGAAATATCAAAGTACAGTATATCATAAAATGTAATTTACAATGTCATAAAAATGTCATGTGTATTTCTAAATAGTAAAACAGCCAGTAGGAGCAAGCTCAAATCGCGGCACCGGCACATGCCGCGCCGGCACATGCCGCACATGCCGCGCACTTGCTGTGGCATCTCTGGACATGCCGCGGCAGTTCGGGACCTGCCAGGAGCCGCGAGCTGCTGTGCCGGAAGCTGCCACTAATTTAGAGGCAGCATTTTTGAGGCAGCTGCCTGTGTTTGAGAGAGCGGTGCTGTGACTTGCTTAAGGTCCTGGAAAGTATATACAATATGTGACAACACATAAGGTCTTGGAAGATATGACTGTTGGTAGTTATAAAAATAAAAATGCTGAGTTGTAATAGTATGGCTACTCGTTTATATTAAGCTAATATATTCCTACGTCAGTTGGCACTTGTTGCCGTGGCAACGATACACACTTTATGCAGCGGACTGAAGGAATGCAAATTGTAAATATGGATAAGAGGCATTTTACTGTTTAGAATGATGACAACCTATTGACTTGGAAATATATATATATATATATGTATGTGTGTATGTATGTATATGTGTATGTATGTATGTATGTATGTATGTGTATATATATATATATATATATATATATATATATATATACACACACACACACACACACACACACACACACACACACACACACACACACACACACACGTGTGTGTGTATGTATGCAGAAATACTGGGTTCAGAAGGAAACCTTGCAAATGAATGCAAAAACCACATGATGGAAATGCTACTTCTAGGGAGTACAACAACTGACATCCTTAAACTATGCATCTGGACATCTAACCAGATGCAGCAAATAGGTGTTTTTCTTTATATTTGATTATTGTTTATTCAAGTGTAAAAATAGTGTACATGGATTTATATAAATGTAAAAATATATGTAAGCAAATTGTTCTGTTACTATGACATTAATCCATTTAATTTAAGGTTAAGAAACCCACATTACTCTATGAAAGATCAAACTTAAAACAGAAGAAAATAACAAAGACAACGATTATACGCACGTTATTATGGGGCAGTGGTTCTGAACTGCTTAAGCTAATATTAAATAAATTAAAAAGTCGGGAATGAAGCGAACTATCACAAATAGTCCGGCGTGTAAACTCGCGCAAGTAAAGCGTGTTGTGAACGCAGTATTGAGGAGTGTGAGCACGGCACTATACTGCATTAAAAATTCCCTTCAAAATAAAAGACCCGTGACTCACTGAAAACGGGTCTGACACAAGTGCTCTACGAGGTGCGCCACGATTTAAAAACTTGTGGCAACTGCTCCGGCACGGCGGCTCCCGGCAGGTCCAGAGATGCCGCCGCGGTGCGCGGCATGTCCAGAGATGCCGCCGCGGCATGTCCAGAGATGCCACAGCAGGTAAGCGTCAGGTGCCGGTGCCGCAATTTGAGCTTGCCCTCTCTCAAAACAGCTAAAAACAAAGGTGAACAAAAGTAAATGGTAAAGTAAATTTACTTTTGTTCAGCTTTGTGTATAAATGTGTCAATTTCAAAGTCAGAGTACAAACATGCTGGAATACATTTGTAATTATTGTAACATTTTAATATACGTACAGTAAATGCATGACTCAGGATGTACGGAATATATAATACAGCGAGTAAAGTTTATATTTGACAGTGATACATATTACAAAAATATAATGTAATTTGACTGACGTTAAATGTTATTCAAGGTGACGGCCTAATACCGATTGAAACCAAGCTATAAAATTTGATTTGAGTTAAGTCCCTGTGGAAAATAATACATGCATCACTGGGTCTGTCAGTCAAAGTCATGCTTAGGTTTCAATTCCTTCAGTTGACTTCCCTGTAACAATACCACTTCCAACAGGTTTAAGTTATCAGTTAAAATGACCAAGTTTAGAAGTTAATCCGGTTGTTGAACTGGACATGCTGCAGGTGTACGTGGCAGCGGGTGAGGTGTACGGTCTGGAGGCGGAGCTGGGTGACCTGGAGGAGTGTGCTCGGGGCGTCTGCAGCGCCACGTCGGACATGGAGCTGTCCTTCCTGGAAGAGCAGGTAGCTTCAGCAGCTGCTAAGGTTCAACAGTCTGATCTGCAGGTGAGTTGAAACTAGATATGCATTTTATAGCTGAAAATGGGATATTAAGAAAGTGCTCTGCTGCTTTTTGTTGGGCCTGAATTTCTGGAAGCTGTGTGATGAATTCATAAAAACACAGATTGGCCTTCAGGGGGTGCTGCAAGTACAGTGATCCCTACAGTCTGATCTTAATCCAACATGTACCATGTTACTTGTTTCTGCTCCAGATTTGCGACATCTCGGCCAGAATTGCTGCTCTGAAGAGTGCAGGCCTCAATGTGGACACACAACAGTCACGTTTAACAAAGAACAAGACCATTCCAATTATGGTACCTGTATACGTGAATATAAATCACATCATAATAGTGTAACTGCCACAACCTTATGTCAAACACGATCATTTAAAAAAAACTCCTAAAGTTTCACATGCGTCTTGTTGCAGCCTGTCACTGTGGAGTCATCAAGGCAGCTGAGGAGGCGATTACCTGCACCACCAGTGAAAGGTAAGAAGCACACACCGTCCCAATTATATGCAACACCTGTAGTGTAGACAGAAACAAGAAACAAAAGATATATGAACATACTTAACTTGTTTACACTAACAGGAAATCAAACTCCACTAAAGGTTGTAATGGCTATGTTTTCTTAATTAGCCATGTTGGCATACTCATAACCTCATAGATTAAATGTATAGCATTGTTTTGATTTGACTTGGTAATCTTTGGAGATATGAAGTGGTAGTGAAGTAAATGGAAGCTACTTCAACAAATTGATGCAAAAGTGCATTCAATTTGCACTTTGGTGACATATTGACCCATTCAAAAAGAAGTGCTTTTTGACTGACGTTTGAGTATCTTATTTTAAACAAGTACCTCAGATCACAAATCCATGCATATGTTTCTTTCCTACATCGTGTTTGATTCTGTTTCAGAAGACAAGGAGGAAACCTAAAGGTCCAGGTTTCTCTGCAGTATCTTCAACATGAAGTGCCTTGACCCTGAAACTCTGCAGCCTACAGGCCAGTTTTAAGTGATCCATTAATTTGCCTTAATTACATTTAAACATGCCTCAAATAAATAATACTGGACAGTAGCACTGTTGTCATCTTGTAAAGTGCAGTAGCTAAAACTATTACGTTTTGAAAATGTATGAGCAGTTAAATCCTCAGCTCACTGAAAAATCTGTAACGTTTGAGCTTTTTTAAATTCACCAAAAGTGAGATGAAATAACTAAATTATAGTATGTCTTCAAAAAAATAATATTTTTAACTATACTTTTTATAGACATCATTACTTGTCCATTTTACTTGCTGATGAACAAAGCGATATAAATACATGCAGTTTTTACTGCTCCATCATAATATACGGGGAATACAAATATAGCATGTTAAAAACAAATACTTGTATTTTTTCCGTGGATGTTTGTAATGATGACGTGTACAGCAAACTAATCAGTAAATGTTATATCTGCTTTTTCTCAGTTCAGAAAATAAAGTACACAATTCAAAAGGTCCCAGACATTTGATTCAAGGTCCTGTGCACCCTGTTTGCCCTCAATGAAGGTGGGTGAGGAATTTAGTCTGTATTTTTGAGATGAGGAAATGACACCTAAATATGACATTCCTCTTTGTGAAGGAGGTGTGGGAACAACACATAACAGCCAGCTTTGAGAGAAAATGGTCTCAAAACAAACATTCAGCTGTAGTAAACAAACGAGGGACCTGAGCAAAGTACATTTTATTTTGATATTTTTTACATTAAGCTGATGCCAAACTGTTTCCTCACAGAGGTTTGGTGTTTTCCTCTCTGAACACTCAAATTCTATCCTTAAAAGGAACTTGAGCAGCAGCTGAATGGAAAATAGTCTCCCTCTCTCAACGAGGTCCTGCTCTGTTCCAAAGCCTCCTGGGATATGTAGTTTTGGTCAGCTCTCTGAGACAAGGAAGCGCTCCCTCTGGTCAGGAACTATGAATCCTTCTTTCTGTTCACTCTCTCTTCTGTCCGACATGACAAACGACTGCTTGGGGTCGATGACCACCGTGCTGTCCTGACCCGGAGCCTCCACCTCGGTGTAAGAAGGCCGACTGGAGCCTCGCCGGAACTTCATGATTGGCCAGCGAGTCGGCCGCCGCTGAGGAGCATGACAGAAAATGAACACAAAACATAAAAGTATGCATTTTAACTATTTGTATGAGATGTGTTTCTATTCTCCTAAATACACTTTGTAATTGCACCGCTTGGGATGAAGAAATATTACTTGTTGCCACTATTACAAACTCATGTTCTCAGATCAAAGATAATCAAATTAAAGCTTCCAAAATGCCAAATATTTTCATCTAGATTTCACAGGAAGGTGTTTAAAAAAGTAGGACTCACCGGGAACATGAACGAGCTACAAATCTCATCTCCAATGAGCATCATTTTTACAATAGTGAAATTTTGACTTTTGATAATTTACTGTTGAGCAGGATACACCAAACTTTATTTGGTATATCCTCCCAGCGGTTGTCAAAATATCTGTAGATAGTTAATGGATAATACCTCTAGATTTAAGTGTCGGAAGGACCGGCTTTTATCTTTATGCTTTGCTGCTTGCAGGCAATAATAACTGACATGTTGACTGTGATGATTACTAAAACACTCATTTTCAAGTCTTACCGTAAAAGTCGGGTTACAAGCCGCTACTACGTTCGGTGGGTGTCCCCACTAGTTCCCCGCTGTAGCCAGCCAGCTAGCGCTGCTGCTAGTTCCCCACTAGCTCTCCGTTAGCTCTCCGCTAGCTCTCGCTAGTTCCCCGACAACCACCGAAGGTAGCGGGACCAGCCCCGGCCCGACTTGGGCAGAGGCAGTAGCAGCAGCAGTAGCGGGGAGCTAGCAGCAGCGCTAGCTTGCTACAGCGGGGACAACCACCGAAGGTAGTAGTGGCTTGTAACCCGGCTTTTACGGTACTCTCATTTCATAGGGAAATACAAAATAAAAAACGTGCTTTGGAAAAGGGTTTGTTCAGGGGAGTGGATTATTGTCACTGACCTCAATGAAGAAGAGGCTGACACTGGAGGTGGGGTGGTTGTACATGTAGACGGACACAAGGACGGCTGCTCCCATGATGACCATCACCATGACGATGCCCGCGAGAAGCCCGGCCTGCGGCCGCTCGTCTCCCATCGTCTCCTCGGCCCCTGCTGAAACTGTCAGTAATGCAACTTAAAGCCACTGTGTGGAATTTGCATCCCTTCCTCGGACACAACTAAGGAGCACTTGAGATTATTGGGCTAAAAACAGCACATTGTGATATTACACTGGAGAATGCAACCAACTGAAACTTCTCCCGTGTGTCAAGCATGTGAGAGAACTACAGTGGCAGATGCAAGATCGTGAACGGTCTAGAGCCAGTGTTTTTGTCCAGCTCCATACGCAGATAGAAACTTCTCATTCCAAGGTAATGAAGACAACTTTCCTTAATTTCGGGGTGATTATACGCCCTAGAAAATTTACGTGGCAATATTATATTCCATTTAAGTCAATAGATCCTGTTAAATATATTTAATGAGAACTTAATTAACTCACAATAAAGTTTAATTGTGTAGAAACAAAAGAGACAGGGCTGTTCAGGAAGGACACAGATAGTGGATGTCAATGAGACATTTTTCAATGCTTAAAACAATTTTTGACTTAAGGAGCAGTGTGTACAATTTAGTGGCACATAGTGGTTAGGTTGCAGATTGCATTCAATTGAACATTTTGTCCTTTATGGGCTACTGTAGAAACCTGTCAGTGAAGAGGACCAGGGACAACAACCTGAGGCCTTTTGGGGATCTAGAATTAAACTTGGAAAGGCCCCAGAGATAAACGGTAAAGGTAGAGGAGACTGACCAAGTAGAATGTACATTAGACAAAAGCCTGTAGGGGTGGCCACATACTTATGAATCCCAATGCATTTCTTGGGACAGAGATGATTAGTTGAGGTTAGGCATTGACCTTGATTAGTGAGGGGGAGGATAACTCATTGGTCAGGGCTGAACAAATCAGGTTACTGGCACCTCAGCGAGCATATAAGGCGCTTGACCAATCCTAGCGCTTGAATACTACTCAGGTCATGCCAAGAAAGGGAGTGGGATTCATAAGGAGGCCACGGTGTTAAAGGGCCTCACTTTAAATCTGCCAAAAGACTAAATTATTAGAAAAAAACATCAGGGTTGTTAAATAGTTGTAGCTGGAGCACAAGTTCAAAGCCACTTTGACTATGTTGCCACCTCCTGGTTTAATAGTGCACTACAGCACATAGAAATCAAACTCCATATGAAGCTAATCAGAGTTGTATTGAAGTTATTGCCTGGATTCAGCATATTTTCAACTATTTCAGTGGCTTTCAGTAAAAAAAAAAAAAAAGAAAAGTTATACAAATCTCGTTGGGACTTAATCATTAGCTCCCTCAATATCTGTTCAACTACTTTAAATCACTTCCGAGGCCATCACAACTATGGGACATAAGACAGCTTAACAGATTTGATCCTTTCTCGATGTAATAAGCAAAATTACCTTTTTATACAGTCTGCAATTAAATGGAATAAACATCCAGTTTCTCTTAAACTAATTCAAGCATTGAGAGACATTTTTTAAAAGGCTATGAAGAAATAGCTATCAAATAGTCTCACAAAAGGGACCTTGCACCAATAAAGTGTTGTGCTTTTATGGCTGTGATTGGATCGTTATTGTAATTGCACCTGTCGGTCTTGCCAGATTTGCCATCAGAGGATCACAGTGGAAATATTATGCGTATAGTTTAATCCAGTGATTCTCAACTGGTGGTTTTTTTTTTTTCATCCTGTGGTTTTATTTTGAAAGGACTTTTTTATGCAGCGGAGTGTCGTTATTTTGCCGGCTCTGGTTTCAACTGGTTTTGCACTTGTCCCTCCATGTTTTCAGCAGCATGTGCCAGGTTGGGTCAAACCATCCTGATATGGGGGGAGACTCTGGGTTTTTAGGATAATTAAATTAAACAGCCTACTGAATATAACATTGACAACTGATGGTGCTGCCTGCATGACAGGAAAAAACTCGGGTTGGGAGGAGAATTGAGTGCTGCTTAATTTTCTGTAAAGCACAATGTGTTTCAGTATTTACCTACTGATGAGGTAATCACAAGAGAAGTTAATGTTGTATATATGAATACTTTTGTTTAATTTATTTTGAGTTAGTGGAAAAGCTGCTCCTCAACACAGTGACGTGTTCCACAGTAAAGTGTTTGTCATAGATTCGGTGAGTGTGTATTCTCAGTTAAAGTTAGGTCATTTCAGTCTTTTTGAAACTACTTCTTAGTTGTTGGACTGTTTGTGCATGAAAGCTGTTGAGTCTGTTTAAAAATAGCTGAAGATTCTGAATTGTCATATATGTTGTAATACCTCGTGTCCTGAAGATGCAGTTTTAGTTTTTTAATTAAAATGCAGCTAATTGAGTGTAAAAGGGAATAGTTCCCTCTCTATCATCGCCACCAGCTGCTCGTTTTGGTTATTAAACTTGTTTTTGTGTTAGCATACATGTTCTGTACTATCTCAGGTTCAAACTGCACCATCTTTTCATTAAATACATTGGAGAAGTTGAGAATTTGAGTTTTCTCGATTTGGGTCGTGGCTTGTCATTCAGGGGTGATGGTGGGTCCCGGAGCCAGACCAGTTGAGAACCACTGGTTTAATCCATGTCAGTTTTGTAGATGTATGCTTCAGGTGAAGCAGTAGTATTTGTATTTTTATGATTATCAAAAAAATGTCTATTTGAAATATTTTGTGATTAACTTTGGGACTTCAGGGATTCTTTACATTTCTAATTTAATAACTTTTACTATCTACCGAAGTATAATATCTGAATACAACATTCAGGCATTATTATTTTACTTCCAGCTGACGAACCATATCCACTACAGCCAAAAATAACAGCCCTCCTTTATTCTGACTTAACCAGAGTGACACACATACATTGAGTCATCCTTCAGCAACTGAGGATACGATGTAGTATTTAACATGGCGCTGTATACACTCAGCTAGGAGCTAACAGACGGCTGGGAAATAGCTGACCACTTGACCCTCACACTGTCAGACTTTACAAAACACACTGGGCATGGATACAATGCAACAAGTAGTAATACACCAGATGGTAATGACACCTCCTCTGCCCTTAGTAGTAATCCGTCCTAAATGACTTTTAACATTAAAGACGAAAACTGAAATTCATTGACATAAAGCTATCAAACAAGATGATTAAATGAAGAGGTAGTAGGATAAGTTTCAAAGTCTTAGAAATACTGCAATTTTTAGCTGAGAGGTCCTGTAGTGGATTTTAAAATCTGGAATAATGATCAAACTCAAAGTAATAAATAGCTTATATAATGATAAAATATATAATTCTGATAACTCTGGAATTGAACATAATAAATAGACCATACCTAAATAAATAGGCGTATTATGTGTATGGAGCCTCGATGTAAAAGGCAATGTAAGTCCCTGAGTGACAGTTTGTGTAATTAGTGCCGGCCTCTGTTAGACGACTAAAACATACATGTTCGTTCACTCCAGACGATCTGAAAGCATCGAGGCTGCTCACCTTCTGCGGGTCGGCTGGTTGGAGACTGTGCAGTGGACATTGTCCTTCTGCCGGTGCTGCTGCGCGGTGAGGGGTTGGTGACGGAGGACGTCCTGCTGGGCGGTTTAGAGGTCACGCTGGAGGACCTCTGCTGCTTTGCGGTCGTGGTAACGGGCGCGGTCGTATGCGTGAGGTGGCGAGATGTGGCGTTTGTGACATCAGTTGTTCCGAGACACCGGAGATCTTTTCTCTGGAAAAGCAAACATCAGTCAACTATTTTGTGCCGACAGACAGAAGTTCTAACAGAGTTCAACTTTCTGTCGTTTCCTTAGATCCCAAAATAATGACAACCTCCTCCGGGCAGCCAAAGTCGACCCAATCTTGCCGGTTGCGATCAAAGCCGCTGGAGCATCTAAGGAAAGAAATGAAATGCTATTAGTGTGAGCTTGAGCTGCAATTACAGCTTTACCTGCACACACATTCAAGATACTGTATTGACCAAGTGTTTGAGGCTTTTTCCCAACCAAATGTTATTAAAGACTTTTGCAGATGGCATGAAGGCTTTGGGAGGAATCATGTAGAATATAGTTACCTACACTGTTTACTCCACTGCAATAGGGCGGCGTGTAGAAAAGCAACAGGGGAAATAAAGCTTTTGTAAATTGCTTTATAGTAATGGCAATGTAGGCAATAAGGGACAGAACCCAGAGTCCTCATTCTGTGCTGAAATGCATTCAGCAAAGCTAAAATGAGGCTTGTGAGTCAATCAGATCACGTAGATATCTTCCAAACTTTTTATAGCATGACATTTATTACCAATAAGACAAGAACATTGAAAAATATCCACTTGATTAACAGAATGAGAACTGCTCTTTGCAGCCAGAAGAACAGGAGGAACAGTTCCAGCAACTAATTACTCTCAACACAAATACGATGAATGATTGCCAGTATTATTTTTTAAAACAGCTTTCATATAAATGTCAACCTATTATTTAATGCACAAATCATTTACTGTAAAATGCATTTAAGGCGCTATATACAGGATTGACAGCATTTCTATTGCTTTTTAATGGCTTTCAACATGGCGGCTCGCAGCCAACGGTGCTAAAAGCGCAAATTATGGCAAAAGTGCAATCATGAACTCTAACTGTGATATGAGAGCAATGCAGAGCAGTGGCTGTGAGCTAGTTATTATGCACTAAAAGCATGCGCGGCCAGCCAAATATCTATTCATTTTATAGTCCATACCATTTTCATGTCATTGGTTGTCAACTTCTTGCGTCTGTAACTGCAAACTGTGTAATAGCCACCACATTTAGATGATATGAGCACTCATCAGTATATCTGACTACAAAAAGTCCCTTATAGGAGGCACTACAACATTATAAATTAAAATGCAGTCATGAGTCTGACTCGCTTGGAATTCTGCAAAAAGAGAACGATATTTTCACATAATGTCCGCCATCAGCCAACATCTGTGTATTCAAATGCAGTCCTGGATTCAGATGACGATTAATCATCCCTCTTTTTAGTTATTAAAATAAAATCTGTTAGAGTGTGCAGTTGATGGTGGCATGTGCTCCGAGTGCGTTACAGTTTACCTTTGCAGCCGACTGCACCAGCTGCAGTTAAAGCCAATCTGAGAAGTGACACATGGACCACAGCTGGAGAACTGGAGACACGCTGAGTATAAAGAAAACAGTGACGAGTGAGGCAGAATAGACGGCTTTGGCTTCTGTGAATTAAACCTGAATGCCTTTAACAGCCTCATGCTGTACCTGCTGCTTCTGATCACAAGCGATTATTTATTTATTTTAAGATCAAAAGGAGTAAAAACTCTACAATTGTACAATGAAAAGTGTAAAATAAATGTTCAGATTAGGTTACTGCTGATTCAAATATACAGAACATAGATCAGAATATGCGGGCAAACTGTGTTTTGCCATGTTAGCATCCCATGTCTTTGTATACTTTAATTAGCATTAACTTACTTGGGAGCGGTATCATCTCCACAGCTGAAGAATTTGCGATTTTGGACTTGAGGATGTCGACTTTGTGATACTCATAAATAGTTCTCCTCCGAACATCTGGAGCATGTCAGGAAAGATACAATGTTACTAGTGAGATCCAGTGTTTTGTTTTGGTTAATAAAAATATAGTAAGAAAATGCATTGTCTATACACCAAAAGTGTCACTCACTGGGGATCTGCTGTATCTCATGAAGAACCACAAAAGCATCGGACAAGCCCACTTTGACTGGATGATTCTCTGTGCTGATGTCGTTGATGTCGAAAGGAATCTATACAAAATAAAAAATAGCAGCAGAATTAACCAACTTTTGCATTAACAGAAGAACTGAAAGAGGAAATTAAATGTCACCTCTTTGTATGCAAAGACGATACGTCCATCGCTGTGCAGAGCGGCCTGGAAGGTGAACGTTCCCAGACTGATGTTCTCCTGGAGAGGAATCCGGTTCCACTGAACCACCAGCGCAGTGCCTACAGACATACACACACACAACCATCACAGACATGTGCTATACATATTCTACAGCAGACAAAACACACAAACAGTCACAATTGATGACAGTTGAGTAAAATGGTCTCTTACCGTTGTCGAAGTAAAACACAGTAGAGTTTTTGGACAGACTTGGGTCAAGATTCGCCATGAGAGGGGCAATATACTGAGTGGCTGTGAGCATTCGGTGAAGTATATCTCCAGTGTAAAGGAAGCCTGTCAAAAGTAAAACAGGCAGGGGTTACTAGTTAGCTGTATGCAATGCACGGAGATATTCACAATTATCATATAAATCATGGATGAGATCTGAGACAAAAGGCCCCTCCCTCCAACTAACAGAACCCCCCCAAACAAACTGCTCCACTCACAGTAATTTAGCTTTTTTTCTGTTGTAATTTTGCAGATTAATCTAGATCTTAAATTTCTGTTGAAGACAGGTCCTTAACTTCAGTATTTTATTCAGGCTGGAGGGGTTGTACAGAAAGAGATCTACACACCATACAGAACACTAAAGCATATACCAGAACATTTTACACACAACACCAAAGGAAACCTGTAAAGCAGGTTATAGTCTCTTAAAGCAGCAATCAAATATGTTTAATTGCTTTTTAAGTTGCTTGTATTTAGATGTTGGTCAATTGTATCCCAAGTATGCGCTGTGCGGCTGTACTATCAAGGGAAAAAATATATAATAAAAATTCTCAATTCCTATAATGCAGCTCTACTTGTAACTCAGGAGGAGAAGTGGATCTAAAACTACTTTGAATACCCACTGAGCCTCGTAACGACTTCTCTTAGTTAGACTTACCTCCAGTTGCCACTGTGATTTCTTTCAGTACATGTCCATAGAAAGGGAAGTCGAAGGAAAGATTCACTCTCTGGAAAAAAAGAATGATAAAGTGTAAATATCAACTGTATGCTTAAGATATACATAACTAGAGAGGCACTATTTGCAATTTTCTTGGGCAATTCCAAAGGTCTGATCTGTCGATTCCAAATTTTAATCATGTACAATAATTGACCGAATGTACACACATTTTTGTAGCATTTCTTTTGTGGAACATTTAAATCCAATTCATAACAAAATATGAACTATTAAATAACTTACATTTTCTTCCAAACTGCACCAGGCTATAGTACCCTCTCTCACTGTCACTCAAACATGTCATCTCTAAATAAAAGTGCTCCAGGTTCTGGACACAAAGAAATCCAACTAAAAAAGGAATTGCAATACATCCCACTTTTACAATGACTAAATTATTGGGATATCAAAATCTTGAAAGTGTTTCACTTTTTCCATTCGGGAAGGTCAAAGTAAATAAATAAATAAAAGATGGATTGCCCACCAAACTTTTATTACAAGAGATATTTATATTTAAACTCTGATTGTCCCATGTATTCACATTGATGATGGTATTCACATGATTTCATACCTCAGCTTGTCTGTAGGTGCTGGACAGAAAGCCACAGACCTTCCACTCGTCCTCTTCGATCTCGTCGATGTTCACCCACAGCTCTTTGCTGGCCGCGTCTCCAGAACCGTAGAGTTTAGATGTATAGTAAACATGATCAATGTCCTGTAGACAAATGTAAGATTGAAATAAGTGTACGGGACAACACAGGTGACATGTTCATGCTGGTGAGGCTATCAAGTTTTAGCATAGCACAGGTATGAGAAGTAAAAGCAGGTCATCAACAGTCAAAACCAAAGTCAAGAAATAAAACTAAATGTGTCTTGTTTTTTTTTGCTAAATTCCATAATAATAACAATTACTAGTCACAAAGAGGGAAAACATTTCAGAACCACTGCAGTAACAATGTTCATCTCTCTATTTCCCCCCTAATCTCTCTATATAATATATTAATTAATAATGTGAAATACATTTTTTTTTATTAAATTAAAAAATGTGTCATTCCAATTCATATGACATTACTTTTACTTCCAGGAAACAACATGTCTGTTGTTAATTCATAACGTTCATCATTTTCAAACCCGTTTTAAACAATGTTCTTCCATACCAATATGCTTTGATAAATACAGTTTCTTTAAAAAGTCTGGGTTTATATGCTGAGAAATGTATAGCTGCTGAAAGCTTCATCAAGAATCTTGCCCACTTTCAAACACTGGTTGCCTAAATATACCAAACTAGCCTCCGATTTAAAGACTAAATACTCCGATCACCACAGACATCCCTGGAGCATTGTTTTCAGATATGACTTTAGTTCCTCAGTTTTCCTTCATCTGTGAAAACCTTTCTTAGCTGTAAATAACTTTACCACAATCTGTGTTGAATTGTTGTGCCCCTCGTCCAACAGCAGGTCTGGATCCGAGTCCTCTGGTTTGTGATTGTCTCTGTAGTGGCCCCTCTTATCTGCAGCCCAGCCGGGGGCCCCAGACCTGGGACTCCTCTCCCTGGGCCTGTTGTTTCCTGCGACCACATACGGCCGGACCTCTGGAGGAGACAGACCCTGAGTGTCAGGGCGGTAGACTCCTGAGGAATCATCGAGAGGCAGGTTAGTGTTTTTGCTTTCAACACATCATTTGCTTACTATTTAGGAAGTTTGTGAACATGTTAGCTAAATGTATGTAAACTTATTTGTGCCCTGAACAGTTTTTCTTTCCTTATTTAAGTTTTTTATTTTAAATGCTGTAGATTAATTGCTAATTATATTTCAAGTCACGAAATGATAAATTGCAACATGAGAAAATAATCGTGTTTTTTCTTCGTTACATCTAAAAAGAACAACATGATAAATTGCCACAGCATTAATTACTTTTTAAATGTGTTTTACTAGTGATATAATGTGTACCGAATACAAAAAAAAGAAAGAAAACAGTGAAGCAACACTGTTTTCAACAAAAATAAATCGATACATTTATTTTTGTTCTTTTTTTATATATTAATATATTCAGAGAAGAATCATTAAAAAAAAGAAAACTGAACTTTCCAAATCTGAAAAACTGCTTTTTTTTATAATCAAATGATCAATCAAGTAATTTATCAATTAACAATGCCAAACATTTGCTTGTTGCAGCTTCTCATATAATGAAAACTTGCTACTTTTCTGCATTTAAAATTGAACTGAATATTAACATGCAACAAAACATTATTCAAACATAGGCCTGCAATTCAAGATAACGCTCATTGGAGTGCAGATGTCCACCAGGTGTGTGCACAGGGCCAGCTAAGCCTTCTCTGCTGGCCTAAACAGAATCACAAAGTTATAGCTATTTTATTATTTTATTTTATAATTTAAAGTATAATAAAATAATGTGAAAAGAAATCTAGATTATTTCCATAAACAAAAAACATGGAGTCTTGGGTTTGAATAATTCACGTACAAATATTATTGCTTCAGCCTCAGATACTAGTGTGGAATATTGTAACAATCTTAGGGAAGAATGCATAAGGCACATTCTATAGGGATGCTAGATGTGGAGAATGCATCTGTGAACATCTCAAACACCAGTTCACAAACTCCTGCATCTTGTTCTCTCATGCAACAGGACATAAACAATTCCCCAGCGCGCGCCATGTGGCAGCATGCCTGGCCATCGCGTCATTCGAGTTTCCAGTGACCACTGTGCGTCCGATTTTTTTCTTTTCACAGTAGAGAGTGAAAGCATGCTTCACATTCTTCACACCTGCAGGTCCAGGACCAGGCATGTGAGGCCAGACAGCTGTGATGCTGTGTCTATATTTCTGTCACATGGTGGCCCTGATGTGGGCAGCGTATTGATGCTTTCTGTGCAAGTAGGAGCCACTTTATTGGTAATATAAGCAGGAGCTGACTGCTATCCACTTAAAGTGTGTTAAAATACCCAGTCTGTCCACTTATCCAAGAGAAAAATACAAAAGAAAAAACTTTCATGCTACAAAAAGCTATTTCTTATTTTAAGGATACCTTATTTAAGAAAATGTCAAAACATCTGCACACGCTTTCTATAATTGTCACAGTCAATCCCCATATACATAGAATAATGCATATGTTTAAAATCAATAACACAATATGCCATGCATACAAAGTATATTATAATATATTGTAATGTGTTATTTTTCACTATTGTCATCTTTCTTGTTTTATTGCTGCCTCTATTGTTTTTTCTTTGAGTACCTTTTTAAAGCGCTATACAAATACATTTTATTTATTATTATTATTATTATTATTATTAATTACAAAAAAACATTACACTGAAACCCTACCGCAGTAAGTGTTTAGTTAGTTGTGTTAGCTTTAACATAAATATTACATAACTTTAGGTGATAAAACAAACGCTTGAGGTCCAAATCATATTTTACTTCTACACTGTAGCATTGCAGTATTTACTGTATGAAGCAGCTTTTACTGAATATTTTACTGACTCCTGTTCCTAAAGTTAGGTTAGCATATAACCAATTATTTGCAGATTCAAGAATAGTCACATTGTATAACTTACCATAAGCGGATTTAAGCTTCGTGAAGCTTATTTGTAACTGGAAAACGAAAACCAGTGCAGTGATGAGATGCGCAGTCTTCGTCAGGGTCTTCGTCATCCTTCCTCTCAGTTCGCAACGCATCGTCAAAGCGCAAAGAACGACGAAGCGCAATGAGTTAGCGCGTGACCGCGACCCTCCAACGTCTAAATGTTAATTTACCTATCAAGTTAAAAAAAAAGTAAGAAAAACAAACGAACGAAGACTAGTCAAAGTGAACTATTATTGAGGCCAAACGTACAGTTCCTCTTCATGTTGATGTCCATGTTAAACCTTCAGCTGGTGCGTCAGTTTGACGCTTCTTCAGGTATGAGACTGTCCTGTGATGAGCTGACCAAATGCTGCCTTCACTTGCCGTCGTAATTGTCACCAGTGTGAGCCCAAAGTAGTGGTGGAGAACTGATAGCCCACCACACTGTAGACATACTCTATTTAAAGTAAAAGCGCTGCATTGGCAATACAAACTTTTATAAGGAACATTTACTCTTTGTGCAGATGAATGGCCCCTGTAACTGTTATTGTATATTGTATTAGAAGATTACTGATGTACTGATTTTACTGTTGTAATTAGTTGAGGTGGAGCATTGTTGTTTCGGACTGCAACTGCTGATAGTTTTCTCAATTAAGCGATTGATTGTGAAGTTCAAAGATTACAAAGAGCAAGTGAAGGCATCAGATGTTACGTTCCGCATGCAATTCCGAGATTTCCCCACTAGAGGGTCCCAATCAAAACAAACCTATGAAACCCAAACACACGTGAAGGCTGTTACTGTACTGAATAAAAATGATAAAATGTGTTTGAAAAAATAAAACTATGAAACCAGAGATTTACAGTCTATCAAGAGCAAAAGGAAGGTTTTTTGGGAAGAACTAAAAACACATACATACCATACCTTGAATAAAGAAAGTAGCACTTTAACAGCACTTACTGATAGCATTTTGTAGTTTGACCTTGAAGAAATGGTACTGTCTTGATTCTTCTTGTTCTGAGTTTGCACTCATGGTTGAATGCACTTATTGTAAGTCGCTTTGGATAAAAGCGTCAGCTAAATGAAATGTGACCAATTCAGAAGTCTTTATGCAATAATTAACACAAAGTATGGTTTGACAACACAAGCTTCGTTTTTTTATATTTTGTGGCAAAGCCGAGTTGCCTGTAAAGGTTAGTGCTCAGATTTAATACTTATATCTACAAACCCTAAACTTACTTAAGAACTGTGTAGCTAACACTCTTTCAAAAATCTGTTTATATATGTTATTTATGGAAATGTATTAAGTTTTGTTAATTTGGTTTTACTTTCAAGTACATTTACCTGGCAATACTATTGTGCTTTTTTCGTAGGATTTTAGATGCAGTACTTTTTCTTGTGGAGCATTTTTACAATGTGGTACTTTTACTGAAGTAAAAAGTAACTTCTTCCACCACTGGGAAGAACTTAAAAGTCTCACAAGAGGCCGGGAAAACCAAGATATTTTACCTGCGTGCCGACGGCTGCATTATATTCGCTACAATGCACCTGAACGCAGAGCAGAATCCAGTTTGACAGAAGTCATGTTTATGTGAAAACATTCTAAAGCCTAAAATTGCAATCTGTCCCACGCAAATACCGAAAGGCCTCTGATCTACCTGAGTCACAGGACACCTGGAGTGATTTGTTCTCAGTCAAAATAAATGAATGTTTATCAGAACTACTTGTTCAACGTCGAAATCATGTGAATCTCAATAAATGCCACATTAATATTGTATACTTGATGATTTTAATGCAAGAATGCAATACCCATGGAAAAGACCCGTTCTAATGAATGACACAAGTAAAACATTACCAAAAAAACTTGTTAAGCATGACATAACACAAGGACACTTGAGGCCTTTATTCTTGTTGAAATGACAAGAATAAAGTTTAAGAGTCAGGGTTCAAAATCTATACGATAAAAGGCAATACATGTCGGTATGAAAATGAAATCATAAGCCGTTATTGTCTGCAAGCCATTCTCTACATTGTGTCAAAGTTCCAAACCATCAACACTCAATGCATCTGTTGAATACATTAATGCAAGAAAAAAAACCAAAACAAATAAGTTCTTCATTAAAAAGGTGTTTCATGCGCATTTCTTTTTACAATAACCATTTCCGCACTATTTTCAGGAAACTGGAATAAATAGGTATGAACAAATTATTTATCAAGTTCAAATTTAGTGTTAATGGTTCAGATTAGGTCGTCGTTCTATTGGATTGTTTTAAAAACACACAAGCATGCCAGTGTTTAATTATTCCACGATGTATCCATGATTTCTCAGACAAGCGTCAAAATGGAGGCCACGTGAATCCTGGAAGAAATAAGTTGCAGTTTCCTTACGTTGTTAGATCCTGGTGTCATCTTAGCACTAACATTAGCGCCAGCATGTGTCAAATCTGTCTCAATCATCCCAAGATATCCAAATTATTTTTACAGTGATTTATTCATGTATATAAACGCTGCTGATGGCACCTTTAAATAAACAGTTATTTGTGTCAGAGATGTTGATGGCATGAGGAACTGAAGAGCAACCTTCAACTTCAAGAAAAACCCAACAGCTCCACATCGAAGATGAGAGTGGAGTTTCCTGGGATGACAGGCGGGTATCCTGTAGCACCATACGCGTAGTCCGGCGAGCAGGTCAACTTGGCCCTCTGGCCAATGCTCATCTGTGGAGGTGAAGAGCAAGCTCCATTAAAAAAAAAAGAGGTAGTAATACGTTTGATATTGAATGGCACCTCTGTTAAAAGGGGGATTCCAGTGATTTAGTAATGCATTGCCATCAAGTTGGTGGGGACCCACAATAGTTGTGTCATAAAAAAACAATTGCCAATATCATTATAAACAGAGGAGACACCCTAACTTTTAGTCCAGCATAAGGGCCAAGCTACAAAAACACTGGATCCTGCCTTTCCCACAACACAAATCAGTTTGTTAAACCCCTCCTTGCCTGGTTGCCGCTACGGCGTGGCGATATACATCGTCAAATTATTATTAAAATGTCTATCGTTTATAATTTTTCTGTTGCGACGTCAGCTATATTTACGTCGGTTGGACAACGCTATACCTTCCGTGCACTTGGGGGCCAGAAAAAAGAAGCAAAGCGGGACAGTACAGCTGTTTTTGAGACATGTGCCTGCCTCAGCTTACTTCACTGCATTGACTACAGGTGTCGCCATCTGTGGCGTTCTCTCAGCCAATCTAACGATCCCAAAGAAGACTCTGCACGCTGATCTTCATGCTCCGTTTGTGATTGTTAATGATATATTATTTCTGGTTACAAGAGGTGAAGGCATAGGAGTTGACAAACTGGTGAGCGTATTTTACTTGGGCCAGTCTGTTTCTACCTTCAGGGTAGCCAAAAGCTAGCAGCTAGTCGGTTGTCTGCAGATAAAAAGGTGAAGACAGGAAAACACAAACAACTGGGAGGAGATCAGGAGGTGGTGCTGGCATTTTGTTATTCTGATCATGAAGAGCTTTAAAAAAAAAAAAAAGGTATGGCACTGCAATAATGTTGTGGCCCTGGCACATTTTGCAGGGGGAATTATTAAAAATGTAATTATTCCAGAAAAGATTTTCATTTTTGACCAAATTACCAAGCCCTAATTCACAGGTCCAACATGTGTAAACTCATCTTGATGTATAAAAAGTGTTAGCGCGGCCATGTTTAAACTCGTCTCCTTACCTGAGCTACACCATCATCCCAAGCACGAATGACTTCACCACGGCCAATGCTGAACTTGAAGGGCTCTCCTCGGTCCCGAGAGGAGTCAAACTTCTTCCCATTTGTCAGCGTGCCTGTTCAACAACCAAGAAAAACAAAAAAGACCTGATCAAAATATATAGACATATTTTTTAATGCATTATTGTGGTGCCATATAGTCTCATTATGTTCGAAAAAAGGCATACATACATCCAACAACTAGACTCACACACAAACAATCTAGACTGAGAACCACTACATGCAATAAAATAGATATGCACTCTTGTTGCTAGCGTTTTTGTTAGCACAGTTACATTTCAACAAGTAACTAAAAGGAATAATGTATTTGGCGTGGGTAGATTTAAACCACTCACATAATAGTCACATCAGCACACGTACAGGCAACACGGGGGCGGCTGACGTTACGTGTAATCATAATTACGTGTATAATATAAGATGGCGAGCATTTGGGAGCTGCATATTCTGATAAATTGGTCCGGAGCCAGGCTGGCCGTCGCCCCCGCTCCCAGGACTTGTGCTAAGCTAAGCTAAGCTAACGTTACCGCACAGACACGAGCGCAGCATCGGATCTCACTTCACAAAATGGACCGCGGGTTTATGTTCGAGTGGGGAGCATTTGGTAACGTGATCTTAGTGTGAATGGGCTAAATGAGCAGACTGCTGTGAAATAGCGTTATATTTACCAACGTAGTGGACGGAAACCGTCTGTCCCTTCTGTGGGAAAGACTTTCCTGAAATGAGGGAGGAAAAAAACCGTGAGGTTAAAAGAAAAACGGCTATCTTTTTTTAACAGCAGGACATTTATTTCAGTTATCGTGTGATTCGAATAAAATAAACCGTTTACCGTCTCCTGGTTTAATGGTTTCGACGTCTACGCCCATTGTTCTTTCCGTGCAGTCTTCCCTCTCGACCGTAGATCAGACTCGCTGTATAAAGTGAAGCCTGTGCGATGCGCATGCGCGACAAAAAGAAGAAGAAGAAACAACGTAATCACGCCCGGCACGTGGGCCGCGGCGTCGTCTCCGCACGCACCTCGTCACAAATATTCATCTGATAAAGGGACTATATACAAATCATGGGATTATACAAAGAAGGCGGATTAGGCGATTAAATGCTTTAGAAACAGGCGGTTTAAAAAAATCTTCACTTGAGTAAATATTTGGAATATGAGATGTGAGTTTAAAGATAATTACAAAATTATATGGAAGCCCGTTTTCGAAACTGTGATAACAAAAATGAAGATCCTGTAAATCATAATTATGATATACTATCTCATAATTATGACTTAACTATCTCATAATTTTGATTTAGTATCTCATGATAATTATGAGATACTATCTCATAATTTCGATTTACAGGATCTTAATTTTTTTATCACAGTGTGGAAACGGGCTTCCATAATGGGCATATCTATGGGTTACACTCGTTGTCTTTTTGATTCTTCACAGTCCATTTTGTCCGACATGCTCTGAGCTCGCTCGCCGTCTGCTTATCGAACCACAGACCATAAACAAAGCTTCCCACTCAGTGTTGCCAACTCCTTAGTAAGAAAAGTAATAGAAATGTTTAAAAAAGCAGGTGTAAATAAATGTGACCTTTCCCTCCGTACATCCTGGGTGGAGGTTTCCTGCAACACAAAATAAACAGACACTAGTACCGTATGTATTAGGAGAGACATGAAAGAAACCCTTACTTTGATGTTCCAGGTGTATTTAGGGGGAAAGTGAGAAGATAAGCATTGTTTAGTCTGGAAGGTGTGGTTCACGTGGGGAGACGGGCACATGAAGCAGGATAGAGATGGTTCCCATAACAAACACCTGCTTTTTTGGTTTGAAGTTTGAAATGTGTACAACTTTATATATGGGGTTTGCGAGCAAGTGTGTGTGTGTGTGTGTGTGTGTGTGTGTGTGTGTGAGAGAGAGAGAGAGAGAGGGGTGGGGGTGGGGAATGTGATCAGCAATTTTATATGTTCAAATGCCTAGTGCGGAGGATATCATAAAGTCTTGAGGCAATCCGATGTAAAACACAATATTTATAATTGATTAAAGTTGTAAATCGGTCAGATTAGACCCACACAGGAGGGTTAAGATAGCAACAATGTATCCAACGTTATACCAGCTATTGCAGTCTGCAAATCTAGAAAGAAAACAAGCGCCATGTTGTGCTGTCTGACCGGTTGTGGCGTTCTGGTTCACTCATAACGTTCTGGTTCACCTTCAGTGGTGCTCGGTAAAGTTAGTCGTCCCACGTTGGGCTGCACGGTAGCTAGCAAGAGAGAAAAGAGTCAAAACTTCTCCAAACGGAGCTAGCTTTAGCTAACTAGCGCACCTACACACATACACGGCGACGGCGTCACACAAACGATTCCAATTCATTTACAAGTTACACTAAACGCATGCCATTTATCAACTATATGAAGCCAAATGATTTATATCACAATTTAATGAGCACTATATACTATATTTTGGTAATATTAGTATCACTAACGTTAGCTTACTAGTGCAGGAAAGTGTCTCCCTACTTCCCTCTTGAAGTCACGTAGCGTTACACGGTGACTTTACTTGAGAAGACTGTGCTGTCTGTAATTAATGTACAGTTGCAAAATGCTGGCAAAAAGGAAATATGAAGGAATAATAATGAGCTTCATTACCTTGCTGTTGCTGAAGTTGAAGTGGACTCTGGTCAGAAATGTTGTAGCTCTTGCTCCAAAATTGTGTCGAGAGAAGCAAGTGTCCATCGGCACACAACGTTATAGTCTACTGTCATCTTTGTGTAACGCAACGAAGGGTTTAACAATGTTGTTTCCCCCTCTGTCTGCGTGACAGCTAAACCTAACATCTGTGTTGAAAATAATGTTAAAACGGATTATGGTGTATTCCCGCTCAAAATGACTGTATTGTGATTCACAGCAATAGTTATTACTGTATTGTGATTCACAGCAATAGTTATTACTGTATTGTGATTCACAGCAACATTTATTACTGTAGTGTGATTCACAGTAACATTTATTACTGTAGTGTGATTCACAGCAACATTTATTTACAGTAAGATTCACCCGGGAATGAATTTTGACCATGATGCATTGCAGATCTACAGCAACATGCTGTATAGGAGTTCTACAGTAAGAATATGGCCAGTATACGGTAATATTACTGTGAAAACTACAGAAACATGTTACAGAGTAGGTATAGATACATTTATTATGTATTATTAAAAATAGTGTTCATATATAATTATGACCTCAATGTCATATGATAATGTCTTATTATGTTGTATAACTGTACAGACACCTCAGCTAGCAGCTGACTTCCTACTGCAGCAGTAATCACCTTTATTACTAAATAAGAAATGATGAAACAAATAATTGTTTGAATATGTAGACTAAAGCATTTAAAAGAAGAAAACTGCAAAGACATATTTCAAGACTGAGCTTTAACAGTATTGAGTTTGAAAAGTCACGTTTCTACTGACCGGCTCTTTCTGCAGGAGTCTCCATTACATCACAGGCGTCTACCAAAGTCGACTTTCAGGTTGCTCAACAAGAGAACCATCCGTCAAACAATATCACAGAACATTATTATTCAGTGTTGTCACAACTTCTTTTTTGTTCACCTGAAAGTCAGTTTTGCTAGAATTCTCCTTTAATCATCTGGCAGTAAAGCCTGCCTGTCATTACAGCTGTTTGCTTTGTTTTTTTAGCATATTTTTTTCCTTTTTCATCAAAGGCGAGTGTTTGCCTTTTCAATGAGCTACTACGAGATACTTTTACCACCTTTTAAGATTGTATACAGATTTTAAAGTTATTCTCATTTCTATACCATCCATTCAAATAAAGACTTAATCATATATGCATACGCCATTTCAACTTCCATTCCTGTATTGCTTGTTTAGTGACATGCGACGTGATTGGTTCAAACACTCAACAAATGTAGATGTGTAATTTGTTCAGGCCAACCTCTGTGTTCTCTTTACGTACGTACTTGCACTTTAAATTTAAAATGAAAAAAGAATAATTATATGATCGAAAAATGATAAAAGATAGGAAGCTTTAGCTGTACATTTAGATTTTTTGCAATTTAAATAAAGCTGGAAATAAAAAACCTGATTAACAAACATGCATTAATAAACTGTTTCAAATCCAAAAGCAGAATAGAAAGACAGCCAGCTTTACAATGTGCAGTTTCCTAAAACAACAAGACTAAAAGCTTTTGGCAAAATAGTTTAGGCATACTCAACAACAACATAAAACAAGCTACAACAGGGTGTATGATTAATTCTATTTTCCAAAAAGTTAACATTTTCATTGTTCACTAATCCTCAATCACAGGGTTTGTATGTTAGCAATACATCTGCTCACTTGTTTCTTAATCCCCTTGTCGTGATTACAACTAAAGAGTCCCTGATACTTTCTCATTTAACTGACATTACCTTTCACTTTAACTTATTTAACATTAACTTATCCTTTGATACAATCTTTTCTCAGAAAAATGCCCCACTAACATCAATATTGAATCGTATAAATAACAGTTACAAATGGGAATCAAATGTTTCCAAGAACACAGGTAGAAATTACAAATCTGTAGTTATTAATCTGGACTAAGCATCAGTTGAAGCTACTGCGGCATCAGTCACATGTGGAGATGGATTATACAGACGATTGAAGAAGGAAAAATCTGATTCAGTTCCATGTTGCGTGCCCTGGGAGGAAACACAAGTTTTAATCATCTGTTCCCTCGTGAATGCTGGACAAGATTTATGTTAATAAATCCTGCTGACTTACATCTATCTTGCAGTCAAAGAGGTCAAACTCAGAGTTCTGGTTCATTGCGTCGTCATTCACAATTGGCCGCTGATTCCTGAGACACACGAGCAGAAATGTCAGCCAACAGCATAAACCAGCATTCTTCGGTGTTCTTATACACATGATGTACATTATGTATGTATTTATGAACGACATTGTACGTTATACTACACGTCCTGTTCATCATAAAGAGGAAGATGGAGATGATGATTCCGGCCAGCATAGTCAAACCAACAGCCAGACCTGCGGACAATATGTCTGCAGACACAGAAACAGTTGACATCAGCCTCTGTCTTAACACGTTGTAAAAACTCTTTCCACTTGCACTGAAGTGATAATATAAATCCTTATATTCTGCATTACTCTTCATGTCTATTAAAGTTCAGGTTAGCGAGGTCAGTATAACACAGCTATGGAGCTGGAGTTGGTTGTGTCTATGAAATGTCCAGTTCCCAAGGGAAGTTAGTCACACGCCTGCGCACTTCAACACCCACAACTGTTTATCAGTATATTGACATTATGGAAGCAGACTGGTCGTTGCACGTTCCAGTCTTGGGAGAAAAGATGAGAACACAGGATTCTCCTCCTCTTGACAGGATAGAGCGAATCAGATGTTAGGACAAGGCGAGACGAACCTGTGACGATAAACTGTGTATGACAGTTGTTCTTTGCCCAACCTGCGTGTTGGCTGTACCACTCACTGCTTTTGCAATTGCAGCGCTTACTACTTTGCTTGTGGTCATCTAGTAAATAAATTTAGAGAACGAGAGAAGTTGTTGAACTGAGTTCTTCCGGAGGCTACACCAGGCATCCAAACTGACCTTAAACTGACCTTATTTTTGACCATTTGCATACGGAATTATTTGATTTGGTTGTTTCTGGAATAAGGCTGGTGATATTCTATGTTTTTCTTATTGTCAACATGAAAAGACCAACATGTACAATTAATTTATCCCAATATCAAGTGTTGACTGTGTCGTCAAAGCCTGATGAAGCGTATTATTCTGTGCAAAAGCGCTGTATTGTTGTCCAAAAACTGTTGAAACACATAAATTAGCTGCATTGAGGCACTTTATGCGTCAATCCGACATGCACTGTCCTGCTGTCGTAAATACCTAACACACATGTTAATCCGCGGCTGAAAATAGTCCCGAACAAATATTTACTCCTCTTTGCATATTGTTTGCTAAAAACTACAGTGATCAGGAAATTACTGAACCTATTCATAATACAACTTTTAAACCATTTTAAAGATTCAAGTTTTCAGGAGGAAAAAATGTGCGTGTGGTTGAGTGCCAGAAAGTCTGAAAGCACTGAGAGATCACCAGGCTAATACATAATGCAGACAAAAGACTTTCTAGATAATGTTGCTAAATTAGGCACATTTTGTGATGAAGTTCAATCCATATCAGTGCAAATTACTTTCTACAAGTTTTTTCCCCCCACTAATATCTAGATGAGGGTTAATGATTTGTATTTTGTAAGATAAATTCACAACCAATTCATAATACAACTAAGGAATAACGTTCTGCTCAGTTGAAGCTGAAGAAGGTCTCAAGTTACCGTTATTATTATCCTCAGGTGGATGAATAGGGGGGTCTGAGTAGCAGCTGCCAGGGAGGATAGTGACATCATCAAGAGCAACATCCCCATCTGTACCGATACCCCGCTGATACACAAACACAAACTGCAACAACAAAATCACATTAAAAATACACATTGGTAAAATACTGTTGTGAACAATACAGTAAAACAATGTGTGATAATACAAGTTATCACCATAAAGGTGTCTGACACTAAATTGACTACATATTGCTGTTCCATTTAAGTTGAATTTAAGTTGAATTTAATCCATTTAAGTTGAATTTAATCAGAAAGAAGTACAATACTCTGAAATGTAGCAGAGTAGAAGTATAAAGCAGCATAACATGTAAAGTACAAGTACAACAATTAAAGTACATAATAACACAGAGCTCGTTATTACCCAGAATGCTTCTCCATGTTTAACAGTCACACTGGCCCTCTGCCAGCTGTCTCCCTTGTTTCCTGTCTCAATCCACTTCAGAATCCCTTCTTCATCTCCACCAGAGTGTGTTTTTCTACGAGACACGACGGCACAAGTTTAAATTGTTATCAGTGTACAGATCATGTTTAATGGAGCAACTCATTAGACATTACCAGTTAGTCACCTGTCATTTATGTAAACTCTGAGGGTCCCCACGTGGTGGCCATACATGTGGTACCAGAAGGTCAGACAGTGACCTCTGGTGGACGGCTGGAACATGTCACTGATCAGGAAGGACATGTCTCCCCAATCACCCACTGAGCTGTCCACATATAGATAGAAACCTGGTGGAAACGTGGCACGATCACTTAAAAATAACGTATTAATTTCACAACATGATATAGTCGACATCACTTTATATATTACACATTTACAGCTGGTATGCTGCACTAAAGCTACTCCCCACAAAGCAAACTGAAAATGTGTCTACTTTCACAGGCTTATGATAATATACTTAGATTAGTTATGTTTGTGTGTAGTTCTGCCTGTGAAGGTTTTTTACTGCATGCATGTTAAGTGCCTTATGAACAGATCTTAATGTAGGTATCATTATCATTCAGAAAGTAAGGAGTTTACGCTGCAATAACCAATGATCTTGTATTAAGAATGGCTCAAAGGACTATGTGTAATGTGGGATTTGTCACAGACTCTGTAGTTCCCGTCACTTTACAGAGAGCTTAATGTTTTTCAGCTCATTGTTTGGGTTTTACAGCCCACAACTTGACTGTCATGCTTCACATTCAGCTTTGTTTTCAGACGCAGCAGGCATCTTTTCATGATAACAAGAGAGCAAAAATTAGTGTTACATTCATCAAAGATTGTCTGTTCCCACCGCCCACAAACACACTTGTATTTCCCTCTAAAGTCTTAATTTGCAGTTTCCTGTGAGCAAAGAAGTGTTCAGTTCATAACCCACCCGTAAAACACATCTATACTTTAATAAGGCTGCTGGGGAGCTCTTCATTACTTTTCTACTTAAGCTTTAGGAAAATGCAGACGTGATGTCCAATCAGTGGCATGACGTTTCTGTAAGTTTCCATAAATCAGATTAAATCACATCCACTCGGTTTCAACCTGGAATCGCAGACCAGCGCGTACGCGTCGTTACCGTGTGTCGAGTTGGTGGTGTGGTCAACACTGGGCCCCGTGTTGGGGTTTGGAGAGGCTCCTCTCGTGCGGAGCCAGTCCCCCTGGTCGACTCCTCCTCCCAGGTTGCTCCAGCTGCACGAGTTGCTCTCAAAGTCACAATGTCCAGGAGGAGGACATTGAGTGTCAGTCAGCTGGACATCATCAAACGCCATGTCTCCCTCCTGGGTGGGGCCGGCCTTCACACCTTCCACCACGATCTGAAACACAACACGTGTCACGATGTAACCCGCTTACTTTAAATAGCAATATACAGTTTACATTTAGTGTTATAGAGGTAGGATCACACTCTAGTTTTATGTCCAGAGGTTTAGAGATATCAATTTACTTAGTACTCATTTTACTCAAAACATTTCCCCAAAGTAAATTGTCCCGTCTGTGGATTGTACTGATTTAGTAGAGATTTACTCATTAATTTGTACTTTGGGTGACCTCAACCGTGAAAAGAGATTTAAACTTTATAGGTTACCATTTAATTGTGTGCTTAACCAACATGAAAGAAGCATGATAGTCAGATATACCTCCATATACCATATCCTTTACTTTAATATAAATACCAAGTAAAAGTCCTACATTCGACATGTTACTTTATTATCAGGAAAAAGTATCAAGTGAAAGCTTTCCTCTAAAGTATAATGTAGTTAATGTAAAAAGGGGCATCACATGGAAATTCTCAAGTAAAGTAAATTTGGTTCAAAATTGTACTTAAGTACAGGTACAGTACTTGAGTGAATGTACCTATTTACTTTCCACCAGCGTCCATGTATATCCCTTTCCCCCAAAATGTATTACTACCTGACAGATCCGTGTGACTCACCCTGTAAGGCTGAACCCGGGGAAGAAGTGACGCCTGCGCGAACCTCCAGAGCCGACCCTGGTCTCCTGTCTGAGAGAAGATCAGAGCTCGTGTCCCTTCTTCACTCTGCTGGTAAACGTTGAGCAGCCCTATTCCTTTGCCATACATGTGGTACCACAGCTGCACACACGCTCTTTTGTCTGAAGGGCCAGAAGAAGAAAAAACAGATCAGATGAATCAAATATCAGCTTTTTACCCCTGTAAACTTCAGACCGCTTAAATATCCAGATATTTGTGTTTCTATGTAGCGCGACTTGTATTTTACTCAAGTATTTCCATTAGATGTTCCTTTATACTTCTACTCCAATACATCTAGCAATTATAGTGGATATATGTGGATATATGTACTGTCCAATACATGTATTGAACAGCTGAAGATACTTTACAAAGTAGCATACAAAGTATGCAGTGCTTATAAAACATATCATATATCATGATGATATATCATATCATCAACGTGTACTGTACGTGCAATTGGAGCTGAAATGATTCACTAATCAATCAATTAATTAAACAATTTAGAAACAATTTGTATTACCTATTTATCGATTTAGGTCATTATTAATGACCTAAATACACTACACACGTTTCTCACTATTTCCTGAATACATTTTTTAGCATATTAATCTATCATTAAATAATCTTTAGTTTAGTTGCTGCCTTGTATAAAATAGTAGGAAATGCTTCTATAGTAGGAAATGCTTCCATTAGTAATAATAATCTAATGATGTAAGAGCCACAGCCATTTTTTTTTAGCATTGAGTACGTGATATTTTTTAAGTACAGTATTACTTTTACTTAATAAGTAAAAGATCATAATATGTCCTCTAATACTACGAAAGAAAAGTATCAGCAAATCATCATCATCATTATGATTAACGAATACACTAGAATGCTAAAAGGCCGGTTTATTGGGCAGAGAAAGGAAATCCTAGGGTCCAATCTCTCACACACACACACACACACACACACACACACACACACACACACACACACACACACACACACACGCACACACACACACACCTGCAGGGTACAGTGGTGAAGACATTGCCGCGGTCTGTCCCGCGCGGTCGGCAGCAGCGGAGGGCAGGTAGTAGTAATGGCCTCTGGCTGTGTTGGTGGTGTGGTCGCCGTCCGGCCCGGTGTTGGGGTTGTGGGTGGAGCCCGACTGTCTGACCCAGTCGAAGTCATCGGTAGTCTGCTGCTGCCAGTAACAGCTCCCCTCCTCGAAATCACACATATCTAGGGTAATGTTTTGGGAAAGCATTGACAAAGTATGCATACATTTAGCAAAGAATAGAAATGGTAACTCAAAGTTTACTGCTCAAACACTGTGTATGGGAGTCAGTCTGAGTGGGATGTTAAACAAGGACTTAACAGGAGGTTACTGACAGTGCTTCAAAAGTAATTCTCTTATTTGTGACTTTGTTTTCCTGTTTTCCTCGTGGACCCCGAAAGTCCTTGATGCACAATCATTTGTGATTTAAAAACTCTTTGACTGATCATTTCGACAACAAGAAAAACATACAATATATCCAGACTTATTCTTTAAATGTTGATAATAAATAAATGGTGTATCAAGACATCCCTATTGCCCAAGATTTGATCACACAAATGTGCAAGCCTATGAGGGCCTAAAGGAGGAACATATTGTTCAGTGGATGTGACTCACTGGGGAGAGACACTGGTTCATGTGGCATGACTAAAATGTGCCATGACTCCTTCTTTTTATTTAACTCAAGCTTTTACATAATTAATCACTTTAAAAATGGAGAACAGATTGAGAATTACAGTCTAAATTGAACCAAAAATGTCAAATGTTAGTTTTTCTGGGATTTTCTTCGGTTTGTTATATTACCAGACTTAGGACAATGTCCACTGATGAAGGAGATGTCATCGATGGCTATGTCCCCTGCTTCTCCCCCCACTGTAGCCTCCAGAATCACTTGGTGGACTTTCTGCAAGGTCACGTGGTTCTGCACCAGCAGCCACTCGTCCCCTTGATTTCCTGATTTTTGCCACACCTACAGGAAAGACAGGAGGCTGATTCACTCGTCACAATGAGGATGTGAGGAGGTTTTTGCAACATCGTGGTATGCGCAGAAACTGTGCAGCTTGCACTCACCATACAATGCATTTATGTTATTTTGCAATCAGCATTTCACAACCATGTGAAAAGTATAATAACAGAGAAATTGCAGGGGGAGCAGTCACAAATATTTCTCAATCGGCCGTTGTTCTGCCATTGTAGTAAAGGGAAGTGAGGTGTCCAGAGTGAAACAAATGGCCTTCTCTGACCTCTGTTATGTCTATGCTTGTTGAAACATGCAATAGACTGATAAAACTACTAATTTCATGGATCCTTTTACCAATGTTTTCGTGAAGGGATCAGCTGTCTGTAGAAGCATCCTCAAGGTGCCGGCTGTAGCGCCGAACATGTGGTACCAAAATGTGAAACAGTATCCTTGTTCACCAGCAGGTGGCAGCAGCAAAGACTTCAGCTGGGCCATATTTCCCTTCACACTTGGTCGGGAACTTTTGATGTAAATGTATTTACCTGTGAAACAACAGAATCATTCATATTAAATACATTTTTAAATAAAAAGAATCTGTAAAAAAAAGAAACGTTTAAAAGTTAGATGGAGGGGTTAGAGTTTAGTTTAATTCTTCCTTCTGACCCTGGTAATCATCTTGTAAACCCAGGTTGGGAACCACCTTATCGTCATCAATTTCAAGCATGATTTTTACAAGAAGTTATGACATAATCTTCCTCCCGCAAATAAGAAAATGAAATCATAAGAAATAAAATGCACCGCTGTTACTCCTGTTGCAACTCCAACTGGTCTGAGGTGACCAATATTAACGGAACTAACAATATTGAGTCAGTCCTTTTGTCTTAATGAGACTTCTCTTGTGAATTTTCCAGTAATTGTCACTTGAAGTCACAGTAACTGTAAAAGTTACCAAAGCCGTCTTCAAAGAAGAATTCCCAGCAAATACAATAATGTTCTTTCTGTATTAATTAATTAATTACTTAAGTGCAAAACACTACTATTAATTATTTTAATAATGTTTTAGGACACTTAAATAAAGTGACCTTTGCCGGTAGTGTGGTCTCCTGCAGGCCCGGTGTTGGGGGTTTCAGTGGGACCAGACCAGCTGAGCCAGTCCAGCTCATCTTCAGCCCCCTGAACCCAAACACACAGACCGTCTTCAAAAGAGCAGCCGCAGGCATACAGAGCTGAGGAGGGAAACATAGTTTAAAGAGTAGCCAGCTTTTCCTGCTAACAAAGTTATGACTCATACCACTACTACCACTCATGTCCAATACATTTAAATGTAATGTTGATGGGAACCTTACTTACCTGGTGGTTGGTAGGACTTTTCACAGTTTATAAAAGAAATATCATCCACGGCAACAATGTGATCTCCAGAAGTCGTGTCCGTCTGAATCCCTTCATTCATGCCGCTGAACCAAACCTGACATTAGAAATGATTACATTCATGCTTTTGCAAGATTAGTGTCCTCCACAACAAAGGAAATATTGCATTTAATTACATTTACTGCACTTCAAAAGCCCTGCACATGAACATATATAAAATGTATCCCCGGTTTCTAACATTTACACACTATCCTCGCCCTCATGAACACCCTAAACTACTGATAATCATATCCCATACTCTTTTTATGTTAAGTTATCTATTCTCTTTACCTATCTCGATTAATAAATTACTTTGTTTAACCTTTGAAAATGACGTGTCTCCCTTGGCCATATGAGCCAGACGTACTGTACATTTGGATATACAGTATTTCCAATCATATTTAATCATAAAGTATGTACCATTACGAATTGGATTGCACACAATAGTTTGTTTGTATTACATTCAGATTTACTGAATATATAGTATAATATACAGCAATAGTTTTACTAGATACAAAAGTAGCATTACTTGAAATATTCTGCAATACATAGAACAAATATTATTTAAGTGTTCCAAAACATATTGTAGATATATGCACATTCAAATGTATGTTTTTGTATTAGATCTTCATTCATTGTGAATATACAGATTATGTCTCAGTGAGGTGTCAACCATCCCCATAGATATTTCATTAGATTGAGACGTGGTGATTCATATTAATTTCATCGTCATCAACCCGTGTGCCCTCCTGTATGCAATCTTCTGCATTCATAATGCTCCTGTACTCATGAAGGAGTTAGTTTGATTTAATATGTCACTTGTTTGCATGCCCCTTTCACGAGGATTACATTTAACTGTTCAACTGTTCAGCGGATACTCGAGCTCCGACACCTTGTACGGCTGCTGGTGCCGGCCTACAGGCAGATGCTCTGGGGGCCAATGGGAGACAGTGTTGTGACTGCGTGACCACAGGATTGCTTCACTCCCCTCAGCTTGCTGCATAAGCACTCGGAGTGACCCAGAACTCTCTGTTCTGATGTGGAAGTGAAACCTGTGTTGAGGAAAGAAGGAAGGAAGAAGGGGAGAGCGTTGGATTGGGAAGATAATTGCGTGGTAGAAAGACGAGGGGTGGTGCGGAGCATTGAGCAATTCATACTTTAGATATTCAACTCTGAATTAAAACAAATATTTGACAGACATAAGGGATGATAATGAGAGAAACGTGGCCATCGATGTTATCGCTTACAGAATCTGGCAGTAGGCGGATGAAGGGGGGAGTGGGGGACTCTGGAGTCGAGCTTCAGTCTGAGTGGACCCCTGACTGAAATTCACTCTCATGTAGTAGCCTGAGAACGAGGGAAAACATCCTGAATCAAAAGAGTTGTCTCCTAAACATGTAGGTAGTCGAGTTTAGTTTCAGGTTATCCTTTGAATTCTTGTCCTGTGGGTCCATTAAAATCAATAAACTATGAAATAAGTCCAAAAAAACTAAAGTCACCCGTCTCTGTAGTGTGATCAGTGGGCGGCTCGGTGTTGTTACTGGCTTTCTGTCTCTGCCACCTGCTCTGTCCGTCACTGGTGTCCGTCCACTGGCACTGGTCACTCTCAAATGTGCACCGACCTGAAAGTTTGAGACAAGGCGTGAGGAAAAACTGCTGGGGAAAAAGGGAGGTGAATCCGTTCATTAATCACATGTTTGTCACAAGTCTGCTTTTGTGACATTTTGTGCAAGAGAGAAAAATATAACTCATTTCTCTGTCATCACAACTTGCACATCCTTTATAAATACAAATGTTTATTTTGCAGCTAATCAGGTTATCTGATATTTGAACATATAAAAAGGTAAAAAAGTGCAATGAAATTATATAAAACTACTTTTTGACCTTCCTATTCATTTTATCATTTTGCATTGTATCTGGCAGGAAACCTTCTGTGATCACATGACATATTTTCTGCACAATAATTTGGACCCACATGCTCAATTGATCTCGTTCTCCCCACTTAGAGGAACGAGACGGAGTTACCACCCTACTATAAATCTACTAGCCTGGTAATGAATCACTGTTCTGTAAAAGCATTTGTCAGTCAGTGAACCACGCAGCTCACCACAGTCATCCTCGTCTTCCTCCTGTGGGCAGTCTGGATGATAATCACACCGTAGAGTCGCCAGAATACACACTTTCATATCTGACCGCCAACAGAAAAACTCATTATCCTGCAACACAAAGAGAACAGCGGCTCTCGGTGATACAGGTTTACAAACTGGTTTAATGGATTGCGTTACGTATCACATATAGATATGAGCTCATTTTGTCAAGTCATTCACCTGACAGGGGAGGGTTGGTGCAGTCGAGGCTGGAGAAGTGTGTGTGTTAGCGGATGTAGGCGGGGCGGAGGTGGAGGATGGGTCGGGCAGTCTGTTGTTGTCGGGGTCAAATAGACACTCCCTTGAGAAAGAGATGTCGTCCAGCGCGACCAGCCCTCTGAGACCATCACCTCGCTCATATCTGAAGACAATCTGAGAAAAAGACAAACCTTAAAATATCAGATTTATGGCCAACAACGTGTTTTAAGAGGCCACACTGACCTTTGACCTTCTGACCACATTCTAATCAGTTTAGCAAAAAATAATTTCTGAGAAATTGAGTTCTCGAGAAAGGACCAGACGGACAACCCCAAAACATAACGCCTCCGCCCATAGCTGTCGTTGCTGCACAGTCATAAAAATCTTATGATATAATATTTTGACAAAAGACATGTAAATGCGTCACATCATAAAAATGTATGATGGGCCATTTTTATCGCGGTATACCTGTATTTATGATGTTTTCTAAATAAATGATTGATATCATGTAAATAATACCCATGTGATAATATCGAGTGAACAAATCTGATACCATTTTCATAAACGAGGCCCTGGTTGACTGAAGCGCTCAGCTGCCTCCTCACTGACCTTGCTATCGACTGAGGAGGAGAGCGTGACCTCTGCTCTCTGCCAGTCGTAGCTGTGTGAGTTTCCCCTGAGCCATAACAGAGCGTCCTCACTACCCGACCGCAGCGTCCTGGACCAGGCTGTCAGTGTGGCTGGAGCGTCATCCAGGCTGAAGTAGAAGAATCTCACCTACGCGGACACAATAAGAGTCATCACAGTAAAGGGATGTACAGAAAAGAAGGCCATGATGTGCTCTAAAAGCGAGAATGAATCACTTGCTCTTATCTACAGTAAGTACGCTGAACAGTCTTATGAACTGTGACCAACCTGTAACGTACTGTAGAGCAGAGATAAGCAGGAGATAGATAATAAGAGCTATACACACATAAAGCACGGGAAGGTCTTACTGTAATATACTTCAGAGGTTTATATTTGTGCTGTGCCAGATAAGTAGAGCAAAAAATGCAGAGATTGAAACACAGCTGTAATCACTTTGGTAAAAATGTAACTTTTCATTTTGCACCATCCTCAGGTTTAATATTTGAAATCCGATACTTTGTTTGTGACCAAATATCTGTTAAACTTATGAAATTCCCGTTAACGTCATCTGTACTTCTGCGCTAATTAGCAAAGTGTAGCATGCTGACATTCTTAGTTAGGCTTGTGACTACATTACTTCGTCAAAAGCCTCTATGTGTACTCACAGTGCAGTTGGAGCTGGCTAGTAGAGTTTTGGAGAGAATCTCTGATGTCTGGCCGCTCTCAGTCGGATCCCCAGGGACGACATAGTGACCTGGAACAGGTAAGGAGTGGTTAGATCCAAAGGGCTTTTCAGTTGACCTCACTCTGATGAACCACATCTCACACACACACACACACACACACACACGCACACCTATATGCAAATGCTCACACACTCTTCATTATTTTATGTACATTATTTGTTTGTGCTTGATTTATGTTGCTTACTTTATTTTAGTTTTTTGAATTTGAATTTTAGAATTAAAATGTTCAGTTTGCTTGTTTGTTTACTTTTATTGATTATATTTGCTTATGGGGTGAGATTCCTATAGTAAACCCTCACAGTTTTTTTTTTTAATCTCACCTTTACAACTTGCTTTTTTTCTTTTGTTGTTGTGTTTCTGCTTCTTTGTTTTATTGTGTAGACAAATACATCTCACATCTCAAATCTGTATAATGACATGATTTGATATAATGTGAAGCTCAAGTATAGTTTTGCTGGTATGTACAAAAGGAAAGTAATTAAAGGACATTAAAGAACCATGAGGATTCATCTCAATGCGACTGTGGCTCAGTGGATTGGTGGTTCGAACCCCGGCTCCACTTGTCCATGTCGATGTGTCCTTGAGCAAGACACTTAACCCCTAATTGCTCCCCGTTGCTGTGTCTACGGTGTATAGAGCAAAAATGTAAGTCGCTTTGGATAAAAGCGTCAGCTAAATGAAATGTAATGTCAAGCAGCTCAGAGAGTCTAATACCTGCATCAGAGTTGTGGGTGTGATCCCTGGAAGGCCCTTGTCTGGGCCAGGCTTCCTCTCCTTTGTGAAGCGTCCACGCAGCTACAGCTGTGTCCACATCGCTTTCCTCCCAGAAACAAAGGCCTTGTTCAAAGCTGCAGCGCTCAACAACACCTTGTTGCTCTAAAGGAAAAAGGGAGACGAGTTATAAACTGCTACTGAAGAACAACCTGTGAATATAGGGCTGCAACTCACAGTTAACACGGATTAATCTGCTGATTATTTTCACAGTTAATTGATAATACATTGTTTTATCGTCATTCCTGCATAAAAATGACTATAACCTGCATGAAACGATGATAAAACCAGCTTCCAATTGATTTCCTTTCCACCAGTTAATTGACTAATTGTTGCAGCTCTATAAATCTGTACTACATTTTTTAAAAGCCACAGCAAATTTACACTGAAATTCAGATCCCATATAATTATAGTTTTACTGATGTAAATAATCCAGGGCTAAAAACTTTTCTGAATTATTGAACAGGGGCACTGTAGGTAATGGAGCCGGGGGAGGAGGGTACTACTACAAAAAAAAGCTCAGAATTTATGAGAAAAAAACTGTGAAAGAGTGTTGAAACAGCAATCTTTGGATTTATCTGATAACCCATTGATAGAATAAAACATACAAGAGGTCTAATATGAAGATAAAGTACAATGCATACTGATGTCAGCCTTATGTTAATAAAATTACAGAAATGTGAAAGAGAACACATATATTTTAAAGTGTTAAACTATACAATATATTTTACTCAATATCAAAATGTACTTCACATTTAAACCTTTAATGGAAATTATGAAACAATGTTTAGGACAAGGGGAAGCGCACAGGGAGAATGTAAGAATTCAGCGCACCAGTGCATTCACTATTTCTCACATATTTTACATCAACACGAGTGATATCTCACCACAGTTGTTCTCATCAGACCCGTCCCCACAGTCATCACTGAAGTCACACACTTGGTTGTGCTGCACACACACACTGTTGCTGCACACAAACATATGTTCTGGACACACGGGTTGGGGCTCTGAGAAGGAAACCAAAAACACATGTAATGAAGCAGCTTGAATCAGCGGCTGCCAGCCGCGTGCAGGTGGAGCAGGTTGCCTACCGGGCAGGGTGCAGTTGATGAAACCGATGTCGTCGATGGCAACGTGTCCAGGCCTGCTGAAGGTCCTGCCGGCTTCAAACAGGATGGTGAATTCTTGAGGAATTCGACCAACCGTTACCTCACCGTGATGCCACGCATCTCCATGGTCACCAGATAGCCACCACAGTGCGGTGGTCCTGGAGCCCTCCTTCAGCAGCACATTCAGCATCTCTATGTCTGTAACAAAGTACAGATTAAAGACTGCATGCAGACTAGACTCTGTTGCATGTTTGTAGGTTTGTTTCTTTATTATCGCTACTATGGAGGCAGCTAGCTACATGATGAGAGCACATGCCCTTTGTCATATCAGGTGTGCGGCACTCGAGTCCAAGACACATTTCTTTTAGGGTGCGATAAAGTGTATCGTATCAAAGAAAGCAAGAACATGTGATAGTAATGTCTGCACAAACACACTTGCATATGTAAAACATACCTTCTCCCTTCATGTTGTAGTAGAAGTGTAGTGTGCAGGTGGCGCTGGCCTGTTTCATGGTCGGACTCTGCACAGCAGCAGGACTCACTTTATCTCCTCGGTCAAGCTCCACAGACATGTACCAACCTGGAACAATCAAGAAATAAGTTCTTAAACACAATACACCTCTTGCATTTTCAGTTTTATATTAAACTTAGTATGCCATGCAGGAAGTGATACAATGTTTTTATGCTGTTGCTCTTGCTTTGGGGACAATATATGTTTTCGTCAGGGAGGCACCATGATCCATGAATTTAGGCAATTGGTGCAAAATTCAAATTTGCAATATATTTTAGGTGTGATGACAGTTGACCAAACATAATTCAGTAAAAAGATTACAGAGGTGTATATGTAATGTTTAGCATGAGCATTAAATTCAAGAAATCCAAGCCACAAAACAAGGATGTGCACACTGCAGCCAACATTGCTACCATACATAACGTAAAAGGGGAAACGGTTTCAGCTTGTTCAGCACATTTGCACATTCAGCTTCTTTTACCCTCAAAACAAACATCTCATTCTAATTTCACACAAAATATATTTTTATGACGCGAATGTTTTGATAAAATATGGTTAAAAGATCTTGCTGTTTCCATCTTTTTTTTAACCATGAAGGGTACTTGTTTATTCTATGATTCTATGATTTTAGTCTCTAGAGTCTGAGACAGCCAGTCTGCCCCTGTCAGTGTGTGTGGCCATATACCCAGTTCTGTGCTCACTGTGTTGTCCACAGAGGGTCCAGTGTTCCCAGTGGCATTCCTCCCTCTCATCCACTGACACTGGCCAGAACTGATGTCCTCCCAGCCACATGTTCCATTTTCAAATGTGCAACCAACAAATACCGATTTTGTTTCATTTACTTTAAGAAAAAAAGAAAAGGGTTTAATTAATTTTTCATTTAAACATCATCAAACATACTTCAGTCATTAGCTTTAGAAATAAAGGCAATATCAATACCTTGACAAGGGCCTGGTGTGACACGGACGTCATCGATGGCAATAAATCCCATGTTGTTAGTCTCTGCTTCGATCAGCAGCTGGTCGTTGAGGGAATCAGTGATTGACATTGATACAATATTCATTTTATTTGATTCATTTGATCTTCTTATTAATTATTTTGACCACTTAGCTTCTTCTTGATTACCTGGAAAGGTTTGATCGTCCCTACAGACTGAGAGAACCTGGTCCAGCTGTGTCCACTGCTGTTACTGTTGAACACCAGATCTTCTTCCAATGGCCCTGAACGCATGAATACCTTCAACGTGCCAGACTCACTGACAAATAACAGAGAATGTTTTTGTTTGATATGTGAAAACATCTTCGGTCAAGTTAGTTTACCAAAAGGTGTTTCTTTAGTATCTGTACAAAGACTTATATCAGTATTATGAAAGGGAAGGCTAATATATTAACTACTTGTTTCATTTGGGCTAATTTGACTTTTCATATTCTACATGGATCCTATTTTCAGGTTGTTGATTGGTTGAAAGTATTTTTTTTTATTGATATTAGGTCTTTTTTGATCCAACTCACACAGATCTGTGTGAAGAGTGAACTCTGCCCCAGAATGGTCGTAGTCTTGCTCAAAGGGGACGAGGCAGGTGATTCATGTTTGAATGACATTTGTGCACACTTTCTGAGGAAGTGAATGAGGAAACTAAACAGGATGATGTGCATCCTCTGCATTGTCACATACTGTATGGTGTGAAAATGTGTGGTTTGTAAATATATTTTGCTGACCTGCCGTCCATATGGTACCATAAGGTGATACAGGTGATGTCTCTCAGCTGGATCCATTCTGACAACACCTGCGCTACGTTGCTGTGGTTCGGGTGCAGCGATGAGCTCAACAAGAACCAACCTGAAATCAAAGATGTGAATACAAATATAAAATAGCATAAGAATAGTGCAAAAAGACTTTGCGATACTTAAATATTGCATCGTTATTGGTCAGGCATTTAAATGTGAAAGCTAAATGCACACTAAATGCACACGGTCAACCTATCAGCCGTGAATTCTTCTCAGTGCTGCTTATTTTGGCAGTTTGAACTCGTGGATGAAATATGCTAATTTATAATGATTTTGAAGCATTCACAATTTCTTTGGGAGAACAGACAAGGAAATTGTTTGTGTGGGGAGGCCAATGGGGAGGTAATGTCAGCAACAGGACATAAGTCAGGGATAAAAGGAGAAGTTAATAAGTAACAGACTGCCGGTTAAACGGCAGCTGCAGTGGCTCATAATCATCATAGATTGCAACATTGCCAGTTGTTGAGCTAATTATTTAGTTATTTAATTATAATTCAATTATTAAACCAGAGTTATCGACATATTCATTACATTTACTACTGATATTTTGTTGTGTATAAATATATAGATATCTAAATATAATTTCACGGGGAATCAGTAATACATTATCCTGGGACTATGTTCCCCTATTGCTGAGATCTCTGTTTAGAGCAGAGTCGTCTACAACAGCTGCATGCCCATGTTTATCTTATCATATTGAGATATATCAAAGAACAGACCCTCTGGGGTCTGAGTTGTGTGGTCTGTTGGTGGACCCTGGAAGCCTCCATTAGCCAGCACCCAGTCATGTCCATCTTCTTTGGGGATGTTCACCCAAGTACACTGTCCGGACTCAAAGTCACAGCTGCCTGGAGGACTGCAGGCCCCCTCCCTCACAGAAATATCATCTAATTTCACTGTAGAGTTGGTGCCTGGCACATGGACGGTCTTAAACACAACCTGGTGAGGGCCATAAACTGTTTTAGGAAGCATACTGACAGGAATGAATTAACAATACAATTCATTTATGGAGTTTAGTGACTCACTGCAAAAGAGAAAGTTTGACTGGCAGTGAGTGTGAGAAAAGGGTTCATTTTAAAAACGTCTTACATGGAAGTTTCCAGGGGAGGACACAGTGACCTCTGCCAACTCCCAATTTGAAGAGGGCCATCCAGATCGTTCCCAAAGTGTATCACCCATCTCCCAGCTCCGCAGCACATGCACACCAAGGTTGCTAGACCATGCAGAGATCCAGTACCTGAACAGGTAGAAACACAAACAGTACAATCCGCAGCAGACAGTAGTGCACAAATGTGTGTAATGGCCCGACTGGACTCACCAGAAGCGCACACATAGCTCTGGAGCTGAGGTGAACTTGGGTGTTAGCAGCTCAGCTACTTCCGGCTGTGTAGTGTTTGATGCCATCGACATCATGTAGAAACCTGCAGCAAAGAGAGAAATAGAGACGTTTCAAGCCAAACATCCAGTTACAGTAAGACTGATGTTGTAGATAATTTTGCTCACAGATTCTGCTTTCATTGGGATATTTGATTGTTTTTTGCCCACCTCACAATAGTCAAAAACTACAGTAAATCTATTATGAATCATATAGCTACAAGGGAACTGTAAAAACAAGGTACAAGGAAAATGTGTCAAATGAGCAAACAGCTGCTAGCTGCTTATCTGTACTTATGCACCGCGACGCTGTGAGCTAAATGCTAATATCAGAATGCTAACATGCTCAGAGTGACAACACCAACATGGTGATGTTGAGAAAAAAACTAATGTTTTCTGTGTTAATCATCTCAGTTGAGCATGTTATCGTACTAACATTTGCTAAATGTTAACACAAAGCACAGCTAAGGCTGATAGAAGTGTCATTAGTTTTGCAGGTATTTGGTCATTAACCAAATAAATGACCAAACTGATGTCGGTGCGATATGAAAAGTTAGAGGATCACCAAAGTCAGTGGGAGAAACCATCTTGCAACCCCTCAGAGTAATATTGTGACCGGAGTCCTGATTCCGAGGTTGTGAAATAAATTCACAACCTCGCTTCAACATATATATAAACATAACCTCTGACTTATTATTGATTCACTTTAGATTATAACCTTCATCCAGTTGTGGTGAGAGCAGGATTTATCTGCTCTTTCAATCATGTATTCTCAGCATGAACTTGGTTGGTACCACAAAGGTTTTCTACTCACCATTTTCCGTTCCATAGGTGTGATCCACTTGATATGTTGTGCCTCTCTTGCGATCCCAGCGACCCTTGTAATTGACAGCGTTCTGAAAGTCACACCAGCTGGAATCGAACCCACACATATCTACAATGGTGTGGAAAAGGGCAACATCTTAACAATCTCTGTATGTTTGACTTCCTGTGAACATAAAGCAAAGGTGGTCTGTGTTTACGTACTCTGATTACTGCAGGCCCCCTCCTTCACTCGAATGTCATCAATGGCAATGAATCCTTGACTGTTGGTTTTTCTATGGCCAGTGAACGTCAGCTGTGGACGTTTAATTTAACATTTAATACTACAACATTTGTTTTCTTTATTTAATAAAAAGTAAAAAGTTGGTTGTGTTTCTGTAAAACTGCCTCTGTTCTGTATTCTGTTTTGATGAAACTAATGGGGACCCGAATAAAATGAATGAATTGCATGTGCAGATTTGAGCCCTACTGATCAGCCAATATTAACTTATTGCATATATATATATATATATATATATATATATATATATATATATATATATATATATATATATATATATATATATATTGGTTTCATTATATGCCAATAGATAAGTAACAAGACAAAGCAGTGCAGAAATACCAAAAATATCTTTGAGATAAAAAAGACATCTTCAGGAAACTCCAAGGCACTAAACCATTAAAATGCCTTTATTATAATGGAATAGTCATGTGAGAAATACATATGGTTGAGATTGTTTAAAAAATCTATATATTATATAAGGTCTTTATACATAATCTCACAAAAACAAATTTACGGTTTTGTTTCTAATTTTTGTTAAACTTTCAGATATTGATATCATCCGGATATCAACTATTGATATCAATTGGTTGGGCTTTATTGCAAGCATGAATATGTGGTCGAGTTAATTTTTACCCGTATGGTGTTGTTCATGTTGATGGTTACTTGTGCGTTAATCCACTCTGGATTCTGAGTCCCCCGGCGAGTCCAGACTAAGAGTTCAGAGGATTCCTAGAACAAAATCAAGTCATTACAGCTCAAAAGTAAAAACGCCTGTAGCAGAAGGTTTGGAGTAGCATTAACAGCCCTAGGGTCCAATACAGGTGTTCTACAGCTCATATGACCTTGATATGAATACCAGTCCCTATTGTCCTTGATCTCTAAAGAATCAGCAACTCCTTGCCTTTAAAAAAAAAAAAAAAAAAAATATATGTATTATTTATTTTCTGCATAAATATGATCAAAAGTCAAGAGTCTGATAAAAAAATTAGTCCTCGGTCGCTCCCCGAGTTTTTTGAATTGTATTTTTGGTGCCTTCCCATCATGCCCCAGAGTAATACTATACACCTCTTTAGAAAGATGAAGACCTAAATCATCCAAATCTGTCTCCTTCCGCGTGTGTCATCTGACGCGCTTTCAGATGCGTTTGAGGGACAATGAGACCGCAGGACCTCGAAACACGGAGACAAATTCATGAAAAAACTGCCGTTGCTTTCTCGCAGCTCACGACGTCAATACTTTACAAACAGTAAAGTCCTACTACTGGAAGATTCGTACAGTCTCTACGGTTACAGACGTGGTACTAAATTAGTTAAATAGTGAAACGTTATAATCGCTCAGTCATGTTGAGGAGCTTACGTAATTACGTAATTATAAAAATATAACAATCTTTTTTTTTAAATGTAGTCCATCGTTTCTCTTCTCACAAGGGTTTACAGTACTTTAGCCGTTTAAATTTATTAAATCGGACCTGTGGTTGATGATCTAGAAGCTTTTGAGTTTTTTAAAACTCACTTCCTCATTATCGAAAAATCTGTAAAAAAAAACTCGGGCGAATGGGGTTGACTCGCATACATACTGTCTCAACCAGCAGGTCCAGACTGGACACTGAAGGCCCGAGCATGTAGTACCAGAATCCAACACAGATAGGTGACGTGAGATTGATGAGAGGAACAGAGACAGCTGCTCTCTCCCCATCCTTAGATCCAGATCCATTCAACAGTAAGAAAACACCTTGGTGGACAAAGAGGCATGTTTTATATATATCATAATTATATAAAACAGAATAAAGCAAAAACAAATCATCACATTCGAGGAGGTGAAATCAGCAAACTTTTTCTTAACTTTTCTTTGAAAAATGACTGAAACAGTTATTCATTATTGATTAATGTTCTGGTGATGTTTCTGTGTCTATAGTAAAGTAACCATGTAGACGGAAACACTGCGTTGACACAAACACAGATGTCTGATGTTCTTTACAGCTCCTCCTGGGCTTCTTATGTTTTCACGTCAGGTTCATTACCATGCCGCTATTCTGAGAACATTTCCAGTGATAATCGAATACTCAAAGTGTTGGTGCTCATGTCATTGCTGACAGTTAATACCTTGATTGTTTTCAACAGTATGATCATACTGAGGTCCATCCCATGGCTGGTCCACTTGAAGTCCACTACTGAGAGTCCAGTTCAAATCATCACTGACTTCCTGGACCCAACTGCATAGACCTTTTTAACAAAATATAATTTTAAATGTTAAAATACTTACCCTAACCCTAACCCTAACAAAAGTAACAGGATATAGAGACAATATAAATATGTACTTTTCTTCTTTTCATGAATATTTTAGTTTTACTTGAGGCAAACTGGATGTATGCAAATATCCAGTTTGCCTCAAGTAAAACTAAAATATTCATGAAAAGAAGAAATACAGTTCACATGAACAGATATGGTATTAAGTCTAAATTAGGCCACTTTAGTGAAACAAATCCATGTCTATTCCATTACTGAGTCACTTAGGCTGTGATGCATGAAAATGTTGACCATTGACACTTTATGATACAACGATAAGAGACGATTTACAGACACCTTGTTCAAAAGTGCAGTCCATGTTGGAGGCAGGAGCAGTCGGGGTCGTGGTGGGCGGGTCTGGAGTGGTGGTTGGGATGATGTCATTGCAGAACCTGCCCCTGATGACGTGGACATCGTCCAGCGCAAAGTTTCCAACCATTAACCCGGTACAATTGGCTTGTAATATTATCTGTGATGAAATTTGGTGTTCAGAAATTCGCCACAGATTTCTTTTTTTTTTCTCAAGAAACTTTGTCACGGTTTATCATGACATTATAATATGTGCCTTGCCTGGTGAGGCCCTGATGCATTGTAGTCCACCCTGTCCTGGATCCACGTGTGATTTAGAAATCCATTTGTAGTCCAAACAGGTCGCAGTCCAGTAGTCTCATTCACAAATACTGTCAGTGTAACGTATGAGGGCTCTGGAAACACCAACATTCATAATCAGAAGACCAGAATTTGTGTTTATTGACAGGAATGTTTAATCTTGTTGATGATTCAATCAGAAAAAAACACGAGGATTAATAATATATGTTGGACAAGGGTGTAGGTGCCTGGGTTACATTTGGCTGCAGTTTTAACAGGATTTACAGTAAATTGCCAACCACCCAATATAACTTTTCAATGTATGTAAAAATAGATGTAAAAAACATTGACTCAAAATTTAAACAACTTTTTAACAATGGTGACATTCAAATGACCGAATCAACGCCTTTCTGACGCAGTTGAAAAGACGGTACTTACTATCGAGGGCCCACCCATTGGTTTGGTGCCAGATCTCCAGGCAAGCTCGCTCTACTGCCTCCATCGTCTCACTCTCCAGTCGCGCAATTTCTTCTCTTCGAGAGGCCGTGAAGAATGCAAAGTGGCCTGTGGAGCGAAGAAAAAAAAAAAACACAAAATAATCAGGAGAACTGTTCTACAAAAGTGTCCTGCAAGAGCAAATATTTTGCATAATGTCAGTTTCACATTATGCAGGGGTGTGAGGAGCATCTTAATCAGTCACATACCCCACTTTCCAGCTGACCAATAAATGTAAAGTATTTAAAGCGGATGTGATCCTAAACACATTAAAACAATTTTTGCGAGCTACAATCATCCCTCCTGTTTATACTATTAGGAGATCACTTCCTTTGTAAGAGATGGGTGACAAAATCTACAGTCTTGGGGAAAATATTTATTAAAAAGTTTATCTGAAGTCAATATGAGCTCGCAACAGTCTTAGGTAACAGATCAAGTTGGTACCTTCCAAAGTTACAGTATCTTATGTGTGAAATTAAGTGTGTTAGCGTCTCTCTACTGACGGACACACTGTCCGTGGGAAAGACAAAGAGGGAGTTGTATACCAATTAGCCTGTAACTTTGGAAGATTTACTCTTAATTTGTCAAACTCAGACTGCTGAAGCCTGATGTACAAGAGGACTGTAGATCTTGTCCCCTCATCTCATTAGGAAGTGATCGCTAGCTAGTAGCCTATGAACAGGGCGATTACAGCAAACACAAACTGTCTTAGTGTTCATCAGACAGACTTGAAGCATTGTAAACCTTTTCTATAAATTAAAGTAATTTAAGTTTCCCTTTTCCCTCCGTCTCAGGCACAAGATCCCTGTTTTGTTCTCTGTTTTGGGGACTGCTAAATGTCACACTCACTGGATGTGTGGTGACTTACCCAAAGCAGAATTTGTGGAATGGTCACTTTGTGGAATAAGAGGAACCTCGCTGTCCCCTGAGAGCCAGTCCCAGTCCACTCCGGACTCTGCTGGAGGATTGTTCACCCAACCACAGAGGTCCATTTCAAAGTCACAAAATCCTGCGAAAGGAGTACCACAGATTCAAATAAAGAATGCCCCCTCCAAACACATTTACACTAGTTGTACTTTCTCATCCATTTTCTTTTTCAACTTTACAGTTGGAAGTTCACAGCGGTCACTAACCGGGCGGAGGACAGGCGCCATTCAGGACAGTGAGGTCGTCAATGGCGACATCTCTCCTCAGTCCATCCCCAACCACCGCCTCAAAGATCACCTGTCACTCAGAAGGACAATTTATACCACTACGACTTATACTGTATTTCCATTTGTCTTTAACATTCATACTGTATGACTTCTCTCAAATTACAAAGAGTCTGAAAAAGCTGAGCTGAATGTCACAATCCACACATATGAATGAATCTTAAAACAATACTCATATGCCGTTACGAATGATCCTGTACATTCGGGCAACAAGTAGAGATCCCTTTCGAGAGTGATTTCAATGTTACTTTCCAGCATTATTGTCTTTTTAGTAGCAAATGTCCTCTCTGTGCTTTGTTGCTGCCACAGTATTATACAGTAGATACAAAATGAGGAAAATATCACACTAAAAAGATATTTTGTAAATTTTCTTTTCTTGTCATTTAGTAAGATGACTGTAGGTTTCGTCCCCCATCACCTACAATATTGCTTTAAGAAGGGAGCTCTTTGCGGCCGGGATGGACAGGAGAAACAATTAAAGTGTCCAACGGGAGTTTTAATGTATGTATGCGTGCAAGTATTGTCTGAAGTGTAATGTGATTTGATGGATCTACATCTAAAGTGTTGCATATCACTGCATACAATTAACTGGAAAAAAAATGTGTTTTCCAAATGAAAAAAAAGATCCATAGTTGTGTGCATGTATGTTTTAACTTGTAATGTCCTTTCAGTAAGTTAACTTGATTCATGTTGCTTTTGTCAAAGCAGCATATACAGAAGGAAGAAAGTAAAGAAACAGACAACAAAATGTATAAAACATGTGCATAGAGTGAACAAATCAAACAAAAGCCAATGAACGTGAGGTTTAAGATGTTTTTTTCAAAATGTGCACTGATTGGGTAATCATTTATTCACCAATCATTATCTGATAACTAACCTGATACGGGGCATTGGGACTGAGCAGTGTCACTCTTCCGTGCCTCCAGTGCTTCCCTTGATCTCCACTTCTGGTCCAGAGCAGCAGGACACTGTTGCTGTCAGGGGTTTGAAGGGAAATGCTGAGTTCCCCCGCTTCACTTCCCTCCATGTAGTACCAGAACATTAGGCATTCCCCGTCAGCAGCAGTGGGCTCCATCACCGCAGTCATCATTGCGCCTCTGGACCCCACAGGGTGACTCCACAGCTGGGCACTCAGGTAATAACCTACACAGAAGGCGGAGTTGTGAACATGCTGATTTGTATTTGATGTTTTATATAGCATGCGATCACACATAGCTATCCACGATAACTCATTTAACATTTGTTGCATACATTGTGCATCATTCTCACATATTGCTAAATGTAACAATACATTAGCCAGTGGAGTCTGTATCTCAAAGGGTTGTATACCTTCCTCTGTCCCCAGAGTGTGATCTGTGGCTGGGCCTGAAGAGTTGGCCGGTCGGGACGTCCCCTTAATCCGGGTCCACCTGAAGTCTGCAGACGACTGGGGCAGCAGGCCACAGAGGGAGCCCTGGAAGGTGCACTCTCTCTCAGCCGGACAAGAGCCATTCTCACTACTGGACACCATGACGTTATCAATGGCTATGCTGCCCTCCGTACCACCCACCACAGCTTCTATAATGAACTGGAGAAAGACACACATTCATTTAAGAGTGGGTTCAAGACAAGAGATTTTTGTCATGAAACATATTCAGGAAGTCAAGATAATATCTAATGCAAGCGCACTGAAGCTAACCTATTACTAGACTTCAATCAGAATAGAAAAACATGAATCGTAAGAAACAGTGAAGAAGAAACATAAATAAGAGGCTTGTGTTGGAGCAGGAACATTAAGTCACGTGTGCTTACATTCTTGGCTATCTTTGAACAAGTCTTCCAAGAAAACACAATTGCTTAATCATTCTAAATTGCTCTGTTTGAATTTTTGTTTTATAAGAGGGATTTTTTAAATCTATTTTAATCATGGTAAAGATCCTATTTGTTTTTCATATTCCAAGTTCAATGTGTCTACATGTTTAAACTATCCTACTTAAAAAAATGACAGTAAATATTGTTGCTCTTATTTGATAGACGTTCAGAATTTCGCTGGGAGGAAGGTTTAGTAAAACTCTTTGAATTTATGGATAGACCTATTCTAAATAGTCCTCTAAAAACCTTCTCTGTTATAAATCAGCAGAAGAATAAACACGACAATAGAGCAATGGGAATACCTGTATCGGTTTGTCACTGATGAAGGTAAGATCTGCAAATCTCCATTTGTTTCCCTGGGTGCCACTTCTCATCCATACAACCGTCTCCTCTTCACCAGAACGCTTTGTAATAAACTTCAGGGAACCTGATAGTAATAAAAAAAAAAATGTAAAAAAGTAACTCTCAAAAAATGGGATAATTAGAACCATAATAGGAGCTTACAACTCAAAGAAATATAGAAACATATCAACCATATATCAAAATCTGATGGAAAAATTAGGAAATACAACATGGGAACAGGAACTTGGTGTGAATATTACAGAGGATGAATGGTCGAATATTTGGAGGATACAACATTCCTCAACATCTGCGCGAACTTGGAGAGAACACTGTTGGAAAAATATAATTAGATTCTTTATTACTCCCCAAATTACAAACAAATGTCTGTCTATTGATCAACCATGTTGGAGGAAATGTGGGGCAGTAAATGTAAACCACTCCCATGTATTTTGGCTATGTCCGGAAATTGTACAGTTCTGGGGAAATGTCCATATGGTTATTGTCAAAATTCTGGGCTATGACACACCTAAGTCCTGTATGTTTTTCTACTTTGGTAACATGACAACAGATACTGTGTTAAGGGAAGACAGATATCTGCTGAAAATTCTGCTAGCAGCTATAGTAAAAAGGCAATTACGAAGAGATGGCACACAATAGAACCACCATCACAAGATGGGTGGTTGAAAATTGTGACTGAAATATATGAGATGGAACCGTTAACCCACAGAAGAAGAGCTCAAGAGGAGCTGGGAGAAATGGACGGGAGAAATGGATGATGTTTACACGTCAACAATAGAACAAGATAAGAACACCTGAATGTTTCTCAGGATTTGTCATGTTTTTGAGAGGACAGAGCAAACCAGACCCTTTTTGTTGTAGTTATTATTGTTTGTTTTTACTTTCTGTATATATGTTTTCTGTTCGCGGTGAAACGGCAAAAAAAAAAGTCTTAAAAAAAAATACAAAAATAAACTCAACAGAGCATTCGAGGGATGCTTGCGAATTACAGTGAAAAATCTAAAGATGTTGAAAGTGTAGTTATGGACAGTGAGGCACCTACCAATGCTGGTGCCAAATATGTGGTACAAGAAGCTCACACATATAACTTGATCTGCAGGTTGAGGGAAGCTGATGAGTCTGGCTGCTGATGAGATGTTCAGGTTGTCCTTTGCAGTTACGACCATGTAGTAGCCTGTGGAGGAAAAAATATCAAACACACTTAGTGCACTAGTACTAGAGAATACAAATGTGGTTACATTGTTGGACCTAATTTGGACCTTTAATCTCATGAATGTATTCATATTCTATTTTGACATATATTCAGGAGATTTAGCAACTGCTATGGCAGAAGCAAAAGGGATCCAATAAAATAAATAAATAATAAACAGAACATGCTGGTATGGGTGGATAACAACATGCTGAGTTATTCAGAAGGCTGGATTACCACTTGAAGGGCATGCAGGTTACTGGCCTGGACCTAATTTGACCTGTTTGGGCCACGAAGGCTCCAGGTTCACTGCTACAGTAATTTAATACTGAAAGTGCCACTAATGCAGATTATAAACTAAAATTATGTAATCATCTGCATCGTTACATAAACTGTATTATTTAAATTAATATTGAGCTTACTTTGTGCATTACACTAACATGTGCATGATTAAGATGCCAATAAGTAATTGCTAAAACAACATTCTTGTTTACAGCCAGTAGGATACTCACCCTTCGAAGTTGAGTCTTCACTAAATGCCTTATTACTCCTTTCCCACAAAAGGCTGGCAGTGTAGTCGTGGTACCATGAACAGGTGTCCTTTTCAAAATCACATGAGAGTTGGTCGGATCCTGCGGGGAAATCGCCCTCTCTACAGTGGTCAAAGCTGACATCATCCAACATAATGTCGCTGGCTGCCCAGAATCCAGGGCTGACTGAAAACCGCAGCTGTAGAAAGAGAAGTATTCTACTCTGCATTTATTCTGAAAATCAATATTCAAAATCATTTAGGAAAAATAATTAGTTTTTTCATCCACGGTGAAAATTGTGCCTATACTGATCGCCCAGCGTTGTCCACTCCCTGTTTATTTTATATATGTGCACTGTTGCCTTTTAGCACACTTCAAGTACAAATCCTCCAACATACTTTCCGTATATGTCAGCTTCATTTTGCCTTGGATATATATATATGGATATATGGATATATGGACCCTTCTAACCATCCAATTTCTGAGTACCACCTGGCCTGGGTTTGCTGTGTGTGTGTATGGTAACACAAAGCTATTCAGGGAAATGCACCAAGTAAACATCATGCCAAGTAAAATAATGAAATCTAAGGTGCTTTATTGATCCCCCAATGTGAAATCAGTTGTTATACAATAACAGGAAACAGAGCAGATAAAGATACAATAAATGTAGAGGTACAATAAAGTTTAAGAAATTACGAGAGCTACACCGTTAATCTGAATTCAATTATATCTAGTATTAACAAATAAAAAATAAGCAGGGTTTAAAAAGTAAAACCTAACTTTTTCCTCTAATCGTGCTCCAAGTTTTGAAACTACAGTCCCCAAAATACATTGGGAATGTAAAGAGGAAATTGAATGTTGCCATGGATCCAGTGAGGTATTCTGTGGGTTATAACTTGAGCCCTGTTATTTTAGCCTGCTTGTTAAAATTTTAGCGATTGTTACTATTAAAGGAAGAAATAATTCAATAGATTAGCAGTTTCTATTCACAATAAACTAATGAATGTAAAGAAAACTATCACTGGATTATTTTGATGCTGAAGAAAACTTAAACACGATGATTCTCAGGCAAGTTCTGCAGTTGTAAGAGGTGTAATTTGTCTATGATTTCTAAGCAGATTTATGTACAACAGTTTGATCTGACTATGTCTGTGAACAGCCGAAACCTTACCTTGTATCCTCCCGGCTGATTTCCAATGAAAACTGTGGCATTCTCCCAACCGTCTGTGTTAATTTTAGAAAGCTGTAGCAAGTCTTCCTCAGTGCTGCCTCTGATCATTGTTACCTTAAAGGTTGGTGCTGATGATGATGATGAATTATCGTAAATATGGTACCAGAAGCTGAAAAAAACATTGACAGTCAAATCAGAACAACAGCTAGCACGGGATATATGGGAAATTCAAGACAAATTCTAGTGACATCATTGAAATGTATTGTCAATTAAGGACATATCTATTTATGAAAAAGCATATCTTGAATACAATTTATTGTTTTTAGTACCTCATCTGGCATCCCAGAGCTGCCAGGTGGTCAACAGAATACTCCAATTTAGCCGAAGACAAAAAATCGCCTTGTTTTCCATCTATATGCATGACATGATGGCGTGTTTGTTTTTCACATTAGTGATCCACATAAACATGCCATCACTGAACAGTGAATTAGACACAGTGCTTCCTAATATAAGCCTGGAAACGTGTCTCTTTCAATGTGTGGACTATTGACTCATGAGTCATGTTTAGCATGAATCTCTTACACATCATTTTGTTCCAGGGCAGGAAGTGAATGGGGCTTCTTCTTTTTTTTCTTTAGGGGGTGTGACATCTATGCAAGCAAGACAGTGTGTGTGTGTGTGTGTGTGTGTGTGTGTGTGTGTGTGTGTGTGTGTGTGTGTGTGTGTGTGTGTGTATTTGGGAGTATGTTATTGTGTCCCAACCCCCCTTTTTCCCAGTAGCAAAATGCTGAAATGTGCCAATCTGAAACATGACACTTTCTCAATGAGTAGAAGAGAAGGAAAAAAAGTGTCAGTGGTATTAAGATTCCCTCCTTTTCATGTTCATGCTCATACGTCCTCTGCTTGCAATGCGTGGACAATGTCTCCTGCTCTGAGACTTATCAGAAGAATGCTCACCCAGAGGATAACTCTAGCAGCCTTTGTGCTCTTCATCCCAACATGTTCAACAAGAAATGGTACAGTATGCACTAAAGCTTTCTTATGTGTATGTATGTATCTATGTGTCTGATATCTCTTGGTACTGATGCAAAATATCAGCTGTCGTCATACATTAGTTTTACTGAATATTTGGACTGAAATCAAAACCATTTCATAGTATTTTGTAAACTATGATTATACATTAATGTCTTATAAAATATCTACATTTGGGCTTAATTAAATAAGAGCTGGCACCACTTCAGCAACAGACTGGGTTTGAAGGATGCTCTGAGTGCATCTCTAGTTTGTAAGAGAGAGGAGCTCCAGTTGAAAAGACAATTCATTAATGCAATATATATATATATATATATATATATATATATATATATATATGTATCATACATACAAATAAAAATATAATTTTGTGCAAAATAATTTAAACTGATTTTTATTTTATTTTTTACATCTTTTCCCTCTCTTCAGATTCTCCGTTCTCACTCAATAATAAAGCCACTGGTTTATGTTTGGTGAAAAAATCCAACCGCTGCCAAGACATGCGCTGGACAACCGGAGATCGTCTTTTTGCGACCTCAAACAAAAAGTGCCTTGGAGCTCAGGGCAAAAGTGTGGGGAGTGAAGTAAGCCTCTATGACTGTGACGACAGCAGTGAGCTTCAAAAGTGGGAATGCAAGAACGGAACAATGCTTGCTCTCAAAGGCCAACAGCTCTACATTGAAATAAAACCTGACAATTCAATTGCCCTCTCAAGAACCGTCGGGCCCAATAACAAGCTCACAATCACAGGGACGTCCAGCGGTGCTTGTTCGAGAACATACAGAGGTACAGTATTAAACTGAACAACATAACACATGAGCACATATGCATTATTGTACTCGGATTCATCAAACACCTGATTCTCAGCGGCTGCCAGGTGACGTATGATCAAGTTCCTCCGAACTAGAGTTTGGTTTGTGCACGTCTAAAGACAATCACAGTGAAGAAAAGATTATGATGAAGAAATGGTTTAGGTTTGCCCTAAAAACAATTAGCAAAACAATACACCTTTGCAGAATACTTAATTGGCGACAGTTCAATTTAAAACGATTTAAAGTGATCAATCTTTTTTTCCCTTTTAGAGCTTTACACTATTGATGGAAATGCGTTTGGTCAGATCTGCACGTTTCCCTTCCTGTACAAAGACCGGTGGTTTGCAGACTGCACGACGTACGACTCCTCAGTAAGGCGCTCTTGGTGTGCGGTTACTACAAAATATGAACATGAGAAGTTTGGATACTGCCCGACTACTTGTGAGTACTGAATTTAAGATTTTAATCCCAAATTCCAGCACTGCATGCATCATCAGAAAGATTCATTCTGTTTCAGAGGACGCATTACATTATACTACAAATTGTTGTCCATTAGTTTATCAACGTCTTTGATGCTTATTAACACAAAGCACGCAATATTAGAGCACAATTTCAGGATACAGTAATACAGTGTTGTTTAAATGACTAAATCATTTTGTTTTCTATTGTGCTGTATTGATGTGCAGCCACAGAACACTGGTCAAAGAACCCTGTAACAGGAGCGTATTACCAGGTCAACACGCAGTCGGTTCTGACGTGGGCCCAGGCTGAAGCCAGCTGCAAACAGCAGGGGGCCTCCCTGCTCAGCATCACTGATCCTCACCAGCAGGCTTTTGCCTCAGGTAAGATGACGCCTGGTGGATGTTTGCTGCTTCTGCAACTGACCCAACATAGAGGGGTTAGTTTATACATATATTAATGAAGTTAAATTAGTTTTTAATTATTATGTTATACTTCTTATGCACCATTTGTATACATTGCTATTTAAACTGATGTTTAATGCATTCATCCTAAGAAAAAAAACTATTTGATGAAGATGCAGTCCATTTGATACTAAAGAAACAATGAAAACAAATCTTTAAAATGTTGCCAAAGTTTTACTGGAAAATCTAATTTCACAGCGCAGTTCTCCATGTTTCCGGAGTTTCCTATATAACATTTTTTATTTAGCCTATTTGCATTTGAAACAACTGAAATTAAATTATTTAATGGATAATATACATTATTGTACAGGGTTGTAGCTGTTTTAGTTTAAAAACAGGAAATGGTTGATGAAATGACTACTACTGTTGCCTCTTGCACCCATGGAGCAAACCAGTATCGGTAACGGTATTTCATAATTCATCTTTGTTTTTGTGTGATTCGTTATATTTCCTTGTGCAGTTAATTCTGTCTTTCTGCTGACTTTAAAATAATGAAAAAGAGGAACAATGTGGAAAAGAGGAACAATTGCTTTACTCTGTCCTTTTCCTTTTTTGCCCCTCTCAACCACACAAACACAAAAAAACACAGCGCTAATGGGATCAGGGAAACATAAACTCTGGATCGGGCTGGTCCTGGACCCAGAACACGGCTGGCAGTGGTCTGATGGGAAGCCGTTCCGTTATCTGAGATGGAGTACAGGTAAGTCTTCACTGCAGTAAAATATGCTCTGCTGAAGTTCCCATAAGCAATGACCATATACGACTAGAGCTATACAGAAGGTTAACAAGTTAAAGAAAAAAGAAAAATCCCAGGTGTGAGGTTGCGTAACTTCACCCAGTCTTCAAGGGTGGTAATTCACCTCAAACCCTTAATGGAGCTACAGTCAATATTTTCATATTAACAATGGATCACTGTCTGTTTGGATGTGACGACGGTCGCTCATAGTGATGAACCCACAGAAAATGGTTGCATGGCTTTGAAGTTCCCCTCCGGCTCTTTTGATTTCAGTGTCTGCTTTATTGTTTTGGTTTTAGAACCTTAAACTGTCCTGCTATAGTTCCCTCTAATGGCACTCACAGCCATTTTCTCCAGACAGCGTTAAGACATAAAGTTCTGAAAACCAACGGTTCTTTCTGCCCAGAATCAAACAGACAATGTTAACGACTAGCTGCTGAACATAGTGGAGCATTTAGCAGCTAAAGGAGTTGGTGGAGAGCAAAAACCGAGCAGCAGATGCAGATGTACACTTTTTTAACAAGGCAAACCCATTAAACAACATTGTTTCATTAATCATAATTAGTATTTCTGTCTGTGTAATTCTACCTCTTATGTCCCGAGATAGACCTAGATCCTACTGATACCTTGCATTCAATTCAATGAGACGTTGTCCAAAGATTTTACTGTAGTTACAAGGAAACCAGGTTGTCTTAGTCAGTTTATCCAGTTAAGTGGAAATACATGCAGTATTCTATTCATTTTGACCCTACCACCAACAATTGTACACTATCGAAACGTGCAAGTGTTGTGAAAACTCTCAAGGACGTGATGTATGTGGATCTGTACTCGCAAAGGAGGAATCTCAATTTAGATCATCCTCTTGTTTTAGGAAGTCCAACTCCTAATCCGGGACACAACTGTGCATTTCTCGACTCTGCTGGGGAGCAAACCTGGGAAAGCTCGTCTTGCATCAAGAAGCAGGGCTACATATGCTACAAAGACGGGGCCCCGCCATCTCCTCCCCAAAGTACAGACACATATTCCACTCTATTCTACCCTCCTCTGGATACTGTATTGTTTCTCTATGTGACACGTTCACCGTATGATATGAGTCAATAAATCCCATTTATCTTTTGTTCTTTTCATCATCAGTTGAGCAGGGTTTTTGTTCACCCCCTTGGATTCCCTACAATGGCCACTGCTTTCACCTTCATCGTACTATTCAAACATGGTCTGATGCTCAGAAAGAGTGCCGCAAAGAGAGCGGGGACTTAGTGAGCGTCCGCAATGTGGAGGACCAGAGCTTTGTCATCTCGCAACTTGGATTTGGTAAGTGATGACAATATACATGAAGACTGTCCAACCTTCTGTTTCTGCTGTCGACTGTCAGAATAGGAAGGGAGGGTCCATGCACACTTAGACTTCAAACATCTAAGAAATACAGTGAGACGTATGGGAACCTTATTAGTTATATGTTAATGAGGCTACTGACTTTTGCATCCCAAAAATTATGTAGAATATAAGGGACTTTTCTTGATCACGTTCAAATCATCAACAACACAAATCAACATGAATCCATCTCTAAATTGTCTTTTTATGGAATTTACAGGAGTAAAAACGTATGGGAGATGATAAAATGCAGTTTATTGAATAAACAAATACATAAGCTATACTCATATAGCTAATTTCTCCATAAAGTAGAATTTAGAAAATACTTACTGACAGATTCAATGTCTAAAATTGACCATGTTTACCAATGTTCCTATGGTACCGATAGCTCCATTAATTTCACTTTGTGGATCTTTAATACCATTGTGACATTTTAACCACTGGTTGACATGAGGCACATTCCTCCCTGACCACGTCTGCAGCATCCACGGATGAGCTTTGGATTGGACTGAATGACGTAAAGACAGAGGGGCTGTTTGACTGGAGTGACCACTCGACTGTCAGCTTCACCAGCTGGGAGTTTGGGAAACCAACCGTCTCCACTGATTCAGATGACTGTGTTCTCATCAGGGGAGAGGTAAGGAGCACCATGATGCTGCACAAATAGTGTAACCTTCTTATATCATACATGTATATCTGACGACATCATACATGTATATCTGAATACATCATACATGTATATCTAACTACGTCATACATGTATATATAACTATGTCATACATAGGGTCAACTCACATCTTGGTTGTACCTATTTTTTTGTTGAAAATTCCCTTTTGATTTGTGCAACAAATATTGAAAAGAAAAAAGAAAAAAAAGATTTCAATCTTCTTGCAGAATGGGAACTGGGCCGATCGCTCGTGTAGTGAGAAACACGGCTTCATCTGTATGAAGCAGAGTGCCACTGAACGCACCGGAGATGAAGTAGATGTGGATATAGGATGCAAAGCTGTGAGTACATGTACATGCAATCTAAGAAACAGGTATATGGTTTCCATAAACATCTGGCTAATCTAAGTGAACTATCATAACCCTGATATAAGTAACTGGTTCAACATCATGTTCAGTTGGACAGATACATGTCTTTTATGAACAAAATGGATATGTAGCGTTTTAAAATCACTACTCAAACTCTCTAATCCTTTCATACAGGGGTGGAAAAGACATGGCTCCTACTGCTACTTAGTCGGAACAGAGACAAAGACGTTTGATGAAGCGAAAGATGACTGCAAGACCTCAGATTCCTACTTAGCTGATGTTTCGAATGGGTAACAACGACTCGTGTTTTTATTAGCTGTGAAATAACTGTGTGTGGACGTGCTATACAGAGTGTTTGACATGATGAGACAACACATATATTGTACATATTTCCAGGGTGGACAATGCCTTCCTTGTCAGCTTGGTGGGTTTGAGACCAGAGAAATACTTCTGGTTGGGCCTCTCAAATCAGAAGAACATTGATCAGTTTGTGTGGACCAACACAGATTCAGTGAGGTTTACTCACTGGAACGCTGAAATGCCAGGTATGGAGAGAGATGCAGATCCATCTTTAAAATAGAAGCTACATCACTTACACTTGACTATTTTCTATCTTCAACAACTCAAGGTTACGAACAGGGCTGCGTTGCCATGACAACTGGGATTTTGGCCGGCCTCTGGGATCGGCTGCCCTGCACCAACAAGGAGAAATACATCTGCAAACACCTGGCAGAGGGGGCGGTTCTAACCGTTGCACCGCCGACCCAAACCCCTCCCAAGTGCGAGGAAGGTTGGATTCGAGTGGGAACAAGAAACGTCTGCTCGAAGGTACAACCAGAGGTTAAAAACATGTCCTGCAAATAGTTTCTGGTCACAATCACCATAGCATACTGTACGTATGTTCTTATTGCTATATCATTTGTTATGTAAATATAACATTATTTTACTTATTTTACTTGTGAAACATCCAGCAGCAAACAGAAAACAGACAAAGTTATTGACCGGCTAGTGAACATCGTGGAAGTGTTAGCACTAGTTTTTTTTAAAGATGGTAGAGACCAATACAGAGAGCTAAAACAGAGCAAATATTAGACTTGGGCTGGTAGACTAGAACCTGCCTCCTGCCAAATGAATAATAACGTTGATCCATTACTGCTGGATGTGTACATAATAAAAACTAGTTTATATAAAAGGAATATATTTATGTCAGTGTTCTGTTTGCAGCTTGTTTCTGCTTCTCCTAATTGGCCAGACATTTATTTTATTCTAGGATTAGAAATGGGTCAGTTTCTCTTAGTATGATAGACAAATCTGTTCAGACAAGTCTATTCAAGTAAACTACTCTACTGCTGTACATATCTGGTCTACTTTAATCAGACGTTCACTCTTGTGTTCAAGTTTTTCACAGGACCTCGGGCTAATGAGAAGACCTGGTATGAGGCCAGGGATTACTGCAGGGCCATCGGAGGAGACCTGCTCAGCATCCACACCGACGCTGAGCAACGTGTGGGACGGTACGCGCCGGTGAAATACTATTTTACCAGACACAAGTGAACATAAAACAATATATTGTAAAAGAGCCCTCCGTATGTAAGAGGATTAAAACATCACAAATACTGGCATACAGAGGCACAAAAGTGAATTGCAGAAATATTTTAAGATCACTCACAGTGAATACATAAAAGTAAGATGAAATAGAATACAACATTTACTATTAAGACTTAACTTGGGTACTTTTTTGATGTACAGTAATTCTCGTTTCAGTTACAGTTACAGGGTAACAACGTGCTAAAATAAGTTAGATTGATTTATTTAACTTTGTGTACTGCAGACATGGAAGAGCTTGGATTGGACTTCATATTCCTGACACGAGCACTGGTTATGTTTGGAGTGATGGATCCCCGGTTAGTTAACTGTGCTCTAATGTTTACAATTAATCTGTATTCAATCCTGTATTTTTGTACTTACATATACATATAGCATAACATACAATATGGTTTGCTGTTTCTTTCTGTTCAAAGGTAAACTTCCAACACTGGCAGGAAGGGGAACCAAACAATCATAATAACGACGAATCTTGTGCTGAATTCAGAACGTATAACTGGGATGAGGTCGGGTCCTGGAACGATATAAACTGTGAGAGTTACAATGACTGGCTGTGTCAGATCCGTGCAGGTACAGTTGAAACAATGTGTACTGAATGCTTGTTTGTTTTGTCTCTTCTAAAGAAAAAATATTTTTAACATTCATCCAGGAAAAACTGACTCACTTCTCCATTCTTCCCACAAGACATATTGTTATTACAAACACATCTCTAAAAGTGGGGATAAAAAGTTGATGTGACTTGAATAATGACATAATTAATCCATCTTAGCTTTATCTGTCCAGTAACCAGTTCAGATATTAAAACGAGGCAAGATGGGGGAAACAAACTGCTTTTCTAATTAGTTTAAATTGTTTTCAATAGAAGACAGAAAGAGGCGTGCTGACAGTGGATGCAGCACATTAACAACTTATGTAACTCAGGACAATCAGGCAAAATGAGCCAACGTTCACAATGATTAATCATCCAATAAAGCTGTGCGATAAATTGATTTGTATCAATTAATTAAAATGTATGGTTTAGGACGATGTTTAAAAATGTAAATACATTTTCACTTCAACTTGGATATTTATGGGACAGAACTGCAACTGCTTCCATTGTTCATGGCAAACGCACACGTTCTCTTCAGATACAGGAAACCACAATAAAATATGTTTCATCTTATTAAAACAGTTTGTTTTTTTTATGTACAAACTTGAAAAGAAAATATTTTTTACATGATTTTTTTTTACATGATTTTTTTTCCGTAAAATAAGGTCAGGTCATCAAATATTGATAATGAAACTATTGAAAACAGTCTTGTATATGTATCAATGCAAACTCACTTTGCTCACTTTGGCAATTAGGTTTCTGGATACTGTTATCATAGTAACTCACAGCACGAGTGGTCAAACCGATGCCTACTGCCATGCTCCCCTTTCTGAGTTACATCATCCCACAGCACGAGATTCAAAGTAGACGTCAGAGTGGGGAGAGTGGCAGCTGTGTTTGTGTTCTCTCTTCATGAAGTTGACACTTGTTTGTGGCCTTACAGGAGTGACTCCAAAACTACCTGCAAATAATACCGTGGTGGGTAAGTTAACACACAAACACACACACAGCGTGGTGAAAACATGAAATCAAACATATTGAGAAACTAGCAAAGGCTGGTTAGACCGGGTTTAACATCACTTTTCACAGTTTTGAGTTGAGATTACTTTAATAATGAGCAATTATCAAAATGATCATGATATATTTACAATTATCTGTTTTAGATGTTTTGCTAAATCCAAATTGAACAAATCTTAATGAAAGATGGACAAAGAAATGCATTGAAGAAGAGTCATTAACAGCCATTAAAAATGAAATAAAAATCATAATTCTCAGACAACACAGAGGCAAAAACAGTGAAACTGTGAGCATTCAATATTTTCTTTTCCATTAGTCAGCTGATTTACAGACAGGATTGTATTGGTCCACTTAACCAAACCAATATATCTTAAAACTAAACTAAACAAAAAAGCGACACTTGGCATCAGTAATATTACAGCTTCTAGCGAGTACCAATACAAATAATTCACAAACCTTTCATTTGACAGACATTAAGCCGTAAAAGATGTACTATACCAGGAAGACACATCAAAGTAAAACACAAATTGTGAATATGTTTCTAACACCTTTGCAGACTTTAACACCACTTCAGATGGTTGGCTTGTGTGGAGAGGGAATCAGTACTTGATTAAAAGTGACTCGATGTCCATGGAGGATGCTCGTCACTTCTGTCAGCAGAGGCATGGAGACTTGATATCTATCAACAGTAAAGATGAAAATGTCTTCATATGGAAACAGGTAGTTGTTTATTCTTTTGGGCTTTGCAAAGCAACACATTTGATTTATATTGAAAGCCTGTTGACTTACTAGAAAAGTGGTCTAAAAGCTTGTGTAATTATGTGTTCACAGATTTCCAGAAGCTATGGGTCATACTATGTAGGTTTGTCAGTGGATCTTGATGGGTCATTTTGGTGAGTAATAAATGCCATAAAATGTAATGCAGTGAATCATTGATTTCAAGTAGGTTAGTGATAACTCTTTGGCCTACCGATTACAGTATGCATGTACTTTTTGCACTACTTTCAATATGTCTTCCCTCACACATGTATATATGTAGAGTGAAATTGATCCCACTTTTTATTTAAGTTATTGCGTATTGCTTATTAGTATTATATTATTTTTAAGTATTACTGGTACTGACATTTCAACTAATTTAAAACTTCAATTTGACTTTCTAAGCAGTTTTCTATATATATTTTTTTCTTTTACTTGCCAGGCTACATTTATTGTAACCTCTCTATTTAATGTTTCCTATGTTTATTTACCATTACTGCCGAATGGCAACAAGTTGGATAAAAAGGTTGAATGTGAAGAAATTTTTTTTTGCACAATTATACATCATAATTCAATGTAACTGTGTGCATTAAGGTGGATGGATGGTTCTCCAGTGGGGTTACAAAGATGGGATGAAGATCAACCAAATACGAATTCCTTTGATGAGAACTGTGTTACTATGACTTACTATATGGGTGAGTAATTACAAACTGACAAATCAAACAAAGTATTAACCCTCAATAAGCTCTTCTAGATAAGATCAATATGCTACTCTAAATAAAAAACTGTTCCTGGTGAAATGTTAATTATGATGAAATATGGTGAAATGTTGCATCTCCACTGTACTTACAGGCTTCTGGCGTACTTGTAACTGTGGCCAAGAGCACCGGTTCATTTGTAAACGAGGAAACTCAGCACCTGTCAACACCACTGCAGCCCCCACAGTTCCTCCCAAAGGTGGCTGTCCACTCAAGTGGACCAAATTTGACTCAAAGGTCAGAAATCACTGTCAACTGATCTCCAGTTTAAAACTTTCACTGCCACTTCTAAAATGTCAGTTCTTCACCATTTAGTCTGATCTACAAGTTGACATTGGCTCTCATTAAAGATCATTTGAGACTGAATGGATTTGTCCAGGTGTGATTTACAACCGTAATTCAATATCTGAGTGGTCAAATAATCCACTTTCAAAATTACAGTATGCCACACAACTTGGTCTTTTGTACACATATAACATGCCCTTATTTAAGCAGGTGTTGCAACTATTGGTGTTATTGGTGGTGCAGACACAGGCTCGTCATAGTGTCATTTGGAAACTCTACATGCATTAATGCCATGATGGGAGAAAAAAAAACACTATCTATCAATTATTGGGTTTTGCAATCCTTTGGGCAATCAGGGCCAGTTACTGGGTCCCACCTTACTTTATATTTCTATTTTTGAATCCTACTCATTGTACATGCATCTGTGAAAATATAACTAATAATTGAATCATACACATTTTTATTTATAAAGTGAAGTAAATAAAGATGCAACATATATCAAATGTGAAACACCATTTGGTTTTCAACATTTAAATTTTTTTTTTAATTTATTTAAAAATAAAAGATATAACACAAATAGACACAAAGTGTGTGAAGAAAAGACTAAAGATGTGAAATGCCTTCTACTGGAGCATTACAAATTGGTCAAAAGATGAAAAAAATGAAGGTAACATTATCAAAAGAAACAAAGACAAATATGGCATTTATCAACAAGCTTTTACGCAAAAATTCATTCCTCACGCAACGTAAACACAGTCTAGTCCTCTTTTAAATACAAGAAGGTGACAATGGTTTTAGGGCTACGGAGGAACTATAAAAACAGAGTTTAGTAGAGAAAAAAACACACCGACATGTTTTAGGATCAGATCAGATGTCATCAACGCTTAATGAAAGAAGGCCAGTTGGAGTGAAAACTCTCGATTTCATTTCTCATTTGCAGTGTTACAGTGTCATTAGTAGCCGGCGGGCCACTTGGGAAGAAGCAAGGAGACAGTGCATTACCATGGGAGGTAATTTGGCCTCAATTCCCACAAGGCGCGTGCAAGGTTTGTCCTACTGTTTATATTTTTCGTAATCGTGTGTACAATGTGAATACATATTGTGAAAGTTCATTATTGACCTTAAAAACAATGATGAACTTAATTTCAATTTAACTTTTGTAAATATTATGTTGGAGATTTTGCCAAAATTACGCAAATTTCTTTTTAAACTTTAAACTTACTTGATTTCTACGTTTAAAAATTTCAGCATTTTTGACCATCAATATGGCTGAAATAGCAACTACAGACCTGTGGGTTGGTTTAAGTTCTTTAAAACAAAATGGATTTTACTGGACTGATGGGAAAGCAAGGAAATACACCAACTGGGGCTATTCTGTAAGTAGACACTATCGTAGTTTAGTGTTGAGTCACTGTTTAATAGACATTAAAAAGTTTGAATTATTGTTTCTCTTGTTCCGCTCTTTAGAAAAATCGACGCCGTCCGGGGACTTTTTATCAAAGATGGAATGAGGTAACATATCCAAGACAACATTTTAAAGTAAAATATAACTCCTTTTTAGTTTTTGTCATGACAGAGCAGACTAAAGTCCCTTGCTAGCAAACATCAAAGAGTTAAGGAAAGCATCAGGCTAAATCAATCATTCATATATTCATTTAATTACTCCCTCCCTCACTCAAACAGTTAAGACCACTGCAAGTTTAAACCAGTCAGCAGTTTTAAACTTTGATGTCCCATTGAAAAGATTTTGCAATGGTAACCCCTCCCGACGCCCTTCACCAGGACGAATGTGTTGTGTTGAACAACAGTCCTTCCTTTGGCACCGGTAAATGGTTAATTAAGGCCTGCAATGACACCAATGGATTTATCTGTCTTCGAGATCTTGGTGAGTTTGTTCTCTCTCTCTTTAAAAAATTATCTGGAGGCAAACAAATGAATCATTCAATATAGAATGTCTTACAACCTCAGTTCAAATTACATGTAGTAGAGTAAACATGATTTGGAAAATTGGGAGCCATCATTTCAACCTGTAGTTCTTGTTTCAATAAAGTTGTCTGTAAAAATGTAATGAAAATAATAATAAAAACTATTTATCTCTTCTCTCAACAGACCCAAATATCCAGCCTAAACCAGAGCCAGCAGTTAGTAACATCTATGTAAATCTGGGAAATGACAGTGTCAAGGTTGTCACTAAAAATCTGACCTGGGATGATGCCAGTAAACACTGTGCACTTGATAAAGCCAACCTGGCGAGCCTTCGAAATGAGTGGACCCAAGCCTACGTCGAGCTGCTGGCTATGAATCTCAAAGCTCCTCTTTGGATTGGTCTGAACAAACAGGTGCAGGCTGCCGCCAACTGAAAGTACTGTACTGGAGCACAAAAACAACTACCGGCTAGTTCCAGGAAAAAAAATACTACACATGATTAGCTTTTATCCGTGTCATAGAAGCATAGAAGCATAGAAGCTTCACAAGACAGCTGACTATACTCTGTGGCGGCATACAAAAGTGTATATTTGTTCAATCTATTTGGCAAAGAGAGACATTTCAAAAAGCCATTTACAATGCACGCTGAATTAATATGTTGATTTGATCTCTCTTGCTTTCAGAGTGGTTATTTTAAGTATAGTGATGGCTGGCACATGCACTCTGCCGGCTGGGCTGAAGGTGAACCAAGCAGAGAACGACCTTGTGTGTACCTGGATGTGGATGGAAAGTGGAAGACCGCTTTCTGCAATTCGACCATGAACAGTGTTTGCATGCAGTCTACAGGTACGGTTGTTAGCGGCAACGTAAATTAATACAATCCACAATCCATCAGTCATGCCGAGTGTCAACTTCTGATCATACTGTAAATGCTGCAATATACTTTATTTTGCTTACGTCTTCAGCTTATGGTGTATCAAATGTTAGCTTGTTAGCCTAGCTGTGACCCATGACAGGTAGTATGTTCATGTTGTTCTATATGACTGAACTATAGTCCAACCGAGACTGGGTTTTGAGGAAGATACCGTTATCAATATACATTAAAGAATTTGGTCATTATATTCCTTTTTTCTTTTCTTTTTTACATAAACAATAATCTTGAATCCATTAAATTTGTTGTTTTTTAAGGATTGTGACAAAGATAAAAGTGTAACATTTTACTTTGTCAAATTCAATTTGTCAGTGCCATCTGATGGACAAACTATGTCATGATTCAGTTCCTAAATGACCTCAAACCTAGTTAAACCTTTCTGTGCAGCAATTTCATGATATTCATCTGCCGACATATACACAGTTACCAATGTATCTGCAATAAGCTCCTATCAGCTAATATATTGGCTTTTCAAAACACTACATCAAGTATTACAAAGAAGACATGCTTTAAAGGAGTGCAGGTGAGTTAATACAATCTATCTAAAATCAAAGATGGCGCATCATTTCTTCTTTGTGAGTACTGTTACGCAGCATTGCATTCAATGCTTACACTGATGGCGAGAAGCCATTTTACAAGTCTACAGTCTAACAATCGTTGTTGTTCTGTGAAAACAATGTATTCTAAAACTTGCCCACTTTCTGTTTTCAGCTTTGTGAAATTGCAATTTTCAGATAATCCAACTGTATTTTAAACGGGGTTTTCAGCTCAAGTAGGAGATGATTTCTCCCAACCATGAATAAATACTTAATCCGTCAATTTATTTAAAGAAAAATCTGAATTAAATGGACAATGCACATGCAACGTAAAGTGTAAGATGTGTTGTTTTTATAATCACTTTGATGAGAGTTTGTGATTTCCACCCTCTCACATTAAATTCATGAGCACTGCCTTTGTGAAAAATGTCAATTCACTCATATGCAATACTGTGGCATTAATCCAGGATATGGATCAGAGCAAGTTATTACATTCCCCTCATCACTGTCTCTGTCACCCACAGATGTGCCACCAACAGAGTCAACCATCTTTCCAGGGATTTGCCCTCAAGACACGAATGAGGAGCACCACCAGAGCTTCACCTGGCTGCCGTTTAAGGGCCATTGCTATTTGTTTGTAACCGATGAAATTGAATGGGCAGATGCAGCGAGCAGCTGTGTCCGGCATGGTAAGAGATACTTTTAGATCTCGAGTAGATCAAGTGTACGGTGTAAGAAACAGCAATTAGTAATAAGTGGTTCATAATTGTGACAACCAGACTGTTTTTTGTTGTGAAGGTGGAATTCTGACTAGCATTGAAAATCCTGCTGAGCAACAATTCATCCAAGGCAATGTGGAAATATTTAAAGATGGCCACAGCGCTTTCTGGGTTGGCCTGTACAAAACTCATAACGGTATGATTGCACTCTTTTCTGTACTGTACTTTATTCTCCCACAAATACACTGTACACGCGCATTGCTGTCAATGGAATAATGTTAAACCCTTTGCAGGAATGTGTAACACATTATCCACATGTGCGTGCATGTGCACATTGAAACAATTTGGTCATATAATCAACGTTCCTGCTGATGAAAGTGAAACAAACTGACTAAAATGGGAAAATACTTTTAGCTCAAATATCTTTTTTTAAATTGTGTTTACCAGAGGGTACCCTATTATTTTGTGTTCTTTTGTTTACTTTTCATACACACCTTAACAGGGCCTCTGCACCACACGTGGGGCAAATTGACGATATTAAACCGTGATATGACAAACTATCCAAATAGTATTACATGAAGTTTCTGTTTGGCTCTAGGAGAATGGAAGTGGTTGGATAAAACAGTCATGGACTACAATAACTGGGCTGAAGCTGAGCCAGACGATGACTATGGAGAGATTGAAACCTCAGATGGGACTTGGAGGACAGGTCGCAGATGGCACGACAGAGCATACATCTGTAAAACACCCAAAGGTAAGATCATCCTCCCCATGTGGTTTAAATATATATATATATATATATATATATATATATATATATATATATATATATATATATATTTCTTTTATTTCAGACTCGTAAGTCCATATAACAACAAACAGAACAACAACAATATGTAAAATACAATACACTACAATACAAGGACACAGGTATAATCATTAGTTAAAAAAGTCACTCGTGGTTAAAAACATACAGACACTTGTTCCAATGCTTCCAGAGACAAGAAAAATACCTTGTATCACTCTGTGTTGGCTTGGTCAAGGCTTTTATAATTACATTTTTGGATTCATCCAGTCGACATAGATGATGTTTTCATCAGTTCTCCTCATACATGTGGACACAATGTTCTAAAGGCCTTTGGAATAAGAGGGAGCCATACTCAAGCCTCTGTTAAAGGTCCATTTTCCTAAAAACCTAATAAAACAAAGAGAAAAAAAACTTACTATTATCTTACAACTTTATGATTTGTAACGTTTGTTATTACAAGGGGTTGTTTCTAAACAACAATAAAGGTAATCCTCCATCAACTGCCATAAACTCCACATCCAGCCTCAGATCATTTTTTATTGTTATTTTACGTGTTACTTCATGTATATACTGCTGAAATATTAATACAATAATTGAATTGGTAGACTGGGGAGTGACTGGGGTCAGTGCCGTCCCTACAGGGGAAATTAGAACACGAAGTATTCCTTAAAAAAGATTATTTATCTGATCACTTTTCCCTTCTCTTTAAACAGTGAGTCCCATAGCTTCAGTAAAACCTGGTAAGTTACTCCTTTGTATCTCCGTAAATTGAGTAGTATTTTAATTATTTAATAATAAGAATGATATTTTATTCATTTTGTACATGTAATGCAACATTGACAGTTATCAAAAAACATGTAGTGAATACAAATTATGTTTAAAGCTGAATTACATTTTAAATTGTTTTGACTAATCCACATCTATTTACTTGTGCAGAACCTCATGGAGGTCAGGATCCTCGCGGTCGCGTCCACACGAGTTTGATTGTTGTGCTGATGATTACGATCAGTTCTACGCTGATAGTTGTTGCTTTCTTCATCTACAAGAAGTCTCCTCGTCTTTTACCCACCTTTGACAATCCACTCTACTTCGACAGTGAACGATCCCAGCCCGATGTGGTCGATACCAATAAACTGATAGAGAATGCAGAAGTAGAAAACCCTGAGCCGATGATAACTCTGTGATTTATAAAGTAGCAGAATCTAGTGGGACATACACTGTACTGAACTGTATCCCAGGCTGATGAATAACACTTTGATGCTTTATTAGTGTTTTAGCTTTGTTTGTTTTTTACTATAGAATATAGTAAATATATATATTCAGTTATTTAACAACATGTCACTGTGTGTGAGTTTCAATGGAGTTGGCGATGTCTGACCTCATGGAAAAAAACAATTTAGGCTCTAGGATGTCTCAGTGGGAATGATTGCTATTTGATTCTGTCTTTATATCTATGAATGAATGTATATAATTGTTACATATTATGCGCATGCTCACTAGATGCTGTTCATTGCTTGTACTGTAAAATCTCACTGCCTGTCATTGTTAAATGAACATTAAACCTGGCACTAAAGAATAATTAAAATAAGGTATATCTTATGAATTAAATAATAAGGGACTGACTTAAGTCACAATACAATAGTATTGCGATTTTACGAATTTTGCGATATGCTGTTACGATATATCATCTATGTTCAACGCAAATTATGCAGTTGTTATCTGTTTAATCTAATAAAATAATGTTTTCACTCAGTTCATCTCACTTCAGCCCATTTTATTAAGGCCTATAGTATATTTAAACTACTATATACATATAGTATAATAATACTGTTAGCCAATTCCCATTACTATCAAATTACATTACTACATCAACGAGCACATCTGAATCATTCACAGCATTAATATAGCAGAAAACAAATATGTTAAAGGTGTAGTGGATGTCATGTCAAGTAATGTCTACCTGAGCAGATGGAAATCACTCTCCCGCTGTGTGTGTTGTAATCTGAGTTTCCCATACTTTGTTGACAAATGGTTAGATACATATATACACCTTTATAAATATATACACTCACCTAAAGGATTATTAGGAACACCATACTAATACTGTGTTTGACCCCCTTTCGCCTTCAGAACTGCCTTAATTCTACGTGGCATTGATTCAACAAGGTGCTGAAAGCATTCTTTAGAAATGTTGGCCCATATTGATAGGATAGCATCTTGCAGTTGATGGAGATTTGTGGGATGCACATCCAGGGCACGAAGCTCCCGTTCCACCACATCCCAAAGATGTTCTATTGGGTTGAGATCTGGTGACTGTGGGGGCCATTTTAGTACAGTGAACTCATTGTCATGTTCAAGAAACCAATTTGAAATGTTTCGAGCTTTGTGACATGGTGCATTATCCTGCTGGAAGTAGCCATCAGAGGATGGGTACATGGTGGCCATAAAGGGATGGACATGGTCAGAAACAATGCTCAGGTAGGCCGTGGCATTTAAACGATGCCCAATTGGCACTAAGGGGCCTAAAGTTTACGCCAAATTCTGACTCTACCATCTGAATGTCTCAACAGAAATCGAGACTCATCAGACCAGGCAACATTTTTCCAGTCTTCAACTGTCCAATTTTGGTGAGCTCTTGCAAATTGTAGCCTCTTTTTCCTATTTGTAGTGGAGATGAGTGGTACCCTGTGGGGTCTTCTGCTGTTGTAGCCCATCCGCCTCAAGGTTGTGCGTGTTGTGGCTTCACAAATGCTTTGCTGCATACCTCGGTTGTAACGAGTGGTTATTTCAGTCAAAGTTGCTCTTCTATCAGCTTGAATCAGTCGGCCCATTCTCCTCTGACCTCTAGCATCAACAAGGCATTTTCGCCCACAGGACTGCCGCATACTGAATGTTTTTCCCTTTTCACACCATTCTTTGTAAACCCTAGAAATGGTTGTGCGTGAAAATCCCAGTAACTGAGCAGATTGTGAAATACTCAGACCGGCCCGTCTGGCACCAACAACCATGCCACGCTCAAAATTGCTTAAATCACCTTTCTTTCCCATTCTGACATTCAGTTTGGAGTTCAGGAGATTGTCTTGACCAGGACCACACCCCTAAATGCATTGAAGCAACTGCAATGTGATTGGTTGATTAGATAATTGCATTAATGAGAAATTGAACAGGTGTTCCTAATAATCCTTTAGGTGAGTGTATATGATGAGGTCTGCTCGCATTATGGACGAGTGATTTATTTGTCACAGGACCCACCTCCCGCATGACCATAAACATGCGCTGTGATTGGTCAACTACCGTGATTCGTCAACTACCGTGATTCGTCTAACAGAAAACTATAGGTAGTAAGAACGGTTCATGTTGTTGAAACTGTTGTTCGAGAAGTAATTGCATTTTCAGTATTTTAGTTTTTACATACTCTATGGCTGAAGGAGTAGAACTGGACTTGGTGGCAGATTTACTTGCAACGCCATTTTCAAGGAGGACGTTTAAGGAAAAGCAGGAAATCGTAGCAAATGGCCACCCTACCCCACAGCTACCAGCCTTGACCCAGCAAGAAAAAACATTCATGCGTCACTTTCAGTCCGATGCTGTCCTGGCTGACAGCATCGGAGAAGAGTCGCAAACTGTATTGCTGGGAATCCATTTTATTTGCTGTTTGGAGCCACGTTGGATTTGATAACCTGACATGCCTTTGCAAGGCTGCAACGCGACACCAAAGACCGGCAGGACACTTACAAGCTACGGTGTACTTGAATACGTTTGGAGAGACCCGAGTGGATCTTCAGATCAACAAGCAAGTTCGCAGGGAAACGGAGCTCCACAACGAAAAAGTTAAGAAGAACAAAGAAATACTAAAAAGACTGATAGATTGTGTCATCTTTTAGCAGCAGCGTGTAGCATGCCGTGAACTTACATTTACGTTGAGATCGGTCGACCAATGACAGTTCTCTCTACAGTCAGAGCTTGCGCAAGAAGGTGGAACGTGAGGGAGATACCATTTCCAAAACTTGTAAGGGGGTAATAGCTATTTTCCCGGACGTAGCAAAATCCCGGACGTTTTTGGAATCCCTGCCGGACGCTTTTTTTAGGTCTCGAAAAGAGGACATGTCCGGGAAAAAGAGGACGTCTGGTCACCCTATCTAACCAGACGTCAGTCATCTGGATAAATGCGCGTGCCTGTTCCTCTTCAGAAGGGATAATAATCTAGCACTGACACCACAATGTTCTAACAGTACAATGGCAAATAAACTCAGAGGAACCTCTTTTTATTTCTCCGCTGAGAAGGAGATGATCATGAACGCATATGAGGAAGTCAATAGCTTAATCATGGCAAAATCTAATGCTGCATTTACAGCAAACGATTCGCAACTGTTTTGCAACGTTGTTGGTGTGAACGCAGCTTAACCCTTTGGGGGCGGGGCCCGCTTCGATGCGGGGGCAGATGTTTAAGTTTTTAATAAAATCCTATCTTCACAATAATACGTCACAGAGATACCGCGGGGGCGGTGTTAACACTCTGGGGTCTGTGGTAATTTTCTCGTTTTACATAATTTTTAAATTTCCCTTTTTAAAGTCACTTGCATATGATACATACTCATGTGTTGTATATCAAAAATTACAGAACAATATCAGCTATCTATATAATGAGGTACCATTGTCCCAAGGCACAAGTGTAAAGAGAAAATATGACTAAAGCTGAAAAATGTAATCTTGATTTTGGAAATCTTTCATATTTGTTGTGAAAACATAACTTTACTCGGGTGGTATATCGGTTTTGATGATGGGAATTTGTTTACCAAAGGTCTTATGCCGTGTTCACACCAAAAGCGTTGCGAATATTCGCAACACCACTTCGCCTATATCGCGACGCCCGGCGAAAAACTCGCTCTAGTGGTTAATTCGTTTTTCGCAACCATCGCTGGGGAAAGGGGGCGGGGCTTCAGTCCCTTTCTGCCGCGAATATTTTTCTTCATTTCCGCTATCGACCATGGAAGGAGTTACAACTATTTCTGCGTACTACTTGTTCTGGAAAAAACACAACCGTCGGAACACCAAACACCCTCGTGTTTGGGTTCACAACACCATCCGTAAACGCACACAGCTCGGTGAATTTCACCGACTCCTCCAGGAACTGCGTCTGGATGGCCGCCGCTTCCAGGCCTACTTCAGGCTAAACGTTAGCCAGTTTGATGACCTGTTGGCTCGGATCGGTGGCAGGATCTCTCGGTTGGACACCAACTACAGGCGTTCAATCTCGGCTGCGGAGCGCCTGTCCATCTGTCTCCGGTGAGTGGCAGTTTCATAAAATATATTCATGCTTTGTCTGGTCCGTCCACAAGACGTCAAGAAAGCCCCTTTTTATTTTTGTGTGTTCTTAATGAAGTTTGGATCCATCAATCTGGTCTCCAACAATACTCAAATTAACGTAATCCATATTATATACAGATACGGCAGCCAAGTGTTTGTTTATGTACATATGTATCTACATACTATATAACTTATTATGTAAACTCACCGGCATTTATGTTTATCATTCATGATAGCATCTGAAGCCATATCAATCAAAAACTACTACTGTACACCTGTAGTATCATTAATAACATTATAACAGTATCATTAACACCATTATAACAGAATCATTAATAACATTAAGTGTAATGTTTTCTGTGCTGCAGATATCTTGCTACTGGGGACTCATTCAGGACCATCGCCTACAGCTTCCGTGTTGGGGTCTCCACGGTCTCTAGTATTGTCCCTGATGTTGCCACAGCGATTTGGGACTGTCTTGTGGAGGAGTTCATGGCTGTGCCCACCACAGAGGACTGGAGGTCAATCGCTGTGGGTTTTGAGGAGCGATGGAATTTCCCTCTCTGCTGTGGAGCATTGGATGGAAAGCATGTGGTCCTCAAAGCCCCTGCCAATTCAGGATCCCAGTTCTCTAACTACAAGGGGCACTTCTCAATGGTCCTCCTGGCAGTCGTTGATGCGCAATATTGTTTCCGGCTGATCGATGTTGGGGGCTACGGCAGAACCAGTGATGGTGGGAGTCTGGCAAACTCAGCTTTTGGCCAAGCACTGCAATCTGGCACCCTCCAACTGCCTGCTGATATGGCCCTACCAGGAGCTGATCACCGAGGACTTCAGCCACACGTCTTGGTTGCTGACGAAGCATTTCCACTGAGGAAAAACCTCATGAGGCCCTTCCCCGGCCGCATGCTTCCGAGGGAGCGCCGGATTTTCAACTACCGTCTCTCCCGAGCTCGGCTGGTTGTGGAGAATGCCTTTGGGATCCTTTCCTCTCAGTGGAGGATGTACAGGCGTGCCATTGAGCTCCAACCAGAAATTGCGGAGAAGTGTGTGAAGGCTACATGTGTCCTGCATAACTTCCTGCGGAGGACAGCCCAAACTGCAGCGAGCGTACCGGTTGGAGAGGTGGAGCCACTGCCAGATCTGGGAAGAATTGCTGCCAACAACTCAGCGAGAGAGGCCATCAGGGTGAGGGAGGCCTTCACATCCTTCTTCTCTGCTGAAGGAACCGTCCCATGGCAAGACTCCGTGTAACACCGTGCCCAAGCACACCCAAAACGGCTCTTTTAAGAGCCAACCACATTACTAAAGAAACTTTCCTTTGTTTAAGAGTTTTCTTGTAAATGAAATAAAGAACATGGAATAAGTAACATTGAATAAATTTATAAATGTATTTCAACACAATTAACAACAATATTAACATATATAATAATAATAATATATAAACATATATACAACAATATAGATATATAATAATAATATATATATATATATAATAATATAGATGTATAATAATATAGATATAGACATAATAATATATATAGATATATAATAATAATATAGATATATAATAATAATATAGATATATAATATATATAGATATATAATAATATAGATATATAATAATAATATAGATATATAATATAAAAATATAAAAAAAGGAGGGGAAATGGGCAATCATGTCAAACTGACAAACAAATCAAACGGAACAGGTTCGAAGCTGGTTCGTTCCATGGAAAGATTGTCCCCCAGACATTCATTCCAATGTTTCCAAATTCAGCATCACAGTGCTGGCTTCATAGAGCAATTTATGAATTGCTTTCCGGCTCAAATTCATCTGAATCTGGATTGTCTTATTAACAATAACAATAAAACAATGTTATAACCCAAAAGTGACACTGTAATTACATTGTGAGTTTTCTGCAAATACAATCACATTATTTGTCCTTTAAAGTTACATATAGTTGAAACTATATATGATAGTATCTTGTTTATTTTACATCTGTTAAAACTCAAATAAAAGAAACTTCCTATAGCAAAACAAAGTTGTAATGGTAAAAGTTAGTTTTGTACCCTGGGCTCTGGAGGATTAAACTAGAATTATAACACTGGACTATAGCTTTTACAAGCAACAAAAAGGTGATCACATCACAGATGAACATTAGGAGACACTTTTCTATGCTGTTACTTTTTCAGTCATATGAATATTTTCCTCATAAATTAACCAGACTGTGATGTTGCGTCTTCACTTGTGGACTGACCTGCCCTTTCACTCCCTGATGGCCTCACATCTGCTGCCTCACATCTCTCCTGGACTGGCGTAGCTCTATCAGACTGCGTTCGAGGAACGACAGGACCGCAGAGTACTTCCATTTTTTGCCTGACTTGGCTCCTGAACCACTTTTGGCAATGTTCTCCCTTCTCTTTTCCTTGATGTACGTGTCCCTCAGCCCCTTCCACCTTCGGCAGCATAACTCATCTGACATAAAAGACATATGCCGGTGGTTGGTTCATAAAAGTACAACACATAGCTAGAATAAAAGCATATACATACAATCAAAACTTACCAGGTAGCCCCACTGCTTCGCTGACGGCTCTCCAGGCAACATCCTTTTTCAGCCGGTTACGAAAATCATAGGAATTAGTATTATAAAGCTCCGGGTAGCCGCAGACAGCAACGATCAGTTGGTCCTCCATTTTGCTGATGCAACAACCACGACCGGACAGCGGTGACGAGCGGAGCTTCTCAACGCTGATTGGCTTTCGCAACTCCGCGTCGGGCGAATTATTCGCTGGAGATGAATTATTTCATCGCCAGCGAAAAAGCGGAAAAGCGGAGTTGCGAATATTCGCAACGCCATTTCGCCTCTATCGCGCCGCCCGGCGAAAAATCCGCTTTTTCGCAACCTAACGCGCCTGTGCATTGACTTAACATGTAATCTGTACGCGCGAATATTTCGCAACGCTTTTGGTGTGAACACGGCATTAGGTTCACAAAAGCCTAATGCTAAAAAAAATATATGAATAAAATGGTAGACACATGTAAATAAATGTCTAAAATCAAATTTATTATTATATGGTGGGGATGATGAGCTGTGGCTGGCTTTGTGGCCTGCCATGGTGATCTGTTGGCAGGCAGATGGACAGGAAGACTGCTGCAGCGATGTAAGGAAGATCCAACACTGACTATGCTCAGACACTGCATGAGCCAGCTACGTGCAAACATTGCTAAAGCTAACAGATCCAACTATGCTCAGGCCATGAGCTAAAAATGCACAACCATACAGCCATACAAACACGTAACTGAGATCCAACACTACTAATCGTACTAAGTTCACTGTAAGAAAGTTAACGGTGATAGGGACAACAATTGATTATCCACCGTTCATAGCTGTAATCAGCTATTTCCGTTAGCGTGCTACCGCTAGCTCCGCGTTAGCATCAGCTACCGTGACATAAACAGTACTGTAGTAACGATTAATGGAGGTCCAACACTACTGGTCGTACTATGTTCACTGTAAGAAAGTTAATGGTGATAGGGACAACAATTGATTACTCACCGTTCAGTCTCACAAAAACGCTGTAGCCAGCTATCTGGCCCGTTAGCTGCGGCTAGCTCCTTGTTAGCGAATCCTTCAGGCTCTGAAGCTGCGCCATCTGTCCATCCTCTCCAAGATAGCTTTGCTCAGGACTCTTTGCTTGGCATCTTCTGACTCACACTGAAGCTTTGCACGCCTCATACATGTCCATGTTTAGATGCTCAGACGCGGAAGTGGAAACCATATCCGCCAGATTTGAAACCATATCTCTGTGACGTATTATTGTGAAAATAGGATTTTATTAAAAACATAAACATCTGGTTTTACGCGTCGACGCGGGCCCCGCCCCCAAAGGGTTAATCGTGTTCTACAATAATGATATGTATGGTGTACTAATAACACTGTCATATAATTATGCTTTCAACACATCCATAAGTTTCTTAACCCTCCCGTTGTCTTGGGGTCAAAATGACCCACGTACGAGTGTATACGTACATATCAGAATCAGAATCAGAAACCGTTTATTGCCAGGAATGTTTACACAGACGAGGAATTTTTCTTGGTTGAAGGTGCATACATTAGACATGAGACGAGACAGACAACAATCAACAACAACAACAACAGTGCAATGGGTAATTAAGATAAGTATCAGATAAAGTGCTCAGATTAGTACACAGTTACGTTAATTTAGGTGTATGTTAAAGTGACATGTGTTTAAGTTAAAAAGTGTATGTTAAGTGGCATGAGTGTTTAAATATTAAGTGTGCAGAGGAGTGACCGGTAAGAAGAAAGAAAATAAAAATAAAAATAGTCCTGGGGGTGACAGAGACAGTCAGTGGGGGACCCGAGCTCTGTTTATGAGCCCGACTGCCAACGGGAAGAAACTGTTGGTGTGGCGTGAGGTCTTGGTCCTGATGGACCGCAGCCTCCTGCCAGAGGGGAGGGACTCGAACAGTTTGTGACCAGGGTGAGGGGGGTCAGCTACAATCTTCCTAGCTCGCTTCAAAGTCCTGGAGGGATGGCAGATTGCAGCCAATCACCCTCTCAGCAGAGCGGATGATGCGCTGCAGCCTGGCCTTGTCCTTGGCAGTGGCTGCAGCATGCCAGACGGTGATGGCGGCGCAGAGGATGGACTCAACGATGGCAGTGTAGAATTGCACCATCATTTTCTTTGGCAGGTTGAATTTCATATGTATGTATGTATGTATGTATGTATGTATGTATGTATGTATGTATGTGTATATATGCAGCCCGTTGTCCTGAGGTCAAAATGACCCGCGTACGAGTCAACGTCTCCCCAACCATAACTCTTGTCCCTGGGGGTCCAAATGACCCAGAGTGTATTTCCACATCCTTCCACGGTCCTGGGGTCAAAATGACCCGCGTACGAGTGTATATGTATGTGTGTATATGTATGTATTTGTATATATGCAGCCCATTGTCCTTGGGTCAAAATTACCCCCATAAAAGTGTACGTCTCCCCCAACCCTAACTCTTGTATGTATGTATGTCTGTATGTGTATATACAGGACTGTCTCAGAAAATTAGAATATTGTGATAAAGTTCTTTATTTTCTGTAATGCAATTAAAAAAACAAAAATGTCATGCATTCTGGATTCATTACAAATCAACTGAAATATTGCAAGCCTTTTATTCTATTAATATTGCTGATTATGGCTTACAGCTTAAGAAAACTAAAATATCCTATCTCTAAATATTAGAATATTTCCTCAGACCAAGTAAAAAAAACAAAATCAAACATTAGAAAATGTCCATTAATGCACTCAGTACTTGGTTGGGAATCCTTTTGCACGGATTACAGCATCAATGCGGCGTGGCATGGAGGCAATCAGCCTGTGGCATTGCTGAGGTGTTATGGATGCCCAGGATGCTTCAATAGCGGCCTTTAGCTCATTTGCATTGTTGGGTCTGGTGTCTTTCAGCTTCCTCTTCACAATACCCCACAAATTCTCTATGGGGTTCAGGTCAGGGGAATTGGCAGGCCAATCGAGGACAGTAATGCCATGGGCAGTACACCAGTTACTGGTGGTTCTGGCACTGTGGGCAGGTGCCAGATCATGCTGGAAAATGAAATCCTCATCTCCATAGAGCTTTTCAGCAGACGGAAGCATGTAGTGCTCTAAAATCTCTTGGTACATTTCAGTTGATTTGTAATGAATCCAGAATGCATGACATTTTTGTTTTTTTAATTGCATTACAGAAAATAAAGAACTTTATCACAATATTCTAATTTTCTGAGACAGTCCTGTATGCAGCCCGTTGTCCTGAGGTCAAAATGACCCACGTACGAGTCAACGTCTCCACAACCATAACTCTTGTCCCTGGGGGTCCAAATGACCCAGAGTGTATTTTCACATCCTCCCACAGACCTCGTGGTCAAAATGACCCACTTACGAGTGTATATGTATGTATGTATACATGTAGCCCGTTGTCCTGGTGTCAAAATGACCCGCGTACGAGTCAACGTCTCACCAACCCTAACTCTTGTCCCGGGGGGTCAGAATGACCTAGAGTGTATGACCCAGAGTGGGTCAAAATGGGCCGTGTATGAGTTTAAGTGTGTGTGTGTATTTGTATACATACAGCCCGTTGTCCTGGGGTTAAAATGACCCGCGTACGTGTGTGTACGTCTCACCAACCCTAACTCTTGTCCCGTGGTCCAAAATGACCCAGAGTGTATTTCTACATCCTCCCGCGGTCCTCGTGGTCAAAATAACCCACTTACGATTGTATATGTATGTATGTATACATGCAGCCCGTTGTCCTGGGGTCAAAATGACCCGCGTATGAGTCAACGTCTCCCCAGGAAGTCAACGTCTCCCCAACCCTAACGCTTGTCCCAGGGGTCAAAATGACCCAGAGTGTATTTCTACATCCTCCCGCAGTCCTCTGAGTCAAAAAGACCCGTGAATGAGTGTATGTGTGTGTGTATTTGCATATATGGAGCCCGTTGTCCCTATGGTCAAAATGACCCCGATAAGAGTGTATGTCTCTCCCAACCCTAACTCTTGTCCCGGGGTCAAAATGACCCAGAGTGTATTTATACATCCTCCCGCGGTCCTCTGGGTCAAAATGACCCGTGTATGAGTGTATATGTGTGTCTATGTATACATGCAGCCCGTTGTCCTGGGGTCAAAATGACCCACGTACGAGTCAACGTCTCCCCAAGCCTTACTCTTGTCCCCGGGGGTCAAAATGACCCAGATTGTATTTCTACATCCTCTGGGTCAAAATGACTTAGTTCTGCAGCTAGTCTATGGGACGGCGAGAGCGGCAGGGCTGTATTCCGTGCCACTCAAACGCTTTCACACGTACTCTAGACGTGAGACGGACAAACTAGCAGACGTGAGAGAGGTCTGGGACGCGTGGGTGGAGCGGCTGCCGCGCCTCTACAACACGGGGCCCGAAGTGACGGTGGACGAGCAACTGGTGCCTTTCAGAGGTACTTTGCTAGCTCTGCTTTTCGTAATAATGATAATAATAATAATGATGGTGATGATAGTAATAATACACGACACTACTCTCTTCTCCTCTCCTCTCTCTCCTCTCCTCCCTCCCCTCTCCTCTCCTCTGCTCGTCTCTCGTCAACTCTCCTCTGCTTTCCTCTCATCACCTCTCCGCAAACAAGGCCGTTGTCCTTTCCGTCAGTACATGCCCAGCAAGCCGGCGAAATACGGGATCAAGTCGTGGGTGGCCTGCGACGCCAGATCCAGCTACTCTTTGAAGATGCAAGTCTACACCGGAAAGCCGAGCGGCGGACGCCCAGAGATTAGAAAGAACAGGCACGATTAGAAAGAACAGACAAGAGTTCCCGGCCGCACTGCTCGCGTCCAAGCAAAGAGAGGTCTTCTCGTCAAAGTTTGCCCTCTACGGGGAGTGTTTAAAAAAATAAAATAATACATATACATATATACATATATATATATATATATATATATATATATATATATATATATATGTCTCTTAGGCACTGTTATTTCTTTCGCCTCCGGACCTTCTTCATTGACCTGTGCTTGCGCCTGCTCCTGCTGTTTCTGTTACTGTCGGTGTTGCTTTTGCTGGAGCGTCCGGGATTATTGCTGCTACTGTCGTTTCTGTCGTTGCTGTTGGTGTCTACGTGGATTCAAAGCAAGATGTCGTCTCCGCATTATCTGGACGAGACCCCGTCCGGACGTGTTCTAGGTACGTCTGCGGGCCGTACACCCAACTATACATCTGAGGACGCACCCCGGCCCAAGATACGGCAGACGGAGGAGGGTCTTACTACTGGGAAGACCCCCATTTTACAGGTGGATATTTTAGACGATGAAAACACAAACTCACCCCCGGAATGGACCGCTCCTCACCCACCGCCTTCTCCGTCTCAGCGGAGTTGCGAGCCGTCACCGACCCCCACTGCTCTACCGTTGTCTGTTGACGACAACGACGACGATCGCGTCTCCGGAAACGACGACCGTCCTCGGTCCGACGACGGACCTCGCGCGGCAACCCAACCATGGGTTGCGCTCAGGGTCCGTAACCTGGTCGACATGACCCTTCTGGTGGCTACGGCGACCACCGAAGACCTCACGGGGCTCATTAACTGCATCAAAAGCTGCGTCCATAGTCTGGTCGTAGTAGCCCAGGCTACAGCCACGAGCATCATAAAAATATACTATATATTTATTCCACAAAACAAAACTCAGGTCAGGCTTCCAAAAACAGGCCGAGGAACGAATAAACAAAAACAGGAATCCAAAAGACAGGGACAAGACAGGACAGCTAACAGGGGTAACAGACAGCGAAAAACCAGTACAATCCGACAAGGGGACAGGAGACAAACAGGGTTTAAATACAAGAGGAAGGTAACGAGGTACAGGTGGAAAACAATGAGGGCAGACAGACAATCACGAACAATCACGGGGGCAGGAAGTGCAGGAACACAGAGGACACACAAGACAAGGGCTGCGGTCGAATAGTCCAATAATTACCTCCTAACGTCTAACCCTAAGCACTTTTCCTTAACCTCTGTGGAAAACGTCACGGGGTTAAGGAAAGATGGGAAGGAGAATTCATAAGGAGTTAGGAGAAGACAACCGCGGTGTTTGGCAAATCCGACTCCACTTTCACTAAGCGACGTAGTTATGACGCGACGGCTGGCGCATGTTTGTGACGTCACTGTCTGCAGCGGTGAAACTACAATGTTCCGAAGATGGACTACAAAAAGCACAGTTTAGATACTTCGTCCGTCTTCTTACAGTGTTGTGTCATAACGACATAAACAACCTGGTTCATAGTATTACTTTATTAACAAGGTTGGAATAGAAATGAACGAAGGAATATGAAAGTGAAACCAACGTATTTTTCACAGAGTACAAAGCTACTAAACTGTCTATTTGTTCAGTTTCAAACATGCTGATTTAAATACGTTATCACGCAAACGATGTGTGTCATATATGTGTGTCTCATATCCTGTTATGTTGTTATGGTTTATTTACATGCAGATTATAATCTGATCATAAAAATATGCAGACAACAGTTTATGAAACACCACACAACTCGTGTTGACTTGATATGTTTTATTGTAATGTGACAAAATAGTTGATTAAAAAGATGATAATCAGAAACATGATTCAGACTGAAGAGCTCGTCCAGTTTAACTCTTTAATTAAAGCTTCTGTAACTGAAGTCAAATAAAATAAAAGAGTGAGGCTGAAGCTGCAGTTCAACGCCAGAGAGAATAACAAATACGTCAGTTTCATCACTTTACAGCAGTTTTCAGCAACTTAACGTTTGTAGTTTGCCAGCAGGTTTAACAGATTATTGAAAGTATTTCCAAGTTATGGCAACGGTTATTTACATGATCTGCGTTTGTCGGTCATGATCGTTTGTTCTCGTGAACGGCCGAATGATACGTCACTTTAAATGTTGCCGCCGCAAGGAATTGTGGGTCGGCATTATCTCCTCTCCTTTCGCAAAGGAAGGTCCAGTGGTTCCTATGCTAAAGGAGCTAAGTTAGGAAGCATTGAAGCTCCTTTCCTTTGCGTTTGGACAATTCGACCAGCACTTATCATGGCGACCACTTAGGTACTTCCGGGTCATTTCACTCAGTTAGGAAGGTTCCTAACCAAAATGGACTATTCGACCGCAGCCAAGGGCCGTTTCTCAATACCAAGTACGCTAAGTCCAGACTTGTGAACTTTTGGAGTTTGGACTTGGGAGTTTGGACTTGGGAGTCCAGACTCTCAAGAACGGGAGGACGCAGGACGGTCTTTCTGCAATTGGAACAGCAGCTGACTTGATGACGTCACCACCTCAGCTGTCATTGTCATGAGTTACTCTGATTCTTCACTGTAAAGTATTTTTACAGTTAAACAAAATATGACAACCCTGCTTTTTTTGCACTGGTTTCACAGACATACACATATCATTGTGTATATATATATTGTGTGCATATATATATATATATATATATATATATATATATATATATATATATATATATATATATATACACACAGATACACATATCATTGTATGTACATATATATTATTGTGTTTATAAATATATATTATATATATACACATATCCTTGTGTGTATATATATATATATTGTGTTCATAAATATGTATTTTATATACTGATATAGATACACATAATTATATATAATGTTTATAAATGTTATATATATATATATATATATACTTATATATTTATATAGATACACATATAATTGCAAACAATTCGGTCAAAAGTAATAAGACTGTAGTTCAAACTAAAAGTTAAATTAAAATCTTAAGTTATAAATCGTAACCTTTCCCTCAGTCAAACTGATTTAATGTGACTGAATAAATAATACAGATTGCTTGTTAGATCCTCAAAGTCGATTTATATCTTATGTTTAATCGATACGGAGACATCGGAGCCAGAGGATCATTTCAAAAAGTCCAGCCGAGATCAAGCTGCTGTCGGCGGGCAGCACAGCGCTGACGGCCCGGTGCTGACGGGAATCACGGTCCCTCAGCAGGACCTCAACCCGTCGGCGTATCTTTTTAAATAAGATGAGTCTGGACAAACCGACCACAGATTTGATCCTTAAACAAATAACTTCTCGCCTGAAAACGTCCTAAAATTATATTTTGTGACTCAACAACGGTAGTATTTATAGAATGTCAACTTTCAGTTGTGAGTTTTCTCATCCGCCATTGTTCCCCGTTTGCTGGTCCGAAATGCATTCTGGGATATTGGCTCTCTCAAGTACGCTGAAGTCTGCTCTGATGCATCCCCGGTAAAATGGGAGGATCAAGTCACATCCGGGCATTTTCACCGTGCTTGGCGAGAAGCGGACTTTTGAATTGGAACAGTACTTGGGCCGCGACTGATGACGTTTCACGAGTCCACAAGTACAGAGAAGAACGCTTATTGAGAAACGGCCAAGGACTGTAAGGGTTCGGTTTTGGTTGGACCCAAGCGCAGACACGGGGACAGCAAGGTAGGGTGAAGGTAATGGTTTATTGAACAGAACACTGATGATTTCAATATGGCAGGAGGTGAAATGCAGGTTGAGCAGAGGAGTGGTGTGAGTGGTGGCGGCTGGACAGGAATCCTGGGCACAGGGAACAGAGGTTAGTTGCAGTCAAACAATACGGTAAAGCACAGGAATAGTCTTAGTCCTAGAAAGGATTCAGAGAGGCCGATAGTCTAAGTACCACTGGAGATAGTGTAATAATCTGGCAACTGGAAAGAGGGAAGCCAGGGTGTTTTAACAGGGAGGATCTGATTATGTGATTGAAGACAGGTGCCGGAGATGAGGTGCAGGTGTGGAGATGATTGCCAGTTGCTGGAAGCCACGCCCACACACACACACACACACAGGAGACAAACAGGGGACACAAGGAAAAGACAAAAAAGACATGAGTCACGACCGAGCCGTGACAAGGACTTTACAATAAAACAGGACACCAAACAAACCAACATCATAACAGCTGTATGTTGTATGTACTTGTATCGCGCTTTTCAATTCTTCCGACGACACAAAGCGCTTTAAAACTCCATGTCATCGTTCACCCATTCACCCACCACCTGCATGGACTCTAACTAAACATTCACTAACAAGGAAGAGGAACAGATGCAGGAGGAATTTGGGGTTAAGTGTCTTGCCCAAGGACACATCGACAGCAGAGCCGGGGAACGAACCTCCGATCCCCTGATTGGAGGACAAACCTGCTCTACCACTGAGCCACAGTCGGGCCCACATAGCAACGTTGCTGGATGACACAACGTTGCTTTCTTCACAAGATAGTTTTGCTGACATTTTTAAGGTTTGTAATTCAACTCTGACTCGCAGCAATGGTTTCAAATGTGTTTTGGGCATTGTTGAGAGAGTTGGACGATAATAAATGGGAAGCAGGAGTAAAAACAATGAATGGAAGCCCAACTATGTGAGTCAAACACCAACTAAATACTGGCTAACTGTACCTTTTTACTTTAGTATTGTCTCTTCAAACGCATTGTTCATGTAAAATGGACCGTAGCGTGACATGAAATGTTTAACTCTTGTTACTTTTTGTAGCGGTAGCCCAATGGGAAAGATGTTTTATTTTTGCAAAGATCACGACCTCAGCTTTTCTCAGTGTCTCACTCGAATCTCAGACACGCTGGCAGGCCAGTTGCTCTGCTCTTTTTTTTTTTTTTCTTTCTCTGCGACTTATTGACTGCCGTAATAATCACGCGACCCAACGAATCGATAATGAAATTCGTTGCCAACACTTTTGATAATCGATTTTTATCGATTCGTTTTTTGCAGCCCTAACCATTAACATCAGCTGCCTTTATTGGGAAGACCATCATCTATAACTGAACTGATCATGAAAACAAATGTGTCAGGATATGTCATCTTCAGCTCAGCACATGACAATGAATGATTGTTGATTGAACATTCAACACAATACAACATTTTTAATTATTTTGTTCTTCGCACATACTGTATCCAAGTTGAGAGATGACAAAGCTTTGGTCCTCCACATTGCTGATGCTGACCAGGTCCCCTCCTTCATTATGACACGCTCTCTGAGCATCAGACCATGTTTTCTGGGTACGATTAAGGTGGAAACAGTGGCCATTGTAGGAAATCCAAGGTCTTGAACAATATCCTGTCACACCAGCTCATCATAAAGAGAGAACAAAGAAGTATGAACTGAGTGATAGATACAGTTCAGCTATACTATTAGATTATTTTCTTTTCCTTGTGCAGGCAGTATTTCAGCTGCTTCACTGTAGCAGATGTACCCAAGTTTCTTGCTGCAAGGTAAACTTTGCCAGGAGTACTGTACAGCAGGATCAACAATTGCACAGTTGTGTCCCGGATCAGGAAGTGGATGTCCTTTAACAAGATAATGGTTACTTGACATTGTTGGTTTTGCAAACCGCCTCATATCAGCGCTCAGATTTGTCTCAAGTGTTATATTCTTGCTCGTAACACCCTGTAACACCAAGTGTTACAGTGAACACTGCACTGGATTCTATTTTTTTCAATAAATAATGATTTGCTAATAATTTGTAATATATTACCATTATAATATAACTGAATTGAAAAAAGGTAAAAACTACCCAAGTCCCATTTCAGGTAGTGGTATGGCCTCCCGTTGGACCATATCCAGCCATGTTCTGGATCCAGGATCAGCCCAGTCCAAAGCATATTGCCCGCTGTTGGGGTAATGATGAACACAAATGACAAGATAACAAGTCTGTCCCTATGTCACAAATTGTTAGTCGGGCTCAAAGTTCCCGATTATTTTGACAACACAATAGTTTCCATGCCAACATTCAGATATATCAATGCAAGTAATGCTAAGAATATATATAAAGAAAATCTTCTTAATTAAGAGTGCTATTATAAATCAAATCCAATAATAGAAAAAACAAATGGCACATCATTATTGTACTCCATCCATCCATTATCAGCCGCTTATCCGGGGTCGGGTCGCGGTGGCAGCAGGTTCAGCAGGCCGACCCAGGCTTCCCTCTCACCCGCAACACTTTCCAGCTCATCCTGGGGGACCCCGAGGCGTTCCAAGGCCAGCCGGGAGATATAATCCCTCCAGCGTGTCCTCGGTCTTCCCCGGGGTCTCCTACCAGTTGGACGTGCCTGGAAAACCTCTAATGGGAGGCGTCCAGGAGGCATCCTGACTAGATGCCCGAACCACCTCAGCTGACTCCTTTCGACACGAAGGAGCAGCGACTCGACTCCAAGCTCCCTCCTGATGTCCGAGCTCCTTACCCTATCTCTAAGGCTGAGCCCGGCCACCCTATGGAGGAAGCTCATTTCGGCCGCTTGTATCCGAGACCTCGTTCTTTCGGTCACGACCCAGAGTTCGTGACCATAGGTGAGGGTTGGAACGTAGACCGACCAGTAAATGGAGAGCTTTGCCTTCCGGCTCAGCTCCCTCTTCACCAAGACGGACCGGTACAGCGCCTGTTTTACTGCTGCAGCCGCACCGATCCGCCTGTCGATCTCCCGCTCCACCTTACCCTCACTCGTGAACAAGACCCCGAGATACTTGAACTCCTTCGCTTGGGGTAGGCAGTTTGTCCCCACCTGGAGGGAGCATTGTGTGTGGGATTATTGTACTCCCTTTATCAAAACATTAAGTTTAGGATATATAGTATAGTGTCACCTTACCTGTGACGTAAGCCTGCTGGTGAGGATCGGTGATACTGAGCAGTATCCCATGGAGCATAATCTGTCTCAGTGAATGTGCAGCTTGAAAAATTAATAGTCAATTCACAGTAAGGCTAGTTGGAGTAAATTGAGTTTAGCTTGACTTTAGATTTTCTTTTTACGTTAATTTGAAAATAAAATCTTGTGTATATGTAAATAGTGCCTGAAAAAAACTTTCATGACTCACTTATTTTCAATCATTATACACCAGCATTGTAAATATGGCCTTATGCCACTGCAGTATTAAAACAACATACATTTTCACAGGCAGTACTCACAAGTACTCTGGCAGTAACCCCAGCGTTCACTTTGATATTTAGTTTCAACCGCACACCAAAGATGCTTTTCTGGAGAGTCGATTGTAGTGCAGTCTGAGTACCACTGGTCTCTGTACTGGAAGGGGAACATGCATGGCAGTCCAGCAGCGTTTCCATCAAGTGCATAGAGTTCTAAGAGGGGGTGAAGCAAAGATTAGCTTCAGAACATTTGTACCTGGAGTGATATAACTTAACACAACCTCATCATCTCCCTTGAAACATAATCTCTAAATTTGTCATTTTCATTATTCTATTTTTGTTAGGGCTGGGCACGTTAACGCAGCAAACTATTAACAGCGTTAATTATTTGGTCATGCGTTAACTCTTTTTTTTTGCATTGGGAGGGTCTTAATGCTGCCGCACACAGGTGCTGCACTTTAAAATCTCTCCCAGACAGCGTAGTTCAGACCTGGGCATCTTACGGCTCTCCCAGTCTGGCCCGCGTGAGGTCAATCAAAAAAGAAAAATAAATAAATAATATGCACGCCATAAATGCAATACAACGGCACTGCTTTTACTTTGAAGGCGATTTACGTATGCGCGCGCGCTTCCGCAGCCTCACAGCAAAGCCGCCGCTGACATACCTGTTAGCTGTCCTTCACATCTCCACCTCATTCGACCAGACTTCAGTGCACTTGTTCAAGCCAACACAGACTGGACTTTTCTCACTGAGTAAGAAAAACTGAACTGAACAAGATCAAAGGCACTTATTGCTTTTGTATAAAGTTAATCAATTGCTGGTCTTTAAAATACATCTTTAAGGTAAGCAACAAACTGAACATGGACAAAAGAAGGAGTGGCTTATCCCTCACAGGGACCCTTACTACTGAACAGACTGTTTATGTTGTTCCCTGATAAAAGACAAATGTTTCTTCTTCAGCATGATATTAAGCTGTTTTACATTAGAATAAAACAGTCTATAACATCTGAAAATGAATACAATATTTATTGAATGACCAGTCATATAGAAGCATTAAAAAAATTAAATACATCATTATTTTCTTCCCTAGCATATATTTTTGATTTATATACTGTTGGTAACTTGCTGTTGTTCCAGAGTGCCTGTTATATTGTTCTGATAACATTACTTTAAAATAAAAGCGCGCAATACACTAGTTTTTACTTCATTATTGAATTTGGCGCATGATGCAATTAATCGCAGAAAAATCATGCGATTAATCAGTTAATTTTTTCCAACTTTGTCCAGCCCTAATTTTTGTGCTTGACATTCAATGAAAATGGTCATGATTTAGTGTAGACAGGGCAAGTCCTTCAAAACAACAAACTGTTTCATACTGTACCTCTGTATGTTCTTGCACAAGCGCCGTTGGATGTCCCTGAAATTGTGAGGTGGTTATTGGGCCCAATTGTTTTGGAGAGGACTGCTGTGGTATCTGCAGTGAGCTCAATGTAAAGCTCCTGGTCTTTGAGGGCGAGCACTGTTCCATTCTTGCATTCCCACCTTTGGAGGTCGCTCTTTTCATCACAATCATAGAGGTTTATTTCACTTCCCACACTTTTCCCCTGGACTCCCAGGCACTTCTTCGTTTGCAGAACCAGAAGTCGATCACCAGTTGTCCAGCGTATGTCATTGCAGTTGTTGTTTGTTTTAACCAAACAAAAACCAGTGTCTTTGTTAGTTAGTTGAAATGGTGAATCTGTTGAGAAATAAAGAATTACACACTTAGAAAAAAATAAAAATCCATAGTATATTGACATCCCGTGTATGCAAGATATAAATACAAAAGTAAAACTGTAAGAAGAAAATAATGTATTTAACACTAGTGAAAAATGACAAAATGGTAAAGAACACAACAGTCTCACATAAAGATTAGAGTGCATATCTACACAATCTCACAAACAATTCAAAAGTCAAAGTTGTTAATACTGTACTGTCTGAAGCCAAACATTGTAATGTTTGGATCAGAAGCACAAAGGCTGTACAAGTTATCTTCATCGTCAGTATTAGTCTGAGACGTCTGACACATCCCGTCTCATCATGTCATCATTACTTTTGTTTTGGTCTAGTATCAGACTTCTTTTCTTTATACTTCTAACTTATAAGCGTGATTTAAAACCGAAACCCAAAAGCTGATATTTGCACATTTCGCAGTTTCATTGTCGTACATGTTCTCAGAAGATGTTTGGATGTGGATGTGGCATTTGCCATTGCATAATAAACAACAGACAATGTGAGAAACAAGGAGTGCTAGTATCATGCCCCAGTAGCTGACCTCTTGAGTAATCGTCTACGCACATAGCAAACATGTAGTACAAAGCAAAACATTTCTTTTTGATTTTGATGGTTATCATTTATCTTTATATACATTATAAGCTATTAAGGTAACCACCAGTTATTCCACTTATTTACCATCTACAGTAGTATTCCGTAATTTATTTTTGCATTCCTTCATTTATATTTACATTCATGAATTTAAATGCATTGTGCTGATCAGTTGCCTCCGGTGTTTACAGACATCTTCAACACCTCCCTGGAGACATGCCACGTACCACGCTGCTTCAAGGCCTCCACCATCATCCCCGTCCCCAAAAAAACTAGGATCACAGGACTCAATGACTACAGGCCCATCGCCCTGACCTCGGGTCATGAAGTCCTTTGAACGCCTGGTCCTGTCCCACCTAAAAACCCTCACTGACCCACTGCTGGACCCCCTGCAGTTCGCCTACAGAGCCAACAGGTCTGTAGATGACGCTGTCAACATGGCCCTTCACTTCATCCTCCAGCACCTGGACTCATCAGGAACCTACGCAGGATCCTGTTTGTGGACTTCAGCTCTGCTTTCAACACCATCATCCCATCTCTGCTGCATGACAAGCTCTCTCAGCTGCACGTGCCCGACTCCACCTGCAAGTGGATCACAGACTTCCTGTCTGACAGGAAGCAGCATGTGAAGCTGGGAAAACATGTCTCAGCCTCTCGGACCATCAGCACCGGTTCCCCCCAAGGCTGCGTTTCCCCTCTGCTCTTCTCCCTGTACACCAACAGCTGCACCTCCAGTCACCAGTCCGTCAAGCTCCTGAAGTTTGCGGATGACACCACCCTCATTGGACTCATCTCTGGCGGGGACGAGTCTGCTTACAGGTGGGAGTTTAACCATCTAGTGACCTGGTGCAGCCAAAACAACTTAGAGAGTTGGCGGATTTCAGGAAGAACGCAGCCCCACCCGACCCTATCACCCTGTGTGACTCACCCGAGTCCTTCCATTTCCTGGGCTCCATCATTACCCAGGGCCCTATTCTTCGTACCGGGCTTACTGAGTTAGCGGGCTAATTTTCAGGATAAGATGACGTACGTCAGGCTTTTCGGTTCCTCGAAGCAAGTTTAGAAAAATCACCATAGCAACACAGCCAAAAATGTAAACCTGCTCCCGCGCAGGCTAACTGAAATTCACTGGATAAGCTGGCCACTCCCACCGGACAAAAAAGGCAGCTCCCTTCCTCATTGATGAAGGAGCGATATTAGATATATTAGTTTTATAGGGAGAGAGTTCTGCCAGATCGCCAAGATCTGTTATCACATCATCATGACTTCCTGTACGCGGCGCTATAGATTCCGCCGACAAGGACTAATGTATTTACGGGACCTCCTCGAGCCGTATATTGCGAACAGCACACGGCGCAGCAGAGCATTGGCACAGACTCTATGCATTGCCTTGCGCTTTTTTGTGAGCGGTACATTTCTGTACAGTGTCGGCGATGCAGAGAACATCGGGAAAGCCCCTGCATGGCGTGCTGTTCGTAACATTTATTTAGCGCTTAACTTATGGATGTGTTGAAAGTAGGGCTGCAACAACGAATCGATAAAAGTGGTGGTGACTACCGGTGAGAAGACAAAACAGACTGACAATCCAGGCCTGCAGGACCAAGGTTGATATACTGCAGGTGATGAGCCAGATTGTCTGCAGCTGTGTGCCAATCAAGGGTGCGACCATGGGAGGTCTCAGGAGGCGGACCGAGAACATAAACACATGGCACACAAAACAAACAGGGGAAAGACAGACACAAGAGAGGAGATTTTGAGGAAACAGGTTTAACACACAATGGGTCAGACAGGGATCCTGACAGTTTGATATTAAAACAATTAGATAAGAGATGCACAGACAGCGTTGTACGCAATGTTCCTTGAAGTCAGTAGGGCGGAGACTACCTTCCCCTTCTGATAGTTAGAGCCAATCAGATTTGTAAATAATAAATGACGTCCAGACGTTTGAACTTTGAGATAAAAACGTGATATCTTCTGTGTAAAATGAGAGCTCCCGCCCCAGCCTGAGGGCTGGTCGGATCACCCCTGCTTTTTCAATCACAGGGCTTGCTTACTTTCGTGTGACCAGGATAAATAAATTATCAGAGCGAGAGACGGTGTTTGGCTGAATTCTTCCGGAGGCTTTACCAGGCATCCAATATACGATTCACAATTTCAACTTGTGCAAAATAATCAGATTGTATTACTGTGTCACGTTTTGAGCATGAGGCTCTCCTTCATACTGAAGTGGTCCTTTAAGCACACGTCTGAATATGTCACGGATTCCCCGTCATATTAAGTGTTTTTCATCCTGTCTGTCATTTCTAACCACTCTCCTGTCATTCCAGATCCTACCACCCACGTCTGATTACCCCTCATCACCGTCACCTGGCCCTCACACTCATCTCACCTGCAGCCCGTTCCCTCATTAGCTCACTATTTAGGTCCCCTCACTTGCACGTGTCCTCTGCCAGATTGTCTTGTCCTTTGTGCCAAACTCTCCAGCGTATCCCTCTCTTTGCCTGCCTGTTCTGACCCTGTTTTTGCCTGTCTAGTGTACCGTGGATTTTTGCCTGACCCTTGTCGGATTTGTTTGCTTGTTTGACTGATCTCCTGGTTTTGACCCCTGCCTGAATACCCCACTAAAGAACTTTGCCTACCACCTGTCTCAGAGTTGTGCTATTGAACTCGACTATCTACTGTGCCTCACAGTAGTGATGGGACGATGATACCTCAAGGAGTGTATTGACACACTAAACAAACTGTGTCGGCACTGTATTGATACTGTGTTGGTCACCCAATAGTGACCCCTGCAGTAGTTATAAAATCATTGCAGGTAAAGAAAGTCCTTGTTCGTGTAAATGCTAAAACTGAGTTGGTATGTAAAATATAGCAAATTAGAGTAAAAATTCAGAGTTACAATTTTTTAACTTATGTGCACATTTTCAACTTAACTGTTAAATCATATGAAATAAAAGACAAAAAAGTGATCAGTTCATGAATTTTTATTGAGAAACAAAAGTTTTTCGAGTGTCTTTGCTCCAAGGCGATTTCTCCTCTTACACACCAGCTCCCCAGCCTTGGAAAATACTCTTTCGCATGGTACAGACGATGATGGTGAGCAGAGAGTTTTAAGTGCAAGTTGATGAAGATGTGGGTATATGTTCTGGTTCCATTTCCAATATTGCAAAGGATCTTGGTTTCTGGGTGTGTTTTTTTCTGCCAGGTAGCGTTGGACTTCAATAATGGAGTCAGCTGTTGCGTTCCTCGTCTTCTGGGTCTCTGCAACCTCCATATCTAAAGTCTTCCAGAGATTGTGCCCTAAAAAAATAGTTAATCATTACTTCATTATCACATGATAAATCATATCACAAAGTGCCACAAAAATGTATTTTCATACCTGAACTGGGTTCTGACTCATGTGAAGAGCTAGGCTCTTCTTCTCTTGGGTCAGGCTCTTGGCTCCTCATTTCTTCTGCACATTCTGACTGCAGTCTCTTCACCGCTTCACTTGCCTTTTGCTGACTAACAAATCCATTCTTTTTAAATCTGGGATCTAACAGAGTTGCCAGAGTCATCACACTGAGAGATTCTATGCCGCAAATAGCGTCAGTTAGCCGCTTCCTCAGGTTTTCAGCCAGTTGCTGAGCAGCTGTTTGTGTCACTGTTGTGGCCTGACGTTGAAGCTCAATGTGGAGCATTCTCATCATGGGAATGACCTTCGACCCAGAGACCCTTTTTTCCTCAGACAGTTCTCTTGTAGCTTGGTCAAAAGGAACAAGAACCCTGAGCATCTCTTCAATGATCTGACATTCTTCTGGAGTCAGTGGAGTGATGGCAGGTTTTAATGAGGCCAGTGACACCCAGACTGCCTCCTTCTGCTCAGTCATTCTTTCAAACATTTGGTAGGTACTGTTCCATCGTGTTGGCACCTCGTTTATTAATTTATGGCCCGGTGTTCCCAGCTGTTGCTGTATTTGAGTGAGCTTCTCTTTAGCAGTCACGCTCGATCGAAAGTATGTCACAATGTGTCGTGTTTTGTTGCGTATTTCAGTTATTGTTGGGATTTGATCACATGATTTTCTCACAATTAAATTCAGGGAATGGGCTATACAAAAGGTATGCCGTATTTGCAGCATTCGAGCACATGCAGTCATGTTTGCTGCTGCATCAGTGACAAGACACCTGACCTTTCCTGCTATGCCCCACTCCTCCATGAGGCTCCTTATAACCGTGGCAATGTTTTCTGCAGTGTGTTTCTGAGGAAAATGCTGCACTGCCAAGACTGATGAATGGAGTTCATGGCTTTCTTTGTCCACATAGTGGCCAGTAACAGCTAGATATGCCTCCATATTCATGGACGTCCACATATCAGCTGTTAAAGTAACAGCAACAGCACTCTGGAGGTCCTTTTTGGTTTTCTCCTTTTCCTCCTCATATCTCTGGCTCACCAAGTCCTTGATGGTCTGAAAATAACCATACAAATACTGTTACACCAATAAAATATAGTTATATAGTTAGTACAAACATATAATTAAAATTCTTAAACATACCTTCCTGCTGGGTAGAGCATACGAGGGTACAATAAGCTTCAGGAGCTCCCTGAATCCCTCATTTTCAACAAAGCTGAGTGGCTGACAGTCTTTGATGACCATATTGACCACTGCCTCATCCACTGCTTGCTTGTTAGGAACTGCAAGCCAAAAGGAACTATTTTGTCACAAGCTTAATAAAAGGACTGTAATTCTTACAAACAATATCAAATAGACATAAGACGACATGGTGGTGTAGTGGTTAGCACTGTCGCCTCACAGCAAGAGGGTTGGAGGTTCGATACCAGGCCTGGAGCCTGTCATTTTGCATGCATGTTTTTTTTAGCACAATTTTTAGAGAGAATTTTAACATACCTGGGGTACTCTCACGAGTATCTGCCAATTCTTCATTGCCATGCCGAGCTCTATAATGCCTCAGCATTGATGAAGTGCTCTTATTGATATAAGATAGCTCGGTGGAGCAGAGCCGACACTTCACCTACAATAACATAAAAAGTTAATTTATCTGAAAACAATTCAAACCTCTTACCAGAACATTGCATTCACTTGTTAAACAAAATAGACACCCTATCTCATGATTACGAGACCAGGATCTCATAATTACATGATGACATGAATAAAGCAACTGTAAGGCTCTTTAACTGACTATCATATGAATCACAGGTCATTCACTTGATAAACTGATAAAGTGATTGCAATGCGCCACCGTAAAAAATAGTATATAAAGGAGAAAAAGATTTACCTTGTTTGGCGTCACGAGATCAAAATTATTCCACACCGGGGAAAACTTCCTAGGACGATCCATGATCAAGCAAAACTCCATCCGACAAACCCACGACATGTTGATACAGTTTGTTTCCTGATAAACACACTTTGGCGCGGCACATCCAAACGACACAGTTCCTGTATCGGTCACGTGATTCTTTCTTAAAGCAATACACGCACCGATACGAGGTTTCCCTCTTGAGCTCTCGGCACAGTGCTGATGCACCAGTGTCGCTCGTCCCATCACTACCTCACAGTACAATCTGGCCAACATGAGTTCAGCCGACTCTGCTCAGGCCGCGACGGAACCTCTGACTCCAGCCGACATACTACAGCGCCACGAGCAACAGCTCACCTTCTTGACCGAAGCAGTGCAGGCTATGGGCGTGAGTCACGAGCGCGGCATGGAGTCGCTCCGTGATCATCTGCTGAGGAGACCCGCTGGAGAGCGGACTGCCGGCAGTGCTTCCAGCCCGCCGCCTCGCACTTCTCCCGTGTCAGAGGCACGTCTGCCTCCTCCGGAGCGTTGTTCTGGTGCTCCTGGTTCCTGTCGGCCATTCCTGACCCAGTGCTCTCTCGCCTTTGAGCTCCAGCCATCCGCCTTTCCCTCCGACAGGGCCCGAGTTGCGTACGTCATCTCGCTCCTCACGGGCAGAGCCAAGCAGTGGGGAACTGCTGAGTGGCAGCGACAGTCGCCGATCTGCTCTTCATTCCTGCTGTTCTCCAAGGAGCTGCGGAAGGTCTTCGATCACGCCACACCAGGGAGAGAGGCCGCTCGAGGCTTGATGGACCTGGAGCAGGGAGGAAGATCAGTGTCGGATTACTCCATTGACTTCCGCACCGCAGCAGCTGAGAGCGGCTGGAACGCTCCTCCGCTCCTGGATGCCTTCTACCACGGTCTGTCGGACCGCATCAAGGACGAGCTGGCGGCTCGCGATCTTCCGACTGAGTTGGATGACCTGATCGCGTTCTCTATCCGTATCGACGGCCGCCTGCGGGAACGGCAGAGGGAGAGGCGGTTTTCGGTCGCTCCACAGGCGCCGTTTCACCGATCGGCCGAGTCGGGGAGGTTCCCTTCAGAAAGGGCCTTTGGCGGTTCTGCCGAGGCCCCTGAGCCCATGCAGCTTGGGCGGGCCCGACTCTCCACCGAGGAACGACAGCGCCGCCTGCAGGAGAATCAATGCCTGTACTGCGGTCAGAGCGGTCATTTCGTAACCTCCTGTCCCGTAAAAGAGAGGGCTCACCAGTCAAACAGAGGGCGCTGGTGAGCCGAAGTGTGAATTTTGAAATGCCCTCTCGGCCTCTGATGACAGTTCAGCTATGTTGCTCAGGGAGGAACCACCCGGTTTCAGTGCTCATAGACTCTGGTGCAGATGCTAACCTCATGGACATGGCTCTGGCTTCACAGCTGGGGATCGGGCAGGTGGTTCTGGACGAACCCATCCACGCTACCGCTTTAGACGGTCGCCTCCTCTGCAGGGTTACTCATCGATCCGCTCCCCTGCCGATGACCATGTCAGGTAATCACAATGAAACACTCACTTTCCATCTCATCAATTCACCACAGCAACCGGTCATTTTAGGCTATCCATGGCTCACGAGACACAACCCACACATTGACTGGTCTACAGGTACCGTTCTACAATGGAGTGCTCATTGCCATGCGGTGTGTCTAAAACCGGCTCTATCATCTGTGTCAAGCTCGCCTGTCTCTACTGAGTCCTCAGATCTCACCGGTGTCCCCAGGGAATATCATGACCTAAGGGAGGTTTTCAGCAAGGCTCGGGCCACCTCATTACCGCCGCACCGCCCGTACGACTGTGCAATCGACCTTCTCCCGGGTACGACTCCGCCCAGAGGTAGACTTTTTTCCCTATCTGCTCCTGAGATTAAGACCATGGAGAAATATATTAACGACTCCTTAGCCGCTGGCCTCATTAGGCCGTCTTCATCCCCTGCTGGAGCTGGTTTTTTCTTTGTCAGCAAGAAGGACAAATCCCTGCGCCCCTGCATAGATTACAGAGGACTTAACGACATCACTGTAAAGAACAGGTACCCCCTCCCACTCGTTTCCTCTGCTTTTGAGTTGCTCCAAGGGGCAACCATCTTTTCCAAACTCGATCTCCGCAATGCTTACCACTTGGTGAGAATCCGAAAGGGGGACGAGTGGAAGACTGCATTTAATACCCCTAGTGGACATTATGAATACTTGGTAATGCCATTTGGACTCACCAATGCCCCCGCGGTTTTCCAGGGGTTGGTGAATGATGTTCTCCGAGACCTGCTTAATGTTTCTGTGTTTGTGTATCTAGATGATATCCTTATCTTCTCCAAATCCCCACAGGAGCATGTGGTACATGTACGGCAAGTTCTCCAAAGACTCCTGGAGAACCACCTGTTCGCGAAGGCCGAGAAGTGTGAGTTCCACACCTCTGAGGTGGCATTTCTGGGATTTGTTATCAAAGCAGGTAGCATCCAGATGGATCCATCTAAAACCAGTGCAGTGGAGAACTGGCCTACACCTGCTACACGTAAGGAGCTGCAACGCTTCCTAGGCTTCGCCAACTTCTATCGGCGGTTTATCCGTAACTATAGTTCCGTGGCTGCCCCGCTCACTGCTCTCACCTCCCAGCGGGTGCCCTTCAGGTGGACCTTCGAGGCGGCAGAGGCCTTTGGTGAGTTAAAGACGCGCTTCTCGTCTGCTCCCATCCTAATATTCCCAGATCTGACCCGCCAGTTCATTGTGGAGGTGGACGCCTCGGACACTGGGGTTGGGGCTGTTCTCTCGCAGCGGGCTGCCGGAGATCAGAAGGTTCATCCTTGTGCTTTCTTCTCCCGGAAACTGTCGCCTGCAGAGAGGAATTACGACATTGGGAATCGGGAGTTGCTGGCAGTGAAACTAGCGCTGGAGGAATGGAGACACTGGCTGGAGGGAGCGCAGCAGCCGTTTGTAGTCTGGACAGACCACAAGAACCTGGAATATATCCACTCGGCGAAGCGGCTGAACTCCCGTCAAGCTAGGTGGGCTCTGTTTTTTAACCGTTTTGAGTTTGCCCTCTCATACAGGCACCAAGAACATAAAGAACATAAAACCCGATGCCCTGTCTCGTCAATTCCAGCCTGAAGGCTCCTCGGCTCACCCTCAAGGCATCCTACCCTTGGATTGTGTTGTTGGTGCAGTGTCCTGGCAGGTGGAGGACAAGGTAAAGCGCTCCCATGCAGAACACCCAGCTCCCAGTGCTTGTCCCGATAATCGCTTGTTTGTCCCAGACAGTCTCCGTTCCCAGGTACTCCAGTGGGGTCATTCCTCCCGTCTGGCGTGCCATCCGGGAGTCAGACGCACCCTGGCACTACTCAGACAACGCTTCTGGTGGTCTTCCATGGCAGACGACACCAAGGGATTTGTCAGTGCTTGCCAAGTCTGCGCTCAGCACAAGCCCCCGCAAGGCTCCCTCAGGTCTCCTTCATCCTCTGCCAATTCCTCATCGCCCCTGGTCCCACATCGCATTGGATTTCGTAACCGGCCTACCCACCTCCAACGGTAACACAGTCATTCTCACGGTCATTGATCGATTTTCCAAGTCTGCTCGGCTCATCCCACTAACCAAATTGCCTACCGCCAAAGAAACAGCCCAGATTATGTTACAGGAGGTGTTCCGCCCGCACGGTCTGCCCACGGATGTGGTCTCCGACCGGGGTCCACAGTTCACCTCGCACTTTTGGACTGAGTTTTGCAGGCTACTGGGGGCCACGGTCAGCCTGTCATCAGGATTCCACCCTCAATCGAATGGACAGGCGGAACGTATGAACCAGGAGATGGAGACCGCGTTACGGTGCCTCTCCTCCCGTAACCCGCAATCCTGGTCCACACAACTCCTGTGGGTTGAGTATGCCCACAACACCCTTCCCAGTTCAGCCACTGGGCTCTCCCCCTTCCAGTGTGCCCGTGGATACCAGCCCCCACTCTTCCCGGAGCAGGAACAGGAATCCAGGGTACCTTCTGTCCAGGCCTTTGTCCAGCGATGCCGACGCACTTGGAGGCAGGCCCGATCCACACTATTGCGCACCTCCGAGCGCTACCAACGGTCAGCCAACAAACGTCGTCTCCCCGCGCCTCAGTACGCTCCGGGACAACGGGTCTGGCTGTCGACTCGGGATCTTCCCCTCCGGGTAGAGTCCAAGAAGTTGGCTGCCCGTTATGTGGGTCCGTTCCCTGTTTCACGGGTCATTAACCCTGCAGCCATCCGGCTGCGTCTGCCACCAGCCATGGGAGTCCATCCCACCTTCCACGTCTCCAGGGTTAAACCTGTCCGGGAAAGCCCGCTTCAGCCCTCCCCCAGACCCCCGCCACCCCCCCGGCTCATCGACGGGGGCCCTGTGTACACAGTCCGTCGCCTGCTCAAATCTCGGCGACGGGGTAGGGGACTACAATACCTCGTTGATTGGGAGGGGTATGGTCCGGAGGAGCGCCAATGGGTCCCCACTCGCAACATCATGGACCCCTCCCTGATCACGGCCTTCCATAGGGCTCACCCGGACCAGCCAAGGGGGACGTCGAGAGCCGTCCCTAGAGGGGGAGGTTCTGTCACGGATTCCCCGTCATATTAAGTGTTTTTCATCCTGTCTGTCATTTCTAACCACTCTCCTGTCATTCCAGATCCTACCACCCACGTCTGATTACCCCTCATCACCGTCACCTGGCCCTCACACTCATCTCACCTGCAGCCCGTTCCCTCATTAGCTCACTATTTAGGTCCCCTCACTTGCACGTGTCCTCTGCCAGATTGTCTTGTCCTTTGTGCCAAACTCTCCAGCGTATCCCTCTCTTTGCCTGCCTGTTCTGACCCCGTTTTTGCCTGTCTAGTGTACCGTGGATTTTTGCCTGCCCCTTGTCGGATTTGTTTGCTTGTTTGACTGATCTCCTGGTTTTGACCCCTGCCTGAATACCCCACTAAAGAACTTTGCCTACCACCTGTCTCAGAGTTGTGCTATTGAACTCGACTATCTACTGTGCCTCACAGAATACCCTCGCCAGGATGATTATTTCTGTAAATTATATTGTGTTGTAGAGTTAATAACTAAAAAGGTTGAAGACCGTATGATTTGGTCGATTGGTCCAAAAAGTGAGCTGTAGTAACGTTGGAGTTGAGTAAGCAGGTGAGGTGTGCTGGTAAAAGATTGCTGAGTATACAAAGCAATTGGGCAACATCAAAATCTTTCTGGGTCTTTTAGCACAATTTGGTGAAAACATTTCCTTGAAAGAATCTTTGGCCTCCACCAAATACATATCTTGCCTATTTCCCAAATTAATAATGCAAGTGTCTTGCCTAAATATATTAATAACCATGGTGTAAAGTATTTAAAAGGCAGCTGGTTAGTTTGCTTTCACTACGCGTCACTTTTCCAGGTCACTTTTGCTCATTATATATTAGTCGGTCACCAGCAAGATAAGGCTATGTGTTATAATAACTATCAGCAGGATAATATGCAATGATGAAATGATAATAATATCTGTTATATGTATTCAGAGATGGGCACAAATACATCAAAATGTATTTTGATACAAAATACAGGAAATACTTTTTTTCTGGATTTTCCGTTTGTGTATATAATGTACACAAAGCTCTGGTGAACCCCACAAAAAAGAAGGACACTCACAGAATGTCAGTGTAACTAAGCAAAGCTATTAAAAGACAACAACTTGATTGATTATGTATATGTATATATATATATATATATATATATATATATATATATATATATATATATTAATGGGACTTAAAACTCGATAAACCCCAGTGTCCCCAAAAATGAATTCTTCATCAGGAGGTCTTCCTCACTCTCCAAGTCCTCGTACTCCCATGAATCGATACCAAAGCCACTGATGTGACTTAGCAAAAAAAAATGCAAAGCCTGGCCTTACAAGAGCATATATGTCCATTTTACATGTTTATAACACAATTCAACCATAAATATTAACATACACCATATGACTCGAGAGGACTCGAAAGTGACTCGAGAGAGCTCCCCAAGTTATGGAAATATCCATTTTCATATCCATAGCTTGATGCCACATGATTGGGGCACCTTTCTGGAAAGCTTATAGGAATGAACCACGAAAAGTCTTTTAGAAAATGATTCCCGCTCCACAGTCGTGCGTCTACACAATCTTTAGTTCATAAAAAAGAACGAGTCGTGCTTAGCTACCAAAAAAAAGTTTGTCGCTGAAATTCCAGTCGATTCTCGATGCGTCTATGTTTTATGCAGAACTAGTTTCTTCAGAGTGTAATAGGATCTTGGTCGCGAGTGGTGGCACGGTTCAACACGTGATCATGCTATACCAATAAGGTAGCTGCTTTTTGTCAACATTGTTGCAAAATGGCAGCCACCATGCCTTCATCGAGCAGTACGGATGACGAAGAAAATACACCGGAGTGTCTTAATACATCGAAAAGCAAACATTGTTATATGCATATTACTTCAGTCAAGCACGAGGAGGTACATTATTTCACCACTGCACAATGGAATACATACAGGACAAGCCTACAAAAGTGTCTCGGGTTGAAGGGTGAGTCTCGGGACGTGGCTGAGAACTTCAAACCCTGTATTGATGTGGAGTTTGACAATATTGCCGAGGATGATGGTTTCCATCACACGTGTTACCGTAGATTTACAGGCAAAAACGCCATCGCAAAGGTGGAAAGACGTGTCGCACGTGAGAGACAAGAAGCTACGCAAGACCACGAGGCCATTCCATCGACTTCTAGCAGCACGAGTCCAACAAAGAAACTGCGATCTAGGTCAGGGCTGCCAATCGCAGGCTCTGTCCCCGTCCTTCCTGCCCTGTGCATAATTTGCCAAAAAAAGGAGAAGTTAATCAACCGAGCAGGCAAATGACAAAGGGATCCTCTGTCAAAGGCTGAAACATTAACAGCAGGTAAACAAACACACACACACACACACACACTGTGGTTGAGTGACTGAAAGGTGCAATTATGTGTGAGAGATATGTCAACAAACTCATTGAGCTATCCTTTTTGTTTCGTTAAGGCCAATTGCAGAAAGCTGCCGAGTTGAAGGATGACCAAAGTATATTGATACATATAAAAGACAAAGACGGTGTGGCTCTGGAGGGATGAGTGGTTGTCCCGCAATCACAAGGTAGCCGGTTCGATCCCCAGTCCCCCCATATCTCACATGCCGAAGTGTCCCTGAGCAAGACACTGAACCCTTAACTGCTCCCCGGGCGCCTCACAGGGCTGCCCACTGCTCCCTATCCAGGGATGGGTCAAATGCAGAGAAGAATTTCCCCAAGGGGATTAATAAAGTTTCTGTTTCTGTACCACAAAGGCTGTTACAATCAGTACACCAGGTTTTTGACGAGGCCTGAAAAACCAGAGAAAGAACAGTAAGTTATTTATTATATTGCATTTCAAGGAGCTACTAACTTAACATTATAAAAGTAAACATTCAATCTGCATTCTGTTGTATGTGCACACAATCACAACACTTATTAATTTATTTACTTCTCATTAATATGTGTTTTAGGAATGAGCCCATGTTTGATGTCAGCTATAAGATATTCTGTGAGAGGATCATTCGCCAAAGGCTGCTTGTCAACAAGGAGGTGCTGCGAATGGGCCAGCTGAGGAAGGCCTTCATTGAACTGGTGAAAGCAAATGAAGGTCTTGATGCTTCAAACTACAGGTAACTGCAATGCATTTTTCTTTCAAGTCTTATTATTTGTCATGTGCAAGGCCACCTTTACACAAAATGTGTGTGACAGGCTTGTTTGGAGAAACAGTTTTTAAGTCTTGCTGTTTGCACAGACATGTACCAGTTGGCAATAAGGAGAACAGCTGATGTGTAGTGTGTGTGTGTGTGTGTGTGTGCTGTATGGCAGATAGGTTCTAGCCTGTAATGTATTGTACCACCTCCACCACTCTCTGCTTTTGATGGTACTCCTGTGACTCTTAGTTGTCACTGTTTTGTTGTGTTGCAGACAGGATATGTTGAAGAAGAGGCTGACTCGTGATTTCCCCCAGCTGGTGTTTCACATCCCCACCAAGCGCAACATCTGCTGGTTTTTGCAAAGACTCTGTCAACAGATACACTCGTGGACATGCTACCTTATGCTCTGACACTGATGTGGCAGTCATTGATGTGGCAGTCATTGCTGTAAGTGTGCAGACAGATTTGCTATGCAGCTTATATGTTTTCACAGGGACTGGCAACAGGACACGTATCATTGACATTACCAAGGTGTCATCAGCTCTCGGAACCAGTGTGTGTTCAGCCTTGATTGGAATTCACACGTTCTCTGGGTGTGACTCCACAAGTGCCTTTTATGGCAAAGGAAAAAGAAAGACATTTTCTGTTGCATGTGAGAAAGATGAGTACCTTAAGGATTTTAAAGTTTAGGTACCATCTTTAACTTGGAGCAGTCAACATTTGCCCTTCTTTGCCAGTATGTATGACACTTATATGATCAGCCAGCTGCCGAAATTGTAAATGAAGATAGGTACAAGGCTTTCTGTATGGCATCAACGGCCTTGCCAGAAATATGCATTCCCCCTACTACTGATGCCCTCCATCAGCACTGCAAAAGGGCAAACTACCAGGCTGCAATAATGAGGTCCTGTCTCAAAGAAAATATAAGTGCTCCATCACCTGCTGGATATGGTTGGCAAATAGAGGATGGGACCTTGCACGTCACCTGGATGACCAGAAATCTGGCCCCTGACAGTGTTTTGCATGTGATACACTGCGGCTGCAAAAGTGCCTGTGAGAAAGGCAGATGTTCCTTTTTTTCTGCAGGACTGTCTCACAGACTTATGTCGTTGTTGTAATTGTGCCAACACAAAAGAAATTGAGGAACTGGAAGATAACTGTCCTGACACTTACATTTAAACAAATTGTAATTTTAGGAAAAAGTAACCTTTTCTGTTTAATATATCATCTTTAAAAGCTGTCAACAAATGATTGTATATCATATGAATGTATGAACATGAACTGTGCATTTTAATGATATCTAACCATCTGATTGATCCACAAGACTAAATAGCAGTAGACATTTAGTCCTTGATAAAAGTTTTTGTGAAAAGTTTTTAACAGACTTAATACAACTAGATTTATAAACGTGCCTGCACTATTTCTGTCACACCGCGGTGAGGGTTGTCTTTTTCTTGGGGTTTGGTCTCGTAACTTCCTGTTTTATTTTGAAGCCTAACTCTCCTCTCGTTTCAGGTAATTTGCCCTTCCTCATGTGTCACCGTCTGATTGTTTCCACCTGTTCCCCATTACCCTCATGTGCTTATAGTCTGCGTCTTCCCTTTGTCTTGTGCCAAAGTGTTCGTCCTTGTCCGATCACCTAAGCCCGTAACCTCAGTCTAGTTGATTTTCCCAAAGCATTTTTGTGCTTTGCCACAGGATCGATCAGCAAGCAATAAAGTGCGCAAGTTCGTATATCTTCTGCATCTGGGTCTTCATTTTAGTCCAGGCCTGACATTACACTTTGGCCAGTATTAGGGTGACCAGATTTGAGTTTGAGAAAAAGAGGACACTTCGCTCCGGGGGGGGGGGGGGGGGTGGAGGAGAGAGAGAGAGAGAGAGAGAAGGAGGACACTCGGACGTACCATTTGTAAGGGGGAATAACTATTTTCCCGCACGTAGCAAAATCCCGGACGTTTTTGGAATCCCTGCCGGACGCTTTTTTTAGGTCTCGAAAAGAGGACATGTCCGGGAAAAAGAGGACGTCTGGTCACCCTAGCCAGTATGGCAGCCCTGCGAACCCAAGAAGACCGGCTCTCCCGTCAGGAGGAATTCCAGACCGCCATGGCATCCCAGATGGGGCTTCTCTTTTCACAACTTCAGGGCCTGCTCGATCATCTGGTGCAGACGGCTACAGCACCCAAGCCTCCGGTAGTAGTGGCTGATACACCCGTGAGCCCCGTCCTGACTGTGCCGGTCGTCGGGGCAGGATGTAAGTTAGCCCCACCAGCGCAATTCTCTGGAGAACTAGGTTTATGTAAAACATTCCTGATAGACTGCTCCATACACTATGAACTAAACCTCCATGCTTTTCCCACTGACCGATCTAAGATTGCATTTATGATTTCCCACCTTACCGGAAGAGCCAAAGCATGGGCCTCGGCAGATTGCAGATCCCTCGCAGAGTTTGAAACAGCGCTGCAGAAAACCTTCGACCCGGTAACGACCGACCGGGAAAAGGCTCGGGAGCTGAGCAGGTTGAAACAGGGCAGCGACTCCGTATGTGACTACGCCATCCGTTTCCGCTCTTTGTCAGCGGAGAGTGGCTGGAATACTACGGCCTTGTACGACGTGTTTCTGAAGGGGCTGGCAGCTCCTATCCAAGACCTTCTTGTTCCATTGGACCTACCCACAGATCTCAACTCACTCATCGCATTCGCAATCCGGACGGAAAACCGAACCCGTCAACTCAGGCGCCAACGCCTCACGAGACCCACAACGATGGAGAGACCCCTACGCACTCAAGCACCAGGATGGGTGACCACTCGCCGATCACCCCCAGAGCAGCGTCATTGTCCCCCTCCAGAGGGAGAGGGAGAGCCCATGCAGCTAGGGAGAGCCCGACTAACACCTGAGGAGCGACAGAGACGTCTACAGGAGAGTTGCTGCTTTTACTGCGGTGAACCCGGTCATCTCGTCGCCAACTGCACTGCCAAAAGGGCCATGGCGGTGAGTGAATTCAACGCTTCAGGCATCTCCTCACGTACTCTCACGACAGTCCAGGTAATGCACCACACCACCACTGAACTCAAGGCGCTCATAGATTCGGGGGCTGATGAAAGCTTGATGGACTGGGAACTAGCAGAACAGCTGGGCCTTAACACAGAACTCTTAGCTAAGCCCATCAGAGCTAAAGCCCTTAATGGACAGGAACTTTTCACAATCACTCATCACAGCGCCTCTCAAACTGTGCATTAACAATCACCAGGAGAACATTCGCTTCTATGTATTCAAGTCACCTTCACAGACTCTAATTTTGGGACAGCCATGGTTATCTCGTCACAATCCCCATATAAATTGGAGAACAGGAGAGATCCTGGGCTGGGGAAGGGACTGTGTGAGCGACTGTCTGATCCGCTCGGGGCGGGAGAAGAAAGTCACAGGCATTAATTTGATCTCAGTTAATCCCGCTGCAGATCCCAAGTACCCGGACCTGAGCTCCGTGCCTTCCTGCTACCACCACCTCAAGGAGGTTTTTAACAAAGCCAAGGCCCTATTACTCCCTCCCAGTGGTGTATAGTAACGAAGTAGAAATACTTCGTTACTGTACTTAAGTAGTTTTTGGGGATATCTGTACTCTACTTTACTATTTATATTTCTGTTTACTTTTACTTTTACTTCACTACATTTTGCAAAGAAAACTGGTACTTTTACTCCGATACATTTCTCCTGAAACCTTCGTTACTCGCTACAAAATCAAATCTATCTTTAGAAAAAAAAAAAAACATCGGGGACTGTGGTGGAACACAGACTCCACCAAGCAGGTTTTGCGAATCACAATGTTTTGCATTAGCCCTCTACATCCTCTAGTCCAGCACTCCCAAACCTTTATGCGTCACGGACCGGTTACGTGAAGCCAATATTTTCACAGACCGGGTCCGACCTCGGAAAGACGGGAGACAACGACACCTGACGTGTGTTCGTTATGTCCAGTCTACTGACTCTACTGCTAACTAAACCTTTAGTCCAGTCTACTGCTTAACTTATAACCCGCTGCACAAAGACAGGATGTTGAAATGGAAGCAGGTTTTCATGCTTTTTTGGCGATCTCAGGATACTCTGCCTTGGTTTCCAGATCACCGACAGAGTTGTAACAGACTTACGTTTCATTTTTAGAGTAACGTAACATCTTGACATGTGTCAAGAGATTCCGTCTGAGGTTACCACAGACGGATGTATGCGGTCATTTTTCACAATAAAACATCTTTCCGGCCTTGATTTTTTTTCTATTTAATTGAAATGTTTCATTCATTCTTTCTGTGGCCCGGTACCAAGAGACCCACAGACCGGTACCAAGAGACCCACGGCGGGCGGAATGAGCATACTGCACTGTTACAAGTCCTTCATAGTGTCATATTGCTTTTTCCCAGCCAACCCAGTTATTGTATCAACACAACTCCTGGTCCTTGGTCATGGTGACCACAGCACTTAAAAGAATAAACTTCATAATTCTCAAAATTCTGACCCTTTGCTTTTTTATTAAAAGCATGTACTTGTACTTTTACTTTCAATACTTAAGTACATTTTATATCAGAAAAACACTTTTGATACTTAAGTACAGAAAATATCAGATACTTTAAGACTTTTACTCAAGTAATATTTTAATAGGTGACTTTTACTTTTACTGGAGTAATTTTCCAGTAAGGTATCTTTACTTTTACTCAAGTACGGCTTTTGGGTACTTTATACACCACTGCTCCCTCCACACCGACCCATTGAGCTGATTCCAGGCTCAACTAATCCCAAGAGCTGCCTGTACGCGGTTTCTGGGCCAGAGAGGGGGGCCATGCGGGAGTAAATTGAAACCTCCCTGAAAGCGGGGCTGATTCGCCCCTCGTCATCGCCAGCTGGAGCCGGTTTCTTCTTCGTGGGCAAGAAGGATGGCTCCCTAAGACCTTGCATTGACTACAGCCCACTCAATGACATAACCATAAAGAACTGCTACCCACTTCCTCTTATGTCATCTGTGTTTGACCAGCTCCAACAGGCCAAGATCTTCACCAAGTTGGATCTTTGCAACGCCTATCACTTGGTGCGAATAAGAGGTGATGAGTGGAAGACCGGGTTTAATACACTTAGTGGGCACTATGAGTACAAAGTCATGCCTTTTGGCCTCACAAATGCTCCTGCCGTGTTCCAGGCCATGATTAATGATGTGCTAAGAGACTTTCTTGACCCTTTTGTGTATGTTTATCTGGATGATATACTTATCTACTCCCCTGACCTGAATACACACCAAGGCCACGTAACTCAAGTATTGAAAAGACTGCTAGAGAATAAACTCTATATCAAAGCAGAAAAGAGTGAATTCCATGCCAACACTGTCTCCTTCCTGGGCTTCATCGTAGCCCCTGGAAGAGTGCAGATGGACTCGGCTAAAATTAGCGCTGTGGTCGATTGGCCTACACCTGATAGCCGCAAGAAGGTTCAGCAGTTTGCTAACTTTTACAGGCGCCCACAGGTGATCCACTGGGCCCACACCTCACTGCTTTCCTGCCATCCGGGAGTTTAAAGAATGATGTTCGCTATCTCCCGGAGGTTCTGGTGGCCCTCCATGGAGCCGGAGGTCTGGGAGTACGTAGAGGCATGTTCGGTCTGCGCTCGAAACAAGACGTCTTCCGGGTCACGCATGGGTCTCTTGCAGCCACTTCCCATCCCCTCCAGACCATGGTCCGACATCTCAGTGGACTTCGTCACGGGGCTTCCGGCCTCTCAAGGTAACACCACTGTCCTCTGTAATGGGAAAATATGTATATGATGTATGATGATAATACATTTTCTGTTAAACATATGATTTTAATACTAATGTATGTTCAGATTAATGAGTAACGTACAAGTAAGACGTGGAGGGATTGATAACATGGGTGTCAAGTTCAAGAAGCTACTTCAAACTAGCTGATAATGACTTAGAAGTGCTGACTACTTAGTGACAGAATGTTCAAAGGTATACATCACAGAAGTGATTGACAAATATGCTGACATAAGACTACAATCATCTGTTGATTACACGATTTGATGTATGTGAAGACAGGGGATTGGTTGACGTATGGTCCTGATCAGGCCAAAGTACGAACAACGTGGAAGATCTTCAATGTACATGTTGACGTGGAACGCACGCACAGTTCAATGTAAATCGTATGTTGGAGTAGTGGGAACCAATGATAGATGAGATGGTCTTAAAGGGATGATCATTTGGAAAGTATATAACTCACTGTTTGAACAATGATATTTTGTTGGAAACCCTGACAGGCATTGTTGATTCATGGCTGTTGAGGTTTTTTCCCTGCTTGCGCAAGCATGAATAAACGAACGGAGACATTTTGTTTTGACCAGAGAAACTCTGTTTGCTTGCTTATTTGGTTTTGATATTTGATTGGAACCTTTGAAACTCTCCTCCCGAGACAGTCATTTTTCCACGACACCTCACAGTGGTGGACAGGTTTTCCAAGATGGCTAGATTCATCGCTCTGCCAAAACTGCCCTCCGCCAAAGAAACGGCAGAGATCATGATGATCATAAGAGACATGCAGGGTTTATTTTAAATTGAGACATACATGCGTAGCTAACCTGAGCTAACATAGTCATGCATCAGGTGCACGTAACGGTAACTCACTGTGGGCTAACATTACCATGCTAGCAGAAAGCGGGGCTTCATGTCAACACAGCAGCCCTCCATGTCGTTCTTTAAAAAAAAAGAGACTCCACGTCACTAACAACATGAAAACAAAGGGAAGTACTGCTACATTTAAAATACTTTTGACAAAACAGAACAATATGATGTCAACCTACCTCCATGTCCTCCTCACGTAACCTCCTGTTAGAGCAGCATGCCAAGAACAAGTCAAACCCACCAATAGAAACTCCTCGCTCATTCAGCAGCGTATGACCCGCCCACTACGTCCAAACTCAAGTTGTAAGTTTTGGGATCGCAAGCGCAGGTTTGTTTTTTTAGCGCACAGGTTTGTTTTTTTAGCGCACAGGTTTGTTTTTTTAGCGCACAGGTTTGTTTTTCGAGCACACAGGTTTTTTTTTCAAGCGCACAGGTTTTTTTTTTGCGAGCGCAGGTTTTTATTTTGAGAGCAAAGATGTTTTAATTGTAGCCAGAAATTCTAGTTACAAACCAGAAATTTGCTCTCAAAACATGTTTTTTTGTTTGCGTAATAAAGAGACAAATCTAACTTCATACAAGTCAGGTTAGCAAATCTAACGTGGCTCCAAACAGCAGGACGCTCAGTCGCAAATAAAAGGCATTCCCAGCAATACAGTTTGCAACTCTTCTCCGATGCTGTCAGCCAGGAATATCGTTCGTAGTTGGCGGACTGAAAGTGACGCATAAATGTTTTTTCTTGCTGGGTCAAGGCTGGTAGCTGTGGGGTAGGGTGGCCATTTGCTATGATTTCCTGCTTTTCCTGAATTGTCCTCCTTGAGAATGGCGTTGCAAGTAAATCTGCCACCAAGTCCAGTTCTACTCCTCCTTCAGCCATAGAATATGAAAAAACTAAAATACTAAAAATGCAATTACTTATCGAACAACAGTTTCAACAACATGAACCGTTCTTACTACCTATAGTTTTCTGTTAGACGAGTCACGGTAGTTGACCAATCACAGCGCATGTTTTGGTCACGCGGGAGGTGGGCCCTGTGACAAATAAATCACTCGTCCATAATGCTAGCAGGCCTCGTCATATAGTTTAACCAGCTCTCGATTCAATAAAGAAACAGAGGTGAAATGTGATTGGATGAGCTCTTAACCCGATCCTTACAGCGGCCACCGCAGCGCTATACAGCAGGGCTGAAGGCTGCAGGCAGCAGAGGAACACATGAGCAATGATAAAATATGCTAATAGGATAAAAAAATTATGATACATCTAGTGTATTTGTGAAAAACAATTAAATGATGAAATAGCTATGACTTTTAATTATAAATTTAAAAAAGTAAATTTTAGGCCAGCAGAGAAGGCTTTGCAGGCCCTGACGGCTTTCCACTGACTTAGTTAAAATAAGGTAATACAAAAAACAAGGGATATCAATTTCCACCCAGTAGATCTAATTAACCAGTCTCTTCTTAGTAATTAAAATATATATGACTAAATACAGATTAATTCAAACTCATCCCAAATAAGGTAACATGCGGTCTAAATGCTTTGGCCATTGTAGCCACCTATTGCCAACTCTGTCATGATGTTGGTTTGTCTGGTGTCCTGTCTTATTGTGAAGTCCTTGTCTTGGGTGTCCTCTGTGTTCCTGCACTTCCTCCCCTGTGATTGTCGGTCATTGTCTGTCTGCCCTGTTCCCTGATTGTGTATTCCTTTCACCTGTGCTGCCCTCAGTGTTTCCACCTGTTCCTCGTTACCCTCTTGTATTTAAGCCCTGTCTGTCTCCTGTCCCCTTGTCGGATTGTCCTGGTTTTTCCCCGTCGTTTACCCCCGGTTTTCTATGCCATGTAAAGTCTTTCGTCGTCCTTTTGCTTTGGAGTCTGGTTTTGTTTGATTAAATTTTACTTTCAACTGTTGCTTTGGCGTTTGGGTCCTCTCTCCTCCTCCCCCCCCCCCCCCCCCCCCCCCCCCCCGTGACAGAACAATCCGACCTTATTTGGACCCAGCCTGCAACTTTAAATTTTTTCGACCCCTTTTTTCGACCATGGAAGGTCCACGGCCAGCCACTGGCTTTATTTCTGCGACGCTCGTGGCCGTAGCCTGGGCTACCACGACCAGGTTACGGACCCTGAGCGCGACCCATGGTTGGGTTCCCGGCTGGCGTATGGTGGGCCCCGTAGCCTATGGATCAAGACTCCGGCCGCCAGGGTGCCTGGTCCGGAGGCTCGAACCTCTGGGCCTCGTCAACGTCGGCGTCGGGTTCCCACTGCTGCCCCTGCGCCGCAGCCCACGGCGACTCCGGCTGCACGTCTCCAGTCGGCGGTCCGGCCAGCCCCAGACCCGATTGCCGCCTCCACGCTGCTGCCAGAGCGGGCCTCCGCTGCTGTGCTGCTGCCAGCCCGAGACCCGGCTCCCGCCTCTGGGCCGCTGCCGGCCCCCCGGGCCCTGCCTGTTCCGGCCCCCCCGGGCCCTGCCTGTTCCGCCCCCCCGGGCCTTGCCTGTTCCGGGCCCTGCCTGTTCCGGCCCCCCGGGCCCTGCCTGTTCCGGCCCCCCGGGTCCCCGCTGCCGCCCCGCAGCCGTCAAGTGTCCCCGCTGCCGCCCCGCAGCCGTCAAGTGTCCCCGCAGCCGTCCCCTCCGGGGTTTCCTCCAGTGTCCCGTTCCCCTCTAGCGTCCCCTCCCGGGTTTGCTCCAGTGTCCCGTTCCCCTCTAGCGTCCCCTCTAGTGCCCCCTCCAGTGTCCCGTTCCCCTCTAGCGTCCCCTCTAGTGCCCCCTCCAGTGTCCCCCCTAGCGTCCCGTTCCCCTCCAGTGTCCCCCCTAGCGTCCCGTTCCCCTCCAGTGTCCCCCCTAGCGTCCCGTTCCCCTCCAGTGTCCCCCCTAGCGTCCCGTTCCCCTCCAGTGTCCCCCCTAGCGTCCCGTTCCCCTCTACTGTCCCCTCTGCCCCTAGTGTCCCCTCTAGTGTCCCCTCTGCCCCTAGTGTCCCCTCTAGTGACCCGTGTCCCCCCAGAGTCCCCAGTTCCAGAGTCAGGTGTCCCCCCCCAGTGTCCCCAGTTCCAGAGTCAGGTGCCCCCCCCCCCCCCCCAGAGTCCCCAGTTCCAGAGTCAGGTGCCCCCCCCCCCCCCCCAGAGTCCCCAGTTCCAGAGTCAGGTGCCCCCCCCCCCCCCCCCCCCCCCAGAGTCCCCAGTTCCAGAGTCAGGTGTCCCCCCCCCCCCCCCCAGAGTCCCCAGTTCCAGAGTCAGGTGTCCCCCCCCCCCCCCCCAGAGTCCCCAGTTCCAGAGTCAGGTGTCCCCCCCCCCCCCCCCAGAGTCCTGTTCCTGTTTTTCCCTGTCGTTTACCCCCGGTTTTCTATGCCATGTAAAGTCTTTCGTCGTCCTTTTGTTTTGGAGTCTGGTTTTGTTTGATTAAATTTTACTTTCACTGTTGCTTTGGCATTTGGGTCCTCTCTCCTTCCCCCCCCCCCGACAAACTCTAGTGAAACCATAGACTGTATATAAGAAGTGGACATTGTCACCATGATGTCACCTTTTTTGTGTTTCTTTTTAAATCACACATTCATAAATCTCTAATACGAAGCCTGTCGCCGGCGACAGAAAGTAACATACAAATTTCAACGGACTCTGAACGGATTCTGAACGCTAAAGAAGCGGAGCTTTCCATTGGTATGCGGTACATTACGGTAATGGTGAACACAAAAAAAAGAAAGACACTGGAAAAAGAACAGACAGAAGGCCAGCCTGGGGAGGAAACAGTGTACTCTCTGCCATAAAAGCACTGTATGGATGTGTGAGGAGTGCAATGTTGGGTTCTGTCTTCAGCTGAAGAGGAGCTGCTTCAGGGAGATAAACAAATCTTTTAAACGCCTGGAAATGGACACCGAAAGCTCTAGGCCAGGGGTCAGCAACCTTCCCTATCCAAAGAGCCATTTTGCCCTTTTTTCCACCAAAAAAATGTGTCTGGGGCCGCAAAAGCTATTTGATATCACAGCTTACAAAGTTGTATATATAGTCATATTATATATACAAAAACTATAGTTTGTTGTATTCATGACAGAGGATTGGGTTATGTAAAGTATGAGTTCTTCTCTTTTCTTTGCTTTTCTAAGTACTTTTCATTCTAAGTTCTTTTAATTTTCTCTTGCATTCATTTTCTCTTGCATTCTATGCATTATAACTAAATTGAGTGAAATGGTCTTTTATCACGGTGCATTATAACTAATTGTTTTGATTGAAATTGTCTTTTTATTATGCTGCATTATGCTAATTGTTTTTGAGTGAAATTGTCTTCTATCACGCTAGTACATTCCTGTTTTTTTTATGACATTTTTATGACATTTATATATGGTCATAGTAGATGGTATCTCGTTGTAGACAGAAGACAGGTCTAAATAAGGTCATAGCAGATAGTATCCTGTTATATACGGAAGACAGGTCTAAATATGGTCCTGCTGCTTATCAGCTGACCTTGAGTAGCTTTTGCAGCTGCAACCACAAACACGCTATTGAGCGTGTGGCCTAGGTCAAAGCAGATCGTAATCACACGCACCTGTTACTCCCACTATGTATTGACAGAGATCTTCCCACGCACTTGCCTATATATATATATATATATATATATATATATATATATATACACTGTGATAACTGCACACTTATTCAGTTCCTCTTGGGCTCTGTCCCTGAGAAGGAACCACCAAACCGAGACAGAAAGTCTCAGTTTGAGAAATCAAACCGAGACTTTCTTATACTTGTAATTACTGGTAACTGCTTCTAAGCGATGAGGGGTTTTCCCCCAAGACAAAAAAGAAGCGGTTGATGAATTACAATGTGACTTTTGCTCTTGTAGCTTTTTAAACATATGATACTGGTGAACTGACTCTTAGCTACTGAGGGGAAAACCTCCAAGTAAAGAAAAAGACTCAGTTATGGTACTGTGTGTGTATATTAACTCTTGTTGAAATAAAATGTATACTCTCAAATAAGAGTGTAGAACTCTACTCAATGGGGACTTCCGTTTAATGGAATAAGATAACTTCCAGGTTTTTCGAGACGAAGAAGGTAACACCGGGCCGAGGCCATTGACCAGGGAACACAATCCAGCAAGATCCTGCCTCGTTTCCAGATCCAGACAAATATAAGTAATCGTCTGGGTTGCACTGTGTGTAAAACGGTTCATCTTCCTTTCCTGTTAGAGGAGAAAAAGTTCGGTGGATCACCGTGGCTCAATGAAATAGGTAGTCCACGGGGAAAAACTGAACAAATGGGGTTTTTAACATCCGTCATTGTCTATGAATTGTAATCGAAAGCAAACTAAGAGGGAAACCTCAGGGTTCTAAAACGGGCCCTCCTTACACGGCTGGCGTAAGGAGTAGGCGCTCCCCCTTCTGACCAGGTCAGGGCCGGTACCGTTACAGAACAATAATAAAGACAATTCTTGGCATTGTATTGCTATTTTACCTGTTTATAACTATCAAACTCTTATGAAGAAGAGAAGAAAAAAATAGTCATGTGTCGGCCTACATTGAGGTCATTTAAGATGACCACTTTGCAGAGTTTAATTTCTATCAATATTTGTAGCTCAAGTGGTTGAGCGATTGTCCATAAACCACAAGGTAGCCGGTTTGATCCCCATGTGAGTTGTTTTTTTTTTTTGTTTTTTTTTAACGCATATATTTTGCTACATTAAGACTGAGCTCCGCCACACTCCCGAGGACGGATCCATTTTTACTTACAGACGCCTCAGTGTCTCATGAGCTGCCAGAGAACCGGCAGCAGTAGTTGAGTTTGGAGACTTGATCCACTTCCTGAAAGTCTATTTACTTTGCTCAGTTTGCTGCAGCAGTTGAGGAATCTCACTTATTCCCTTGATACTTCATCAGATGCTGTGTGTTTGTTCTGGAAGAGTCTTTCAACATTACATGTTTTGTTGTTTGATAACTTCTCGCCACATATCAAGCAGACAGGTCAGACAGCAGTGAAAGCAAATAAATACGTCCACGCAGAATTAAACTCTTTTCTCCGTGACTTTTTTAATTTTTTTATCAGTTGATAGTTTAGCGAGGGCGGAGCGCTGTGAATCACAAGTAGCCACCTGCAGGGAAAGACGCTTGACAGCGACGTAACAGGATGTGATGCACATTTTAGTAAAACAAATATTTAAAAGACCCAATATCACCTCAAACTCCAAGATAGGAGGAATTCCCTTTGAAAGATTTTCCACTTGATTTAATTCTTCTTTTTTTTTCTTCTTTTTTCTTTTTCCAAAGCCTCAGGGAGCCGCAACAGAGGTGCGAAAGAGCTGCGGCTCCAGAGCCGCGGGTTGCTGACCCCTGCTCTAGGCAAACACAACTGTTTGAGAAGACATAAAATAGGTTGAATTTCATTTTTGTAATATCAAACGTTTTCTTCATGTTCATTTACAATTGTTTATGAAGAGAAACCTGATGCAAATACAAATATATTTCTTTTCTTTTTTATTACACACTGCTTTAAGCATTTATAACATATTATAATGGCTAATACTTGCCAGATTTTGAAAGTTACATTTCTCCGTTTTCAAAAATAATTTAGCCTAAGACAAAGACAATAATTTAGCCTACCTGGCTTGTCATTTTGTCTACCTGGGTACCGTTTTGAAATGAAAATGTCATCCACGTGAATCGTGTAGATCCTAAGAGTTTTAGTTTTTTTTGGGGGGGGGGGGCAACTGGCCAGCGTTTCTGAGATTAGAGTGAGACACAGAGAAAAGCTGATGTTGTGATCTTTGCAATAAAACATCTTTGATGTGACATGTCTTGGCCAATCAGCGTTAAGATGTCTACAGCGGCTTCATTTCCCTCCCACCAGTATGTTAATGTGAAGCTAGTCAGCTTGCTATCACGTTAGCTAACGTTTTTGGGAGAGACAGTGAGTGTGATTACTGGCAGCGAGGGAGCGCAGTGATTTCCATCTCTGCTCAGGTAAACATTACCTGAAATGACATCCACTACACCTTTTACATAGAACGTATTTGTTTTCTGCTATATTTGGGAATTGGCTAACAGCATTATACTACATGTATATAGTAGTTTAAATATACTATAGGCCTTAATATAATGGGCTGAAGTGAGATGAACTGAGTGAAAACGTTATTTTATTAGATTAAACAGATAACTGCATAATTTGCGTTGAACATAGATGATATATCGTAATAATTGACATCGCAATGTTTGATATTGCAATACTCGTAAAATCACAATACTATTGTATTGTGACTTAAGTCAGTCCCTTGTTATTTAATTTCATAAGATATACCTCATTTTAATTATTCTTTAGTGCCAGGTTTAATGTCCATTTAACAGTGACAGGTAGTGAGATTTTACAGTACAAGCAATGAACAGCATCTAGTGAGCTTACGTATAATATGTAACAATTATATACATTCATTCATAGATATAAAGACAGAATCAAATAGCAATCATTCCCACTGAGACATCCTAGAGCCTAAATTGTTCTTTTCCATGAGGTCAGACATCGCCATCTCCGTTGAAACTCACACTTAGTGACATGTTGTTAAATAACTGAATATATATTTACTAAATTCTATAGTAAATAAAAACAAAGCTAAAACACAAATAAAGCATCAACGTGTTATTCATCAGTCTGGGATACAGTTCAGTACAGTGTATGTCCCGCTAGATTCTGCTACTTTATAAATCACAGCGTTATCATCGGCTCAGGGTTTTCTACTTCTGCATTCTCTATCAGTTTATTGGTATCGACCACATCGGGCTGGGATCGTTCACTGTCGAAGTAGAGTGGATTGTCAAAGGTGGGTAAGGGACGAGGAGACTTCTTGTAGATGAAGAATGCAACAACTATCAGCGTAGAACTGATCGTAATCATCAGCACAACAATCAAATTTGTGTGGACGCGACCGCGAGGATCCTGACCTCCGTGAGGTTCTGCATAAGCAAATAGATGTGGATTAGTCAAAACAATTTAAAATGTAAGTCAGCTTTAAACATAATTTGTATTCACTACATGTTTTTTGATAACTGTCAATGTTGCATTACATGTACAAAGTAAATCAAATATCATTCTTATTATTAAATAATTAAAATACTACAAACTCTTTAATATATTTATTCCGTACATATTTTGAACGTCTTCTTTTCCTTCATATTTTCAGCTACAGAAACCGTTCAGCTATTAAAATGTTCAGCTTCTTACTGACACTATGGCTATGAGTTTTCAACTATTGAATTAGTAAGCTTTTTATGAAATCCTATTGAGAACATCTTCAAATCCTCTTCAACTTTTAAAGCTTACAGGTTCTGCAAATTTTCAGCTACAGAAACCTTTCAGCTATCAAAATGTTCAGCTCTTTGAAGAGAAGGGTGCGATGACCTTTCATATTTCGAACCTTTCGATTTTTTTAATTATTAAGCTTTTTATGATTTTTTAAAAATGGGATTCTATGGAGAAAATCTTTAAATCCTCTTGAACTTCTTCAACTTTAACTCACTGCACACTGGAGGTCATTTTCAGTCGATTTTCTCGATTTGACATAATTTTCTTAGATTCACCTTTTAAGGCACTTGCATATAAGATATATACCCATGTTTTACATCATAAATTGCAGAACAATCTCAGCTATCTATATAATGAGGCACCATTGTCGTAAGGCAAAAGTGTAAAGAAAAAAACTTTATAATATGACACTAAAGCTGAAAAATGGAATCTCGATTTTTGGAAATTCTTCATATCGCTTGAAAAAACCTAACTTTACTCAGGTGGTGACTCTGTTTAGGTGATGGCAATTGGTTTACCAAAGGTTTTAGGTTCACAAAAGCAGTGAAATATATGAATAAAATGTTAGATACATGTAAATAAATGTCTAAAACTAAAGTTTTTATTATCGTTTTTTGAGTAGAAATATGGTCTTTCACAGCTTTCACCAAAATGATAAAAATGGGACTGAGAAATGACTTCATAGTGCAGATAAAGCTTCATGGAGTGTGTGCAAATGAAAAATGACCATCACAACAATTTTTATTTTTTTTAAATAAAAATATGTATTATAAAAAAAAAAGAAAATATGTGCAGAATATATATTCAGAAATATAAAACAGAACAAAGACTAGACCATTTACAATATACAAGTATATATGCTTCAATGGCATATCCTCATGCCATGGCATGCCAGTCATGGAAACAGTTTCTGTTCAGCTGCAGGCAGAGGGGAACGTTACACGCCTCGCACTTCCACGCCGTGTCTTTTCTCACTTTCTTCATGCTGCAAAGCTCGCAAACCCTGCGACCCACCGTGGACTTAGTTGGAAGAACAGTTTGAAGAGTTCAATGGGTGTTGCTGTGGCACTGACATGTGGACCTGGTGTCCGGGCTGGAACTTGATGACGGGGGGAGCAGTGTCCGGGTCTTCATCCGTCCTCCAGGACAGCGTAGGTGCAGGTGGTGCACGTGCTGCTGTCTTACTTGATCTGGCCTGAGGTGAAAGCAGTCGCCGGGCAGCACGCGCCCTGTTTGCTGGAGATGGTGTTTTTAGTCGTCGGTCAACGCGCTGCCTCTTTGCTGGTCGTGGTAGTTGCCGTCCAACACGCTGCCTCTTTGCTGGCCAGGCTGGTCGGGGCGGATGGTGCTCCTCTCTGTAAAATAAATCAATACTAGTCAGTTGAAAGAAAGATGACGTAACGATTGAGCAGAATGCTCCGCATTGGATGTGCAAATATTATTCAGATCATGACTGTGGTAGTAATTTTAGCATAGTGCTCCGCATTGGATGTATAAATATTAGTGGTAGTAACGTGAAGCAGAGTATTGTACAAAGCAGACTGTGTGTAAACATTACTTAGATCATGACGTAGTAACGTGAGCAGCAGTGTGCACCGCGTGGCTGGCTCTCGTGCTCTCCTACACAGTGTACACATTACTAGTTTGTACACATTACTAGTTTGTACACATTACTAGTTTGCACCATGCAGCCTTACAGACACGTAACAAAGTTTAGTAACTACACTTACCCATCTTCCTCAGAAGAACTAAAGCCTTCGAGCTCTGACGACGACGCGTCGTCCTCCTCCTCGCTGCTCTCCAGAATCATGCGTTTTGCTTCCTCCGTGTTGAATCTCTTTGTCGTCATGATGTTGATTGTAAAATGTAGCGTGTGTACATGCTGTACAAGTGGGTAGTCCTTTTGAGATTTTCCTGAGTGTACATTGGTTGTTTAGTTCACGAAATGGCGACGGACATATGACTCAACTAATCACAGAGAAGGATTTTTTTTTTTTTTTTACCAGCGTCAGATGACACACTGCTGCCCTTTCGCTTGCTTGATGATGTTAAAATTATGCTGGGCTCTGCCTGGGCAGGCACCCGGAAGCAGGAAGCCGTCTCTTTCCGCCAGACGTAAAATTATATTTTTGCGATGTATTATCGGGGTGCTGTGAATATTTTAGAAACTTAGAGAAAAGTTTCAAGTGTCACCACGCGAAACCGCGGGCTCAGTGGACGAAGGGTTAAAAGATTAACAGTTCTGCATACTTTCAGCTACAGACACAATTTCAACTTTTAAATGTTGACAAAACCTTAAACTATTACTGTATCATTTCAGATGTTTTATATCTTTTTATACTTTTTGATTTGTCACCGTTTATGTTTTATGCTTTTTTCAGACCGTTTCTGACTTTATAATACTGTGTATTGCACAGCTCAAATCGCCAGAGCACGGAGCAGCTTCAGGATCTTGCGAAAAAGATATTTGGATTTTGCCACTAATTCCACAATTTTCACTCTTCAAGCATCATTTAGAGATCAAAATGTAGGAAATAGTGTGCTTGTCGTAGACGTATGTCAATGGAATCCAACAGATTCACAAATTTGGCTACATACGTCTGAACGTAAGAGGTTAGTCCACCTCTCTGCTCCATAGAGCCCCATGTTAACTCGGACTCCAATCATGCTACACAGAAAAGAGTAAAGTGTAAAGCGTAGAGCATTCCTCTAGTTTTTTTAAAGTAAACTCAGTAGGGTGTATGAAAAAAAATATATATTCAATTCAATTCAGTTTATTTTATATAGCCCAACATCACAAATACAAGTTTGCCTCGGAGGGCTTTACAATCTGTACACATAACATCCCTGTCCCGGGACCTGCACATCGGATCAGGAAACACTCCCCCAATAAAGATAGTAAAAACCTTTTCACAGGGAAAAAATGGGAGAAAAAAACAGAGGATCCCTCACCTCGGATGGACAGAAGCAATAGATGTCATGTGACCAGAATGAATAACGTAACAGAGTTACAGCACATTCAATGAATATGACAGAAATGATTCATATAATGAGTAGTAGGCATGGTCCATGATCCAGATAACCACGATCCATGAAGCAAAAGGAGGTAGAGAGGAGGTGTGTGTGTTGGGGGGCATCAGCAGGGCCATGGTAGCAGGCAGGACCGGTTCCAGGCCGGTTCCAGGCAGCCACGAATCCATGGAAAAAGAAAGTAGAGTTAGTAATGTCCATTGAAGAGACAATAATTTATCCAGAAGGAGAGAAAGAAGAGGAGAAGAGGAGAGGAGGAGCGAAAGAGGAAGAGAAGAGGAGCTCAGTGTATCCTAAGATGTCCCCCAGCAGTCTAGGCCTATAGCAGCATATCTAGGGGCTGGACCAGGCCCTAGATAACCATATATATGGTTGCTTAAGTGTTACTAAGAGCTTGAGGGGCTGTTCAATGGACTCAAAGTGTCAGGCTGTTTTTTGTCTCTCGAGTACATACTCTGCTGATCGGGCTGATATTTTCTTCTCACGTCTCCCACTATAAGAGTTTTATAGAACAGATACAATGGCTCAACAGTCTTAAGAATATCAAATACATAATCATGAAGCCACATACTGATACATTGATCCATGCTTAGTGGCAGTGATTTAGCTAATAAGATGGCGTGTTTGTTTTTCACATTAGTGATCCACATAAACATGCCATCACTGAACAGTGAATTAGACACAGTGCTTCCTAATATAAGTCTGAAAACATGTCTCTTTCAATGTTAAATATTTTTCTTTATTGTTTCAGAATATCGATTTCATCCACATTTATACGTAAGAACGCACTGAAAGGTCTTTTCTTGCCAGTGTCAGCTTGCAGCCACAAGCAGTAGTTACCGGGAATGTGCATCCAAGTCTATGAGTGTGGACTATTGACTGTTTAGCATGAATCTCTTACACATCATTCTGTTCCAGGGCACGAAGTAAATGTTGTTTCGCCCTTTTGGGGAAGTGAGATCTATGGAAGCAAGACTCTGTGTGTGTCTGTGTCTGTGTGTGTGTGTGTGTATTTGTTTGTGTCCCCAACCCCCCCTTTTTACCAGTAGCAAAATGCTGAAATGTGCCAATCTGAAACATGACACTTTCTCAATGAGTAGAAAACAAAAAAAAGTGTCAGTGGTATTAAGATTCCCTCCTTTTCATGTTCATGCTCATACGTCCTCTGCTTGCAATGCGTGGACAATGTCTCCTGCTCTGAGACTTATCAGAAGAATGCTCACCCAGAGGATAACTCTAGCAGCCTTTGTGCTCTTCATCCCAACATGTTCAACAAGAAATGGTACAGTATGCACTAAAGCTTTCTTATGTGTATGTATGTATCTATGTGTCTGATATCTCTTGGTACTGATACAAAAGATCAGCTGTCTTCATACATTAGTTTTACTGAATATTTGGACTGAAATCAAAACTATTTCATAGTATTTTGTAAACTATGATTATACGTTAATGTCTTATTAAATATCTACATTTGGGCTTACCTATATGAGCTGTAGAACACATAGGGTCCTCTAATTAGGGGACCCTAGGTGTTCTACAGCTCATATGACCTTGATATGAATACCAGACCCTATTGTCCTTGATCTCTAACGAATCCGCAACTCCTGCCTTTAATTTTTTTAACTTATTTTCTGCCTAAATATGATCTAAAGTCAAGAGTCTGAGCAAAAAATGACTCCTTGATTGCTCCCCGAGGTTTTTAGTTGTATTGTTTGGTGCCTTCCCATCATGCCACAGAGTAATACTGCACATCTTTAGAAAGATGTAGTTCACAAATAGAAATATAGAAAAATGACCTACTTTGACCTAACAAACTTGGTATGTAAATGACCTTCTCCTTCCACATGTGTCATAAGAGAGAGGAGCTCCAGTTGAAAAGAAAATTAATTAATTAATTAATGATATATACATATATATATACATATATACACATATATATGTATATATATGTATTAATATATATATATGTATTAATATATATATATATATATATATATTAATACATATATATATATATATATATATATATATATATATATACACATTATACATACATACACAAACATACAAATATAATTTTGTGAAAAATAAATTAAACTGATTTGTTTAGTTTTTTACATCTTTTCACTCTTCAGATTCTCCATTCTCACTCAATAACAAAGCCACTGGTTTTTGTTTGGTAAAAAGATTCAACCACTGCCAAGACATGCGCTGGACAACCGGGGATCGTCTTTTTGCGACCTCAAACAAAAAGTGCCTTGGAGCTCAGGGCAAAAGTGTGGGGAGTGAAGTAAGCCTCTATGACTGTGACGACAGCAGTGAGCTTCAAAAGTGGGAATGCAAGAACGGAACAATGCTTGCTCTCAAAGGCCAACAGCTCTACATTGAAATAAAACCTGACAATTCAATTGCCCTCTCAAGAACCGTCGGGCCCAATAACAAGCTCACAATCACAGGGACGTCCAGCGGTGCTTGTTCGAGAACATACAGAGGTACAGTATTAAACTGAACAACATAACACATGAGCACATATGCATTATTGTACTCGGATTCATCAAACACCTGATTCTCAGCGGCTGCCAGGTGACGTATGATCAAGTCCCTCCGAACTAGAGTTTGGTTTGTGCACGTCTAAAGACAATCACAGTGAAGAAAAGATTATGATGAAGAAATGGTTTAGGTTTGCCCTAAAAACAATTAGCAAAACAATACACCTTTGCAGAATACTTAATTGGCGACAGTTCAATTTAAAACGATTTAAATTGATCAATCTTTTTTTTCTCCCTTTTAGAGCTTTACACTATTGATGGAAATGCGTTTGGTCAGATCTGCACGTTTCCCTTCCTGTACAAAGACCGGTGGTTTGCAGACTGCACGACGTACGACTCCTCAGTAAGGCGCTCTTGGTGTGCGGTTAATACAAAATATGAACATGAGCAGTTTGGATACTGCCCGACTATTTGTGAGTACTGAATTTAAGATTTTAATCCCAAATGCCAGCACTGCATGCCTCATCAGAAAGATTAATTCTGTTTCAGAGGACGCATTACATTATACTACAAATTGTTGTCCATTAGTTTATCAACGTCTTTGATGCTTATTAACACAAAGCACGCAATATTAGAGCACAATTTCAGTATACAGTAATACAGTGTTGTTTAAATGACTAAATCATTTTGTTTTCTATTGTGCTGTATTGATGCGCAGCCACAGAACACTGGTCAAAGAACCCTGTAACAGGAGCGTATTACCAGGTCAACACGCAGTCGGTTCTGACGTGGGCCCAGGCTGAAGCCAGCTGCAAACAGCAGGGGGCCTCTCTGCTCAGCATCACTGATCCTCACCAGCAGGCTTTTGCCTCAGGTAAGATGACGCCTGGTGGATGTTTGCTGCTTATGCAGCTGACCCAACATAGAGGGGTTAGTTTATACATATATTAATAAAGTTAAATTAGTTTTTAATTATTATGTTATACTTCTCATGCACCATTTGTATACATTGCTATTTAAACTGATGTTTAATGCATTCACCATAAGAAAGAAAACTATTTGATAAAGATGCAGTCCATTTGATACTAAAGAAACAATGAAAACAAATCTTTAAAATGTTGCCAAAGATTTGCTGGAAAATATAATTTCACATGTTTCCGGAGTTTCCTATATAACATTTTTAATTTAGCCTATTTGTATTTGAAACAACTGAAATTAAATTATTTAATGGATAATATACATTATTGTACAGGGTTGTAGCTGTTTTAGTTTAAAAACAGGAAATGGTTGATGAAATGACTACTACTGTTGCCTCTTGCACCCATGGAGCAAACCAGTATCGGTAACGGTATTTCATAATTCATCTTTGTTTTTGTGTGATTCGTTATATTTCCTTGTGCAGTTAATTCTGTCTTTCTGCTGACTTGTTTTAAAATAATGAAAAAGAGGAACAATGTGGAAAAGAGGAACAATTGCTTTACTCTGTCCTTTTCCTTTTTTGCCCCTCTCAACCACACAAACACAAAAACACACAGCACTAATGGGATCAGGGAAACATAAACTATGGATCGGGCTGGTCCTGGACCCAGAACACGGCTGGCAGTGGTCTGATGGGAAGCCGTTCCGTTATCTGAGATGGAGTACAGGTAAGTCTTCACTGCAGTAAAATATGCTCTGCTGAAGTTCCCATAAGCAATGACCATATACGACTAGAGCTATACAGAAGGTTAACAAGTTAAAGAAAAAAGAAAAATCCCAGGTGAGAGGTTGCGTAACTTCACCCAGTCTTCAAGGGTGGTAATTCACCTCAAACCCTTAATGGAGCTACAGTCAATATTTTCATATTAACAATGGATCACTGTCTGTTTGGATGTGACGATGGTCGCTCATAGTGATGAACCCACAGAAAATGGTTGCATGGCTTTGAAGTTCCCCTCCGGCTCTTTTGATTTCAGTGTCTGCTTTATTGTTTTGGTTTTAGAACCTTAAACTGTCCTGCTATAGTTCCCTCTAATGGCACTCACAGCCATTTTCTCCAGACAGCGTTAAGACATAAAGTTCTGAAAACCAACGGTTCTTTCTGCCCAGAATCAAACAGACAATGTTAACGACTAGCTGCTGAACATAGTGGAGCATTTAGCAGCTAAAGGAGTTGGTGGAGAGCAAAAACCGAGCAGCAGATGCAGATGTACACTTTTTTAACAAGGCAAACCCATTAAACAACATTGTTTCATTAATCATAATTAGTATTTCTGTCTGTGTAATTCTACCTCTTATGTCCCGAGATAGACCTAGATCCTACTGATACCTTGCATTCAATTCAATGAGACGTTGTCCAAAGATTTTACTGTAGTTACAAGGAAACCAGGTTGTCTTAGTCAGTTTATCCAGTTAAGTGGAAATACATGCAGTATTCTATTCATTTTGACCCTACCACCAACAATTGTACACTATCGAAACGTGCAAGTGTTGTGAAAACTCTCAAGGACGTGATGTATGTGGATCTGTACTCGCAAAGGAGGAATCTCAATTTAGATCATCCTCTTGTTTTAGGAAGTCCAACTCCTAATCCGGGACACAACTGTGCATTTCTCGACTCTGCTGGGGAGCAAACCTGGGAAAGCTCGTCTTGCATCAAGAAGCAGGGCTACATATGCTACAAAGACGGGGCCCCGCCATCTCCTCCCCAAAGTACAGACACATATTCCACTCTATTCTACCCTCCTCTGGATACTGTATTGTTTCTCTATGTGACACGTTCACCGTATGATATGAGTCAATAAATCCCATTTATCTTTTGTTCTTTTCATCATCAGTTGAGCAGGGTTTTTGTTCACCCCCTTGGATTCCCTACAATGGCCACTGCTTTCACCTTCATCGTACTATTCAAACATGGTCTGATGCTCAGAAAGAGTGCCGCAAAGAGAGCGGGGACTTAGTGAGCGTCCGCAATGTGGAGGACCAGAGCTTTGTCATCTCGCAACTTGGATTTGGTAAGTGATGACAATATACATGAAGACTGTCCAACCTTCTGTTTCTGCTGTCGACTGTCAGAATAGGAAGGGAGGGTCCATGCACACTTAGACTTCAAACATCTAAGAAATACAGTGAGACGTATGGGAACCTTATTAGTTATATGTTAATGAGGCTACTGACTTTTGCATCCCAAAAATTATGTAGAATATAAGGGACTTTTCTTGATCACGTTCAAATCATCAACAACACAAATCAACATGAATCCATCTCTAAATTGTCTTTTTATGGAATTTACAGGAGTAAAAACGTATGGGAGATGATAAAATGCAGTTTATTGAATAAACAAATACATAAGCTATACTCATATAGCTAATTTCTCCATAAAGTAGAATTTAGAAAATACTTACTGACAGATTCAATGTCTAAAATTGACCATGTTTACCAATGTTCCTATGGTACCGATAGCTCCATTAATTTCACTTTGTGGATCTTTAATACCATTGTGACATTTTAACCACTGGTTGACATGAGGCACATTCCTCCCTGACCACGTCTGCAGCATCCACGGATGAGCTTTGGATTGGACTGAATGACGTAAAGACAGAGGGGCTGTTTGACTGGAGTGACCACTCGACTGTCAGCTTCACCAGCTGGGAGTTTGGGAAACCAACCGTCTCCACTGATTCAGATGACTGTGTTCTCATCAGGGGAGAGGTAAGGAGCACCATGATGCTGCACAAATAGTGTAACCTTCTTATATCATACATGTATATCTGACGACATCATACATGTATATCTGAATACATCATACATGTATATCTAACTACGTCATACATGTATATATAACTATGTCATACATAGGGTCAACTCACATCTTGGTTGTACCTATTTTTTTGTTGAAAATTCCCTTTTGATTTGTGCAACAAATATTGAAAAGAAAAAAGAAAAAAAAGATTTCAATCTTCTTGCAGAATGGGAACTGGGCCGATCGCTCGTGTAGTGAGAAACACGGCTTCATCTGTATGAAGCAGAGTGCCACTGAACGCACCGGAGATGAAGTAGATGTGGATATAGGATGCAAAGCTGTGAGTACATGTACATGCAATCTAAGAAACAGGTATATGGTTTCCATAAACATCTGGCTAATCTAAGTGAACTATCATAACCCTGATATAAGTAACTGGTTCAACATCATGTTCAGTTGGACAGATACATGTCTTTTATGAACAAAATGGATATGTAGCGTTTTAAAATCACTACTCAAACTCTCTAATCCTTTCATACAGGGGTGGAAAAGACATGGCTCCTACTGCTACTTAGTCGGAACAGAGACAAAGACGTTTGATGAAGCGAAAGATGACTGCAAGACCTCAGATTCCTACTTAGCTGATGTTTCGAATGGGTAACAACGACTCGTGTTTTTATTAGCTGTGAAATAACTGTGTGTGGACGTGCTATACAGAGTGTTTGACATGATGAGACAACACATATATTGTACATATTTCCAGGGTGGACAATGCCTTCCTTGTCAGCTTGGTGGGTTTGAGACCAGAGAAATACTTCTGGTTGGGCCTCTCAAATCAGAAGAACATTGATCAGTTTGTGTGGACCAACACAGATTCAGTGAGGTTTACTCACTGGAACGCTGAAATGCCAGGTATGGAGAGAGATGCAGATCCATCTTTAAAATAGAAGCTACATCACTTACACTTGACTATTTTCTATCTTCAACAACTCAAGGTTACGAACAGGGCTGCGTTGCCATGACAACTGGGATTTTGGCCGGCCTCTGGGATCGGCTGCCCTGCACCAACAAGGAGAAATACATCTGCAAACACCTGGCAGAGGGGGCGGTTCTAACCGTTGCACCGCCGACCCAAACCCCTCCCAAGTGCGAGGAAGGTTGGATTCGAGTGGGAACAAGAAACGTCTGCTCGAAGGTACAACCAGAGGTTAAAAACATGTCCTGCAAATAGTTTCTGGTCACAATCACCATAGCATACTGTACGTATGTTCTTATTGCTATATCATTTGTTATGTAAATATAACATTATTTTACTTATTTTACTTGTGAAACATCCAGCAGCAAACAGAAAACAGACAAAGTTATTGACCGGCTAGTGAACATCGTGGAAGTGTTAGCACTAGTTTTTTTTAAAGATGGTAGAGACCAATACAGAGAGCTAAAACAGAGCAAATATTAGACTTGGGCTGGTAGACTAGAACCTGCCTCCTGCCAAATGAATAATAACGTTGATCCATTACTGCTGGATGTGTACATAATAAAAACTAGTTTATATAAAAGGAATATATTTATGTCAGTGTTCTGTTTGCAGCTTGTTTCTGCTTCTCCTAATTGGCCAGACATTTATTTTATTCTAGGATTAGAAATGGGTCAGTTTCTCTTAGTATGATAGACAAATCTGTTCAGACAAGTCTATTCAAGTAAACTACTCTACTGCTGTACATATCTGGTCTACTTTAATCAGACGTTCACTCTTGTGTTCAAGTTTTTCACAGGACCTCGGGCTAATGAGAAGACCTGGTATGAGGCCAGGGATTACTGCAGGGCCATCGGAGGAGACCTGCTCAGCATCCACACCGACGCTGAGCAACGTGTGGGACGGTACGCGCCGGTGAAATACTATTTTACCAGACACAAGTGAACATAAAACAATATATTGTAAAAGAGCCCTCCGTATGTAAGAGGATTAAAACATCACAAATACTGGCATACAGAGGCACAAAAGTGAATTGCAGAAATATTTTAAGATCACTCACAGTGAATACATAAAAGTAAGATGAAATAGAATACAACATTTACTATTAAGACTTAACTTGGGTACTTTTTTGATGTACAGTAATTCTCGTTTCAGTTACAGTTACAGGGTAACAACGTGCTAAAATAAGTTAGATTGATTTATTTAACTTTGTGTACTGCAGACATGGAAGAGCTTGGATTGGACTTCATATTCCTGACACGAGCACTGGTTATGTTTGGAGTGATGGATCCCCGGTTAGTTAACTGTGCTCTAATGTTTACAATTAATCTGTATTCAATCCTGTATTTTTGTACTTACATATACATATAGCATAACATACAATATGGTTTGCTGTTTCTTTCTGTTCAAAGGTAAACTTCCAACACTGGCAGGAAGGGGAACCAAACAATCATAATAACGACGAATCTTGTGCTGAATTCAGAACGTATAACTGGGATGAGGTCGGGTCCTGGAACGATATAAACTGTGAGAGTTACAATGACTGGCTGTGTCAGATCCGTGCAGGTACAGTTGAAACAATGTGTACTGAATGCTTGTTTGTTTTGTCTCTTCTAAAGAAAAAATATTTTTAACATTCATCCAGGAAAAACTGACTCACTTCTCCATTCTTCCCACAAGACATATTGTTATTACAAACACATCTCTAAAAGTGGGGATAAAAAGTTGATGTGACTTGAATAATGACATAATTAATCCATCTTAGCTTTATCTGTCCAGTAACCAGTTCAGATATTAAAACGAGGCAAGATGGGGGAAACAAACTGCTTTTCTAATTAGTTTAAATTGTTTTCAATAGAAGACAGAAAGAGGCGTGCTGACAGTGGATGCAGCACATTAACAACTTATGTAACTCAGGACAATCAGGCAAAATGAGCCAACGTTCACAATGATTAATCATCCAATAAAGCTGTGCGATAAATTGATTTGTATCAATTAATTAAAATGTATGGTTTAGGACGATGTTTAAAAATGTAAATACATTTTCACTTCAACTTGGATATTTATGGGACAGAACTGCAACTGCTTCCATTGTTCATGGCAAACGCACACGTTCTCTTCAGATACAGGAAACCACAATAAAATATGTTTCATCTTATTAAAACAGTTTGTTTTTTTTATGTACAAACTTGAAAAGAAAATATTTTTTACATGATTTTTTTTTACATGATTTTTTTTCCGTAAAATAAGGTCAGGTCATCAAATATTGATAATGAAACTATTGAAAACAGTCTTGTATATGTATCAATGCAAACTCACTTTGCTCACTTTGGCAATTAGGTTTCTGGATACTGTTATCATAGTAACTCACAGCACGAGTGGTCAAACCGATGCCTACTGCCATGCTCCCCTTTCTGAGTTACATCATCCCACAGCACGAGATTCAAAGTAGACGTCAGAGTGGGGAGAGTGGCAGCTGTGTTTGTGTTCTCTCTTCATGAAGTTGACACTTGTTTGTGGCCTTACAGGAGTGACTCCAAAACTACCTGCAAATAATACCGTGGTGGGTAAGTTAACACACAAACACACACACAGCGTGGTGAAAACATGAAATCAAACATATTGAGAAACTAGCAAAGGCTGGTTAGACCGGGTTTAACATCACTTTTCACAGTTTTGAGTTGAGATTACTTTAATAATGAGCAATTATCAAAATGATCATGATATATTTACAATTATCTGTTTTAGATGTTTTGCTAAATCCAAATTGAACAAATCTTAATGAAAGATGGACAAAGAAATGCATTGAAGAAGAGTCATTAACAGCCATTAAAAATGAAATAAAAATCATAATTCTCAGACAACACAGAGGCAAAAACAGTGAAACTGTGAGCATTCAATATTTTCTTTTCCATTAGTCAGCTGATTTACAGACAGGATTGTATTGGTCCACTTAACCAAACCAATATATCTTAAAACTAAACTAAACAAAAAAGCGACACTTGGCATCAGTAATATTACAGCTTCTAGCGAGTACCAATACAAATAATTCACAAACCTTTCATTTGACAGACATTAAGCCGTAAAAGATGTACTATACCAGGAAGACACATCAAAGTAAAACACAAATTGTGAATATGTTTCTAACACCTTTGCAGACTTTAACACCACTTCAGATGGTTGGCTTGTGTGGAGAGGGAATCAGTACTTGATTAAAAGTGACTCGATGTCCATGGAGGATGCTCGTCACTTCTGTCAGCAGAGGCATGGAGACTTGATATCTATCAACAGTAAAGATGAAAATGTCTTCATATGGAAACAGGTAGTTGTTTATTCTTTTGGGCTTTGCAAAGCAACACATTTGATTTATATTGAAAGCCTGTTGACTTACTAGAAAAGTGGTCTAAAAGCTTGTGTAATTATGTGTTCACAGATTTCCAGAAGCTATGGGTCATACTATGTAGGTTTGTCAGTGGATCTTGATGGGTCATTTTGGTGAGTAATAAATGCCATAAAATGTAATGCAGTGAATCATTGATTTCAAGTAGGTTAGTGATAACTCTTTGGCCTACCGATTACAGTATGCATGTACTTTTTGCACTACTTTCAATATGTCTTCCCTCACACATGTATATATGTAGAGTGAAATTGATCCCACTTTTTATTTAAGTTATTGCGTATTGCTTATTAGTATTATATTATTTTTAAGTATTACTGGTACTGACATTTCAACTAATTTAAAACTTCAATTTGACTTTCTAAGCAGTTTTCTATATATATTTTTTTCTTTTACTTGCCAGGCTACATTTATTGTAACCTCTCTATTTAATGTTTCCTATGTTTATTTACCATTACTGCCGAATGGCAACAAGTTGGATAAAAAGGTTGAATGTGAAGAAATTTTTTTTTGCACAATTATACATCATAATTCAATGTAACTGTGTGCATTAAGGTGGATGGATGGTTCTCCAGTGGGGTTACAAAGATGGGATGAAGATCAACCAAATACGAATTCCTTTGATGAGAACTGTGTTACTATGACTTACTATATGGGTGAGTAATTACAAACTGACAAATCAAACAAAGTATTAACCCTCAATAAGCTCTTCTAGATAAGATCAATATGCTACTCTAAATAAAAAACTGTTCCTGGTGAAATGTTAATTATGATGAAATATGGTGAAATGTTGCATCTCCACTGTACTTACAGGCTTCTGGCGTACTTGTAACTGTGGCCAAGAGCACCGGTTCATTTGTAAACGAGGAAACTCAGCACCTGTCAACACCACTGCAGCCCCCACAGTTCCTCCCAAAGGTGGCTGTCCACTCAAGTGGACCAAATTTGACTCAAAGGTCAGAAATCACTGTCAACTGATCTCCAGTTTAAAACTTTCACTGCCACTTCTAAAATGTCAGTTCTTCACCATTTAGTCTGATCTACAAGTTGACATTGGCTCTCATTAAAGATCATTTGAGACTGAATGGATTTGTCCAGGTGTGATTTACAACCGTAATTCAATATCTGAGTGGTCAAATAATCCACTTTCAAAATTACAGTATGCCACACAACTTGGTCTTTTGTACACATATAACATGCCCTTATTTAAGCAGGTGTTGCAACTATTGGTGTTATTGGTGGTGCAGACACAGGCTCGTCATAGTGTCATTTGGAAACTCTACATGCATTAATGCCATGATGGGAGAAAAAAAAACACTATCTATCAATTATTGGGTTTTGCAATCCTTTGGGCAATCAGGGCCAGTTACTGGGTCCCACCTTACTTTATATTTCTATTTTTGAATCCTACTCATTGTACATGCATCTGTGAAAATATAACTAATAATTGAATCATACACATTTTTATTTATAAAGTGAAGTAAATAAAGATGCAACATATATCAAATGTGAAACACCATTTGGTTTTCAACATTTAAATTTTTTTTTTAATTTATTTAAAAATAAAAGATATAACACAAATAGACACAAAGTGTGTGAAGAAAAGACTAAAGATGTGAAATGCCTTCTACTGGAGCATTACAAATTGGTCAAAAGATGAAAAAAATGAAGGTAACATTATCAAAAGAAACAAAGACAAATATGGCATTTATCAACAAGCTTTTACGCAAAAATTCATTCCTCACGCAACGTAAACACAGTCTAGTCCTCTTTTAAATACAAGAAGGTGACAATGGTTTTAGGGCTACGGAGGAACTATAAAAACAGAGTTTAGTAGAGAAAAAAACACACCGACATGTTTTAGGATCAGATCAGATGTCATCAACGCTTAATGAAAGAAGGCCAGTTGGAGTGAAAACTCTCGATTTCATTTCTCATTTGCAGTGTTACAGTGTCATTAGTAGCCGGCGGGCCACTTGGGAAGAAGCAAGGAGACAGTGCATTACCATGGGAGGTAATTTGGCCTCAATTCCCACAAGGCGCGTGCAAGGTTTGTCCTACTGTTTATGAACATATTTTTCGTAATCGTGAATACATATTGTGAAAGTTCATTATTGACCTTAAAAACAATGATGAACTTAATTTCAATTTAACTTTTGTAAATATTATGTTGGAGATTTTGCCAAAATTACGCAAATTTCTTTTTAAACTTTAAACTTACTTGATTTCTACGTTTAAAAATTTCAGCATTTTTGACCATCAATATGGCTGAAATAGCAACTACAGACCTGTGGGTTGGTTTAAGTTCTTTAAAACAAAATGGATTTTACTGGACTGATGGGAAAGCAAGGAAATACACCAACTGGGGCTATTCTGTAAGTAGACACTATCGTAGTTTAGTGTTGAGTCACTGTTTAATAGACATTAAAAAGTTTGAATTATTGTTTCTCTTGTTCCGCTCTTTAGAAAAATCGACGCCGTCCGGGGACTTTTTATCAAAGATGGAATGAGGTAACATATCCAAGACAACATTTTAAAGTAAAATATAACTCCTTTTTAGTTTTTGTCATGACAGAGCAGACTAAAGTCCCTTGCTAGCAAACATCAAAGAGTTAAGGAAAGCATCAGGCTAAATCAATCATTCATATATTCATTTAATTACTCCCTCCCTCACTCAAACAGTTAAGACCACTGCAAGTTTAAACCAGTCAGCAGTTTTAAACTTTGATGTCCCATTGAAAAGATTTTGCAATGGTAACCCCTCCCGACGCCCTTCACCAGGACGAATGTGTTGTGTTGAACAACAGTCCTTCCTTTGGCACCGGTAAATGGTTAATTAAGGCCTGCAATGACACCAATGGATTTATCTGTCTTCGAGATCTTGGTGAGTTTGTTCTCTCTCTCTTTAAAAAATTATCTGGAGGCAAACAAATGAATCATTCAATATAGAATGTCTTACAACCTCAGTTCAAATTACATGTAGTAGAGTAAACATGATTTGGAAAATTGGGAGCCATCATTTCAACCTGTAGTTCTTGTTTCAATAAAGTTGTCTGTAAAAATGTAATGAAAATAATAATAAAAACTATTTATCTCTTCTCTCAACAGACCCAAATATCCAGCCTAAACCAGAGCCAGCAGTTAGTAACATCTATGTAAATCTGGGAAATGACAGTGTCAAGGTTGTCACTAAAAATCTGACCTGGGATGATGCCAGTAAACACTGTGCACTTGATAAAGCCAACCTGGCGAGCCTTCGAAATGAGTGGACCCAAGCCTACGTCGAGCTGCTGGCTATGAATCTCAAAGCTCCTCTTTGGATTGGTCTGAACAAACAGGTGCAGGCTGCCGCCAACTGAAAGTACTGTACTGGAGCACAAAAACAACTACCGGCTAGTTCCAGGAAAAAAAATACTACACATGATTAGCTTTTATCCGTGTCATAGAAGCATAGAAGCATAGAAGCTTCACAAGACAGCTGACTATACTCTGTGGCGGCATACAAAAGTGTATATTTGTTCAATCTATTTGGCAAAGAGAGACATTTCAAAAAGCCATTTACAATGCACGCTGAATTAATATGTTGATTTGATCTCTCTTGCTTTCAGAGTGGTTATTTTAAGTATAGTGATGGCTGGCACATGCACTCTGCCGGCTGGGCTGAAGGTGAACCAAGCAGAGAACGACCTTGTGTGTACCTGGATGTGGATGGAAAGTGGAAGACCGCTTTCTGCAATTCGACCATGAACAGTGTTTGCATGCAGTCTACAGGTACGGTTGTTAGCGGCAACGTAAATTAATACAATCCACAATCCATCAGTCATGCCGAGTGTCAACTTCTGATCATACTGTAAATGCTGCAATATACTTTATTTTGCTTACGTCTTCAGCTTATGGTGTATCAAATGTTAGCTTGTTAGCCTAGCTGTGACCCATGACAGGTAGTATGTTCATGTTGTTCTATATGACTGAACTATAGTCCAACCGAGACTGGGTTTTGAGGAAGATACCGTTATCAATATACATTAAAGAATTTGGTCATTATATTCCTTTTTTCTTTTCTTTTTTACATAAACAATAATCTTGAATCCATTAAATTTGTTGTTTTTTAAGGATTGTGACAAAGATAAAAGTGTAACATTTTACTTTGTCAAATTCAATTTGTCAGTGCCATCTGATGGACAAACTATGTCATGATTCAGTTCCTAAATGACCTCAAACCTAGTTAAACCTTTCTGTGCAGCAATTTCATGATATTCATCTGCCGACATATACACAGTTACCAATGTATCTGCAATAAGCTCCTATCAGCTAATATATTGGCTTTTCAAAACACTACATCAAGTATTACAAAGAAGACATGCTTTAAAGGAGTGCAGGTGAGTTAATACAATCTATCTAAAATCAAAGATGGCGCATCATTTCTTCTTTGTGAGTACTGTTACGCAGCATTGCATTCAATGCTTACACTGATGGCGAGAAGCCATTTTACAAGTCTACAGTCTAACAATCGTTGTTGTTCTGTGAAAACAATGTATTCTAAAACTTGCCCACTTTCTGTTTTCAGCTTTGTGAAATTGCAATTTTCAGATAATCCAACTGTATTTTAAACGGGGTTTTCAGCTCAAGTAGGAGATGATTTCTCCCAACCATGAATAAATACTTAATCCGTCAATTTATTTAAAGAAAAATCTGAATTAAATGGACAATGCACATGCAACGTAAAGTGTAAGATGTGTTGTTTTTATAATCACTTTGATGAGAGTTTGTGATTTCCACCCTCTCACATTAAATTCATGAGCACTGCCTTTGTGAAAAATGTCAATTCACTCATATGCAATACTGTGGCATTAATCCAGGATATGGATCAGAGCAAGTTATTACATTCCCCTCATCACTGTCTCTGTCACCCACAGATGTGCCACCAACAGAGTCAACCATCTTTCCAGGGATTTGCCCTCAAGACACGAATGAGGAGCACCACCAGAGCTTCACCTGGCTGCCGTTTAAGGGCCATTGCTATTTGTTTGTAACCGATGAAATTGAATGGGCAGATGCAGCGAGCAGCTGTGTCCGGCATGGTAAGAGATACTTTTAGATCTCGAGTAGATCAAGTGTACGGTGTAAGAAACAGCAATTAGTAATAAGTGGTTCAAATTGTGACAACCAGACTGTTTTTTGTTGTGAAGGTGGAATTCTGACTAGCATTGAAAATCCTGCTGAGCAACAATTCATCCAAGGCAATGTGGAAATATTTAAAGATGGCCACAGCGCTTTCTGGGTTGGCCTGTACAAAACTCATAACGGTATGATTGCACTCTTTTCTGTACTGTACTTTATTCTCCCACAAATACACTGTACACGCGCATTGCTGTCAATGGAATAATGTTAAACCCTTTGCAGGAATGTGTAACACATTATCCACATGTGCGTGCATGTGCACATTGAAACAATTTGGTCATATAATCAACGTTCCTGCTGATGAAAGTGAAACAAACTGACTAAAATGGGAAAATACTTTTAGCTCAAATATCTTTTTTTAAATTGTGTTTACCAGAGGGTACCCTATTATTTTGTGTTCTTTTGTTTACTTTTCATACACACCTTAACAGGGCCTCTGCACCACACGTGGGGCAAATTGACGATATTAAACCGTGATATGACAAACTATCCAAATAGTATTACATGAAGTTTCTGTTTGGCTCTAGGAGAATGGAAGTGGTTGGATAAAACAGTCATGGACTACAATAACTGGGCTGAAGCTGAGCCAGACGATGACTATGGAGAGATTGAAACCTCAGATGGGACTTGGAGGACAGGTCGCAGATGGCACGACAGAGCATACATCTGTAAAACACCCAAAGGTAAGATCATCCTCCCCATGTGGTTTAAATATATATATATATATTTATATATATATATATATATATATATATATATATATTTCTTTTATTTCTTTTATTTCAGACTCGTAAGTCCATATAACAACAAACAGAACAACAACAATATGTAAAATACAATACACTACAATACAAGGACACAGGTATAATCATTAGTTAAAAAAGTCACTCGTGGTTAAAAACATACAGACACTTGTTCCAATGCTTCCAGAGACAAGAAAAATACCTTGTATCACTCTGTGTTGGCTTGGTCAAGGCTTTTATAATTACATTTTTGGATTCATCCAGTCGACATAGATGATGTTTTCATCAGTTCTCCTCATACATGTGGACACAATGTTCTAAAGGCCTTTGGAATAAGAGGGAGCCATACTCAAGCCTCTGTTAAAGGTCCATTTTCCTAAAAACCTAATAAAACAAAGAGAAAAAAAACGTACTATTATCTTACAACTTTATGATTTGTAACGTTTGTTATTACAAGGGGTTGTTTCTAAACAACAATAAAGGTAATCCTCCATCAACTGCCATAAACTCCACATCCAGCCTCAGATCATTTTTTATTGTTATTTTACGTGTTACTTCATGTATATACTGCTGAAATATTAATACAATAATTGAATTGGTAGACTGGGGAGTGACTGGGGTCAGTGCCGTCCCTACAGGGGAAATTAGAACACGAAGTATTCCTTAAAAAAGATTATTTATCTGATCACTTTTCCCTTCTCTTTAAACAGTGAGTCCCATAGCTTCAGTAAAACCTGGTAAGTTACTCCTTTGTATCTCCGTAAATTGAGTAGTATTTTAATTATTTAATAATAAGAATGATATTTTATTCATTTTGTACATGTAATGCAACATTGACAGTTATCAAAAAACATGTAGTGAATACAAATTATGTTTAAAGCTGAATTACATTTTAAATTGTTTTGACTAATCCACATCTATTTACTTGTGCAGAACCTCATGGAGGTCAGGATCCTCGCGGTCGCGTCCACACGAGTTTGATTGTTGTGCTGATGATTACGATCAGTTCTACGCTGATAGTTGTTGCTTTCTTCATCTACAAGAAGTCTCCTCGTCTTTTACCCACCTTTGACAATCCACTCTACTTCGACAGTGAACGATCCCAGCCCGATGTGGTCGATACCAATAAACTGATAGAGAATGCAGAAGTAGAAAACCCTGAGCCGATGATAACTCTGTGATTTATAAAGTAGCAGAATCTAGTGGGACATACACTGTACTGAACTGTATCCCAGGCTGATGAATAACACTTTGATGCTTTATTAGTGTTTTAGCTTTGTTTGTTTTTTACTATAGAATATAGTAAATATATATATTCAGTTATTTAACAACATGTCACTGTGTGAGTTTCAATGGAGTTGGCGATGTCTGACCTCATGGAAAAAAACAATTTAGGCTCTAGGATGTCTCAGTGGGAATGATTGCTATTTGATTCTGTCTTTATATCTATGAATGAATGTATATAATTGTTACATATTATGCGCATGCTCACTAGATGCTGTTCATTGCTTGTACTGTAAAATCTCACTGCCTGTCATTGTTAAATGAACATTAAACCTGGCACTAAAGAATAATTAAAATAAGGTATATCTTATGAATTAAATAATAAGGGACTGACTTAAGTCACAATACAATAGTATTGCGATTTTACGAATTTTGCGATATGCTGTTACGATATATCATCTATGTTCAACGCAAATTATGCAGTTGTTATCTGTTTAATCTAATAAAATAATGTTTTCACTCAGTTCATCTCACTTCAGCCCATTTTATTAAGGCCTATAGTATATTTAAACTACTATATACATATAGTATAATAATACTGTTAGCCAATTCCCATTACTATCAAATTACATTACTACATCAACGAGCACATCTGAATCATTCACAGCATTAATATAGCAGAAAACAAATATGTTAAAGGTGTAGTGGATGTCATGTCAAGTAATGTCTACCTGAGCAGATGGAAATCACTCTCCCGCTGTGTGTGTTGTAATCTGAGTTTCCCATACTTTGTTGACAAATGGTTAGATACATATATACACCTTTATAAATATATACACTCACCTAAAGGATTATTAGGAACACCATACTAATACTGTGTTTGACCCCCTTTCGCCTTCAGAACTGCCTTAATTCTACGTGGCATTGATTCAACAAGGTGCTGAAAGCATTCTTTAGAAATGTTGGCCCATATTGATAGGATAGCATCTTGCAGTTGATGGAGATTTGTGGGATGCACATCCAGGGCACGAAGCTCCCGTTCCACCACATCCCAAAGATGCTCTATTGGGTTGAGATCTGGTGACTGTGGGGGCCATTTTAGTACAGTGAACTCATTGTCATGTTCAAGAAACCAATTTGAAATGTTTCGAGCTTTGTGACATGGTGCATTATCCTGCTGGAAGTAGCCATCAGAGGATGGGTACATGGTGGCCATAAAGGGATGGACATGGTCAGAAACAATGCTCAGGTAGGCCGTGGCATTTAAACGATGCCCAATTGGCACTAAGGGGCCTAAAGTTTACGCCAAATTCTGACTCTACCATCTGAATGTCTCAACAGAAATCGAGACTCATCAGACCAGGCAACATTTTTCCAGTCTTCAACTGTCCAATTTTGGTGAGCTCTTGCAAATTGTAGCCTCTTTTTCCTATTTGTAGTGGAGATGAGTGGTACCCTGTGGGGTCTTCTGCTGTTGTAGCCCATCCGCCTCAAGGTTGTGCGTGTTGTGGCTTCACAAATGCTTTGCTGCATACCTCGGTTGTAACGAGTGGTTATTTCAGTCAAAGTTGCTCTTCTATCAGCTTGAATCAGTCGGCCCATTCTCCTCTGACCTCTAGCATCAACAAGGCATTTTCGCCCACAGGACTGCCGCATACTGAATGTTTTTCCCTTTTCACACCATTCTTTGTAAACCCTAGAAATGGTTGTGCGTGAAAATCCCAGTAACTGAGCAGATTGTGAAATACTCAGACCGGCCCGTCTGGCACCAACAACCATGCCACGCTCAAAATTGCTTAAATCACCTTTCTTTCCCATTCTGACATTCAGTTTGGAGTTCAGGAGATTGTCTTGACCAGGACCACACCCCTAAATGCATTGAAGCAACTGCAATGTGATTGGTTGATTAGATAATTGCATTAATGAGAAATTGAACAGGTGTTCCTAATAATCCTTTAGGTGAGTGTATATGATGAGGTCTGCTCGCATTATGGACGAGTGATTTATTTGTCACAGGACCCACCTCCCGCATGACCATAAACATGCGCTGTGATTGGTCAACTACCGTGATTCGTCAACTACCGTGATTCGTCTAACAGAAAACTATAGGTAGTAAGAACGGTTCATGTTGTTGAAACTGTTGTTCGAGAAGTAATTGCATTTTCAGTATTTTAGTTTTTACATACTCTATGGCTGAAGGAGTAGAACTGGACTTGGTGGCAGATTTACTTGCAACGCCATTTTCAAGGAGGACGTTTAAGGAAAAGCAGGAAATCGTAGCAAATGGCCACCCTACCCCACAGCTACCAGCCTTGACCCAGCAAGAAAAAACATTCATGCGTCACTTTCAGTCCGATGCTGTCCTGGCTGACAGCATCGGAGAAGAGTCGCAAACTGTATTGCTGGGAATCCATTTTATTTGCTGTTTGGAGCCACGTTGGATTTGATAACCTGACATGCCTTTGCAAGGCTGCAACGCGACACCAAAGACCGGCAGGACACTTACAAGCTACGGTGTACTTGAATACGTTTGGAGAGACCCGAGTGGATCTTCAGATCAACAAGCAAGTTCGCAGGGAAACGGAGCTCCACAACGAAAAAGTTAAGAAGAACAAAGAAATACTAAAAAGACTGATAGATTGTGTCATCTTTTAGCAGCAGCGTGTAGCATGCCGTGAACTTACATTTACGTTGAGATCGGTCGACCAATGACAGTTCTCTCTACAGTCAGAGCTTGCGCAAGAAGGTGGAATGTGAGGGAGATACCATTTCCAAAACTTGTAAGGGGGTAATAGCTATTTTCCCGGACGTAGCAAAATCCCGGACGTTTTTGGAATCCCTGCCGGACGCTTTTTTTAGGTCTCGAAAAGAGGACATGTCCGGGAAAAAGAGGACGTCTGGTCACCCTATCTAACCAGACGTCAGTCATCTGGATAAATGCGCGTGCCTGTTCCTCTTCAGAAGGGATAATAATCTAGCACTGACACCACAATGTTCTAACAGTACAATGGCAAATAAACTCAGAGGAACCTCTTTTTATTTCTCCGCTGAGAAGGAGATGATCATGAACGCATATGAGGAAGTCAATAGCTTAATCATGGCAAAATCTAATGCTGCATTTACAGCAAACGATTCGCAACTGTTTTGCAACGTTGTTGGTGTGAACGCAGCTTAACCCTTTGGGGGCGGGGCCCGCTTCGATGCGGGGGCAGATGTTTAAGTTTTTAATAAAATCCTATCTTCACAATAATACGTCACAGAGATACCGCGGGGGCGGTGTTAACACTCTGGGGTCTGTGGTAATTTTCTCGTTTTACATAATTTTTAAATTTCCCTTTTTAAAGTCACTTGCATATGATACATACTCATGTGTTGTATATCAAAAATTACAGAACAATATCAGCTATCTATATAATGAGGTACCATTGTCCCAAGGCACAAGTGTAAAGAGAAAATATGACTAAAGCTGAAAAATGTAATCTTGATTTTGGAAATCTTTCATATTTGTTGTGAAAACATAACTTTACTCGGGTGGTATATCGGTTTTGATGATGGGAATTTGTTTACCAAAGGTCTTATGCCGTGTTCACACCAAAAGCGTTGCGAATATTCGCAACACCACTTCGCCTATATCGCGACGCCCGGCGAAAAACTCGCTCTAGTGGTTAATTCGTTTTTCGCAACCATCGCTGGGGAAAAGGGGCGGGGCTTCAGTCCCTTTCTGCCGCGAATATTTTTCTTCATTTCCGCTATCGACCATGGAAGGAGTTACAACTATTTCTGCGTACTACTTGTTCTGGAAAAAACACAACCGTCGGAACACCAAACACCCTCGTGTTTGGGTTCACAACACCATCCGTAAACGCACACAGCTCGGTGAATTTCACCGACTCCTCCAGGAACTGCGTCTGGATGGCCGCCGCTTCCAGGCCTACTTCAGGCTAAACGTTAGCCAGTTTGATGACCTGTTGGCTCGGATCGGTGGCAGGATCTCTCGGTTGGACACCAACTACAGGCGTTCAATCTCGGCTGCGGAGCGCCTGTCCATCTGTCTCCGGTGAGTGGCAGTTTCATAAAATATATTCATGCTTTGTCTGGTCCGTCCACAAGACGTCAAGAAAGCCCCTTTTTATTTTTGTGTGTTCTTAATGAAGTTTGGATCCATCAATCTGGTCTCCAACAATACTCAAATTAACGTAATCCATATTATATACAGATACGGCAGCCAAGTGTTTGTTTATGTACATATGTATCTACATACTATATAACTTATTATGTAAACTCACCGGCATTTATGTTTATCATTCATGATAGCATCTGAAGCCATATCAATCAAAAACTACTACTGTACACCTGTAGTATCATTAATAACATTATAACAGTATCATTAACACCATTATAACAGAATCATTAATAACATTAAGTGTAATGTTTTCTGTGCTGCAGATATCTTGCTACTGGGGACTCATTCAGGACCATCGCCTACAGCTTCCGTGTTGGGGTCTCCACGGTCTCTAGTATTGTCCCTGATGTTGCCACAGCGATTTGGGACTGTCTTGTGGAGGAGTTCATGGCTGTGCCCACCACAGAGGACTGGAGGTCAATCGCTGTGGGTTTTGAGGAGCGATGGAATTTCCCTCTCTGCTGTGGAGCATTGGATGGAAAGCATGTGGTCCTCAAAGCCCCTGCCAATTCAGGATCCCAGTTCTCTAACTACAAGGGGCACTTCTCAATGGTCCTCCTGGCAGTCGTTGATGCGCAATATTGTTTCCGGCTGATCGATGTTGGGGGCTACGGCAGAACCAGTGATGGTGGGAGTCTGGCAAACTCAGCTTTTGGCCAAGCACTGCAATCTGGCACCCTCCAACTGCCTGCTGATATGGCCCTACCAGGAGCTGATCACCGAGGACTTCAGCCACACGTCTTGGTTGCTGACGAAGCATTTCCACTGAGGAAAAACCTCATGAGGCCCTTCCCCGGCCGCATGCTTCCGAGGGAGCGCCGGATTTTCAACTACCGTCTCTCCCGAGCTCGGCTGGTTGTGGAGAATGCCTTTGGGATCCTTTCCTCTCAGTGGAGGATGTACAGGCGTGCCATTGAGCTCCAACCAGAAATTGCGGAGAAGTGTGTGAAGGCTACATGTGTCCTGCATAACTTCCTGCGGAGGACAGCCCAAACTGCAGCGAGCGTACCGGTTGGAGAGGTGGAGCCACTGCCAGATCTGGGAAGAATTGCTGCCAACAACTCAGCGAGAGAGGCCATCAGGGTGAGGGAGGCCTTCACATCCTTCTTCTCTGCTGAAGGAACCGTCCCATGGCAAGACTCCGTGTAACACCGTGCCCAAGCACACCCAAAACGGCTCTTTTAAGAGCCAACCACATTACTAAAGAAACTTTCCTTTGTTTAAGAGTTTTCTTGTAAATGAAATAAAGAACATGGAATAAGTAACATTGAATAAATTTATAAATGTATTTCAACACAATTAACAACAACAATATTAACATATATAATAATAATAATATATAAACATATATACAACAATATAGATATATAATAATAATATATATATATATATAATAATATAGATGTATAATAATATAGATATAATAATATATATAGATATATAATAATAATATAGATATATAATAATAATATAGATATATAATATATATAGATATATAATAATATAGATATATAATAATAATATAGATATATAATATAAAAATATAAAAAAAGGAGGGGAAATGGGCAATCATGTCAAACTGACAAACAAATCAAACGGAACAGGTTCGAAGCTGGTTCGTTCCATGGAAAGATTGTCCCCCAGACATTCATTCCAATGTTTCCAAATTCAGCATCACAGTGCTGGCTTCATAGAGCAATTTATGAATTGCTTTCCGGCTCAAATTCATCTGAATCTGGATTGTCTTATTAACAATAACAATAAAACAATGTTATAACCCAAAAGTGACACTGTAATTACATTGTGAGTTTTCTGCAAATACAATCACATTATTTGTCCTTTAAAGTTACATATAGTTGAAACTATATATGATAGTATCTTGTTTATTTTACATCTGTTAAAACTCAAATAAAAGAAACTTCCTATAGCAAAACAAAGTTGTAATGGTAAAAGTTAGTTTTGTACCCTGGGCTCTGGAGGATTAAACTAGAATTATAACACTGGACTATAGCTTTTACAAGCAACAAAAAGGTGATCACATCACAGATGAACATTAGGAGACACTTTTCTATGCTGTTACTTTTTCAGTCATATGAATATTTTCCTCATAAATTAACCAGACTGTGATGTTGCGTCTTCACTTGTGGACTGACCTGCCCTTTCACTCCCTGATGGCCTCACATCTGCTGCCTCACATCTCTCCTGGACTGGCGTAGCTCTATCAGACTGCGTTCGAGGAACGACAGGACCGCAGAGTACTTCCATTTTTTGCCTGACTTGGCTCCTGAACCACTTTTGGCAATGTTCTCCCTTCTCTTTTCCTTGATGTACGTGTCCCTCAGCCCCTTCCACCTTCGGCAGCATAACTCATCTGACATAAAAGACATATGCCGGTGGTTGGTTCATAAAAGTACAACACATAGCTAGAATAAAAGCATATACATACAATCAAAACTTACCAGGTAGCCCCACTGCTTCGCTGACGGCTCTCCAGGCAACATCCTTTTTCAGCCGGTTACGAAAATCATAGGAATTAGTATTATAAAGCTCCGGGTAGCCGCAGACAGCAACGATCAGTTGGTCCTCCATTTTGCTGATGCAACAACCACGACCGGACAGCGGTGACGAGCGGAGCTTCTCAACGCTGATTGGCTTTCGCAACTCCGCGTCGGGCGAATTATTCGCTGGAGATGAATTATTTCATCGCCAGCGAAAAAGCGGAAAAGCGGAGTTGCGAATATTCGCAACGCCATTTCGCCTCTATCGCGCCGCCCGGCGAAAAATCCGCTTTTTCGCAACCTAACGCGCCTGTGCATTGACTTAACATGTAATCTGTACGCGCGAATATTTCGCAACGCTTTTGGTGTGAACACGGCATTAGGTTCACAAAAGCCTAATGCTAAAAAAAATATATGAATAAAATGGTAGACACATGTAAATAAATGTCTAAAATCAAATTTATTATTATATGGTGGGGATGATGAGCTGTGGCTGGCTTTGTGGCCTGCCATGGTGATCTGTTGGCAGGCAGATGGACAGGAAGACTGCTGCAGCGATGTAAGGAAGATCCAACACTGACTATGCTCAGACACTGCATGAGCCAGCTACGTGCAAACATTGCTAAAGCTAACAGATCCAACTATGCTCAGGCCATGAGCTAAAAATGCACAACCATACAGCCATACAAACACGTAACTGAGATCCAACACTACTAATCGTACTAAGTTCACTGTAAGAAAGTTAACGGTGATAGGGACAACAATTGATTATCCACCGTTCATAGCTGTAATCAGCTATTTCCGTTAGCGTGCTACCGCTAGCTCCGCGTTAGCATCAGCTACCGTGACATAAACAGTACTGTAGTAACGATTAATGGAGGTCCAACACTACTGGTCGTACTATGTTCACTGTAAGAAAGTTAATGGTGATAGGGACAACAATTGATTACTCACCGTTCAGTCTCACAAAAACGCTGTAGCCAGCTATCTGGCCCGTTAGCTGCGGCTAGCTCCTTGTTAGCGAATCCTTCAGGCTCTGAAGCTGCGCCATCTGTCCATCCTCTCCAAGATAGCTTTGCTCAGGACTCTTTGCTTGGCATCTTCTGACTCACACTGAAGCTTTGCACGCCTCATACATGTCCATGTTTAGATGCTCAGACGCGGAAGTGGAAACCATATCCGCCAGATTTGAAACCATATCTCTGTGACGTATTATTGTGAAAATAGGATTTTATTAAAAACATAAACATCTGGTTTTACGCGTCGACGCGGGCCCCGCCCCCAAAGGGTTAATCGTGTTCTACAATAATGATATGTATGGTGTACTAATAACACTGTCATATAATTATGCTTTCAACACATCCATAAGTTTCTTAACCCTCCCGTTGTCTTGGGGTCAAAATGACCCACGTACGAGTGTATACGTACATATCAGAATCAGAATCAGAAACCGTTTATTGCCAGGAATGTTTACACAGACGAGGAATTTTTCTTGGTTGAAGGTGCATACATTAGACATGAGACGAGACAGACAACAATCAACAACAACAACAACAGTGCAATGGGTAATTAAGATAAGTATCAGATAAAGTGCTCAGATTAGTACACAGTTACGTTAATTTAGGTGTACGTTAAAGTGACATGTGTGTTTAAGTTAAAGTGTATGTTAAAGTGACATGTGTTTAAGTTAAAAAGTGTATGTTAAGTGGCATGAGTGTTTAAATATTAAGTGTGCAGAGGAGTGACCGGTAAGAAGAAAGAAAATAAAAATAAAAATAGTCCTGGGGGTGACAGAGACAGTCAGTGGGGGACCCGAGCTCTGTTTATGAGCCCGACTGCCAACGGGAAGAAACTGTTGGTGTGGCGTGAGGTCTTGGTCCTGATGGACCGCAGCCTCCTGCCAGAGGGGAGGGACTCGAACAGTTTGTGACCAGGGTGAGGGGGGTCAGCTACAATCTTCCTAGCTCGCTTCAAAGTCCTGGAGGGATGGCAGATTGCAGCCAATCACCCTCTCAGCAGAGCGGATGATGCGCTGCAGCCTGGCCTTGTCCTTGGCAGTGGCTGCAGCATGCCAGACGGTGATGGCGGCGCAGAGGATGGACTCAACGATGGCAGTGTAGAATTGCACCATCATTTTCTTTGGCAGGTTGAATTTCATATGTATGTATGTATGTATGTATGTATGTATGTATGTATGTATGTATGTATGTATGTGTATATATGCAGCCCGTTGTCCTGAGGTCAAAATGACCCGCGTACGAGTCAACGTCTCCCCAACCATAACTCTTGTCCCTGGGGGTCCAAATGACCCAGAGTGTATTTCCACATCCTTCCACGGTCCTGGGGTCAAAATGACCCGCGTACGAGTGTATATGTATGTGTGTATATGTATGTATTTGTATATATGCAGCCCATTGTCCTTGGGTCAAAATTACCCCCATAAAAGTGTACGTCTCCCCCAACCCTAACTCTTGTATGTATGTATGTCTGTATGTGTATATACAGGACTGTCTCAGAAAATTAGAATATTGTGATAAAGTTCTTTATTTTCTGTAATGCAATTAAAAAAACAAAAATGTCATGCATTCTGGATTCATTACAAATCAACTGAAATATTGCAAGCCTTTTATTCTATTAATATTGCTGATTATGGCTTACAGCTTAAGAAAACTAAAATATCCTATCTCTAAATATTAGAATATTTCCTCAGACCAAGTAAAAAAAACAAAATCAAACATTAGAAAATGTCCATTAATGCACTCAGTACTTGGTTGGGAATCCTTTTGCACGGATTACAGCATCAATGCGGCGTGGCATGGAGGCAATCAGCCTGTGGCATTGCTGAGGTGTTATGGATGCCCAGGATGCTTCAATAGCGGCCTTTAGCTCATTTGCATTGTTGGGTCTGGTGTCTTTCAGCTTCCTCTTCACAATACCCCACAAATTCTCTATGGGGTTCAGGTCAGGGGAATTGGCAGGCCAATCGAGGACAGTAATGCCATGGGCAGTACACCAGTTACTGGTGGTTCTGGCACTGTGGGCAGGTGCCAGATCATGCTGGAAAATGAAATCCTCATCTCCATAGAGCTTTTCAGCAGACGGAAGCATGTAGTGCTCTAAAATCTCTTGGTACATTTCAGTTGATTTGTAATGAATCCAGAATGCATGACATTTTTGTTTTTTTAATTGCATTACAGAAAATAAAGAACTTTATCACAATATTCTAATTTTCTGAGACAGTCCTGTATGCAGCCCGTTGTCCTGAGGTCAAAATGACCCACGTACGAGTCAACGTCTCCACAACCATAACTCTTGTCCCTGGGGGTCCAAATGACCCAGAGTGTATTTTCACATCCTCCCACAGACCTCGTGGTCAAAATGACCCACTTACGAGTGTATATGTATGTATGTATACATGTAGCCCGTTGTCCTGGTGTCAAAATGACCCGCGTACGAGTCAACGTCTCACCAACCCTAACTCTTGTCCCGGGGGGTCAGAATGACCTAGAGTGTATGACCCAGAGTGGGTCAAAATGGGCCGTGTATGAGTTTAAGTGTGTGTGTGTATTTGTATACATACAGCCCGTTGTCCTGGGGTTAAAATGACCCGCGTACGTGTGTGTACGTCTCACCAACCCTAACTCTTGTCCCGTGGTCCAAAATGACCCAGAGTGTATTTCTACATCCTCCCGCGGTCCTCGTGGTCAAAATAACCCACTTACGATTGTATATGTATGTATGTATACATGCAGCCCGTTGTCCTGGGGTCAAAATGACCCGCGTATGAGTCAACGTCTCCCCAGGAAGTCAACGTCTCCCCAACCCTAACGCTTGTCCCAGGGGTCAAAATGACCCAGAGTGTATTTCTACATCCTCCCGCAGTCCTCTGAGTCAAAAAGACCCGTGAATGAGTGTATGTGTGTGTGTATTTGCATATATGGAGCCCGTTGTCCCTATGGTCAAAATGACCCCGATAAGAGTGTATGTCTCTCCCAACCCTAACTCTTGTCCCGGGGTCAAAATGACCCAGAGTGTATTTATACATCCTCCCGCGGTCCTCTGGGTCAAAATGACCCGTGTATGAGTGTATATGTGTGTCTATGTATACATGCAGCCCGTTGTCCTGGGGTCAAAATGACCCACGTACGAGTCAACGTCTCCCCAAGCCTTACTCTTGTCCCCGGGGGTCAAAATGACCCAGATTGTATTTCTACATCCTCTGGGTCAAAATGACTTAGTTCTGCAGCTAGTCTATGGGACGGCGAGAGCGGCAGGGCTGTATTCCGTGCCACTCAAACGCTTTCACACGTACTCTAGACGTGAGACGGACAAACTAGCAGACGTGAGAGAGGTCTGGGACGCGTGGGTGGAGCGGCTGCCGCGCCTCTACAACACGGGGCCCGAAGTGACGGTGGACGAGCAACTGGTGCCTTTCAGAGGTACTTTGCTAGCTCTGCTTTTCGTAATAATGATAATAATAATAATGATGGTGATGATAGTAATAATACACGACACTACTCTCTTCTCCTCTCCTCTCTCTCCTCTCCTCCCTCCCCTCTCCTCTCCTCTGCTCGTCTCTCGTCAACTCTCCTCTGCTTTCCTCTCATCACCTCTCCGCAAACAAGGCCGTTGTCCTTTCCGTCAGTACATGCCCAGCAAGCCGGCGAAATACGGGATCAAGTCGTGGGTGGCCTGCGACGCCAGATCCAGCTACTCTTTGAAGATGCAAGTCTACACCGGAAAGCCGAGCGGCGGACGCCCAGAGATTAGAAAGAACAGGCACGATTAGAAAGAACAGACAAGAGTTCCCGGCCGCACTGCTCGCGTCCAAGCAAAGAGAGGTCTTCTCGTCAAAGTTTGCCCTCTACGGGGAGTGTTTAAAAAAATAAAATAATACATATACATATATACATATATATATATATATATATATATATATATATATATGTCTCTTAGGCACTGTTATTTCTTTCGCCTCCGGACCTTCTTCATTGACCTGTGCTTGCGCCTGCTCCTGCTGTTTCTGTTACTGTCGGTGTTGCTTTTGCTGGAGCGTCCGGGATTATTGCTGCTACTGTCGTTTCTGTCGTTGCTGTTGGTGTCTACGTGGATTCAAAGCAAGATGTCGTCTCCGCATTATCTGGACGAGACCCCGTCCGGACGTGTTCTAGGTACGTCTGCGGGCCGTACACCCAACTATACATCTGAGGACGCACCCCGGCCCAAGATACGGCAGACGGAGGAGGGTCTTACTACTGGGAAGACCCCCATTTTACAGGTGGATATTTTAGACGATGAAAACACAAACTCACCCCCGGAATGGACCGCTCCTCACCCACCGCCTTCTCCGTCTCAGCGGAGTTGCGAGCCGTCACCGACCCCCACTGCTCTACCGTTGTCTGTTGACGACAACGACGACGATCGCGTCTCCGGAAACGACGACCGTCCTCGGTCCGACGACGGACCTCGCGCGGCAACCCAACCATGGGTTGCGCTCAGGGTCCGTAACCTGGTCGACATGACCCTTCTGGTGGCTACGGCGACCACCGAAGACCTCACGGGGCTCATTAACTGCATCAAAAGCTGCGTCCATAGTCTGGTCGTAGTAGCCCAGGCTACAGCCACGAGCATCATAAAAATATACTATATATTTATTCCACAAAACAAAACTCAGGTCAGGCTTCCAAAAACAGGCCGAGGAACGAATAAACAAAAACAGGAATCCAAAAGACAGGGACAAGACAGGACAGCTAACAGGGGTAACAGACAGCGAAAAACCAGTACAATCCGACAAGGGGACAGGAGACAAACAGGGTTTAAATACAAGAGGAAGGTAACGAGGTACAGGTGGAAAACAATGAGGGCAGACAGACAATCACGAACAATCACGGGGGCAGGAAGTGCAGGAACACAGAGGACACACAAGACAAGGGCTGCGGTCGAATAGTCCAATAATTACCTCCTAACGTCTAACCCTAAGCACTTTTCCTTAACCTCTGTGGAAAACGTCACGGGGTTAAGGAAAGATGGGAAGGAGAATTCATAAGGAGTTAGGAGAAGACAACCGCGGTGTTTGGCAAATCCGACTCCACTTTCACTAAGCGACGTAGTTATGACGCGACGGCTGGCGCATGTTTGTGACGTCACTGTCTGCAGCGGTGAAACTACAATGTTCCGAAGATGGACTACAAAAAGCACAGTTTAGATACTTCGTCCGTCTTCTTACAGTGTTGTGTCATAACGACATAAACAACCTGGTTCATAGTATTACTTTATTAACAAGGTTGGAATAGAAATGAACGAAGGAATATGAAAGTGAAACCAACGTATTTTTCACAGAGTACAAAGCTACTAAACTGTCTATTTGTTCAGTTTCAAACATGCTGATTTAAATACGTTATCACGCAAACGATGTGTGTCATATATGTGTGTCTCATATCCTGTTATGTTGTTATGGTTTATTTACATGCAGATTATAATCTGATCATAAAAATATGCAGACAACAGTTTATGAAACACCACACAACTCGTGTTGACTTGATATGTTTTATTGTAATGTGACAAAATAGTTGATTAAAAAGATGATAATCAGAAACATGATTCAGACTGAAGAGCTCGTCCAGTTTAACTCTTTAATTAAAGCTTCTGTAACTGAAGTCAAATAAAATAAAAGAGTGAGGCTGAAGCTGCAGTTCAACGCCAGAGAGAATAACAAATACGTCAGTTTCATCACTTTACAGCAGTTTTCAGCAACTTAACGTTTGTAGTTTGCCAGCAGGTTTAACAGATTATTGAAAGTATTTCCAAGTTATGGCAACGGTTATTTACATGATCTGCGTTTGTCGGTCATGATCGTTTGTTCTCGTGAACGGCCGAATGATACGTCACTTTAAATGTTGCCGCCGCAAGGAATTGTGGGTCGGCATTATCTCCTCTCCTTTCGCAAAGGAAGGTCCAGTGGTTCCTATGCTAAAGGAGCTAAGTTAGGAAGCATTGAAGCTCCTTTCCTTTGCGTTTGGACAATTCGACCAGCACTTATCATGGCGACCACTTAGGTACTTCCGGGTCATTTCACTCAGTTAGGAAGGTTCCTAACCAAAATGGACTATTCGACCGCAGCCAAGGGCCGTTTCTCAATACCAAGTACGCTAAGTCCAGACTTGTGAACTTTTGGAGTTTGGACTTGGGAGTTTGGACTTGGGAGTCCAGACTCTCAAGAACGGGAGGACGCAGGACGGTCTTTCTGCAATTGGAACAGCAGCTGACTTGATGACGTCACCACCTCAGCTGTCATTGTCATGAGTTACTCTGATTCTTCACTGTAAAGTATTTTTACAGTTAAACAAAATATGACAACCCTGCTTTTTTTGCACTGGTTTCACAGACATACACATATCATTGTGTATATATATATTGTGTGCATATATATATATATATATATATATATATATATATATATATATATATATATATATATATATACACACAGATACACATATCATTGTATGTACATATATATTATTGTGTTTATAAATATATATTATATATATACACATATCCTTGTGTGTATATATATATATATTGTGTTCATAAATATGTATTTTATATACTGATATAGATACACATAATTATATATAATGTTTATAAATGTTATATATATATATATATATATACTTATATATTTATATAGATACACATATAATTGCAAACAATTCGGTCAAAAGTAATAAGACTGTAGTTCAAACTAAAAGTTAAATTAAAATCTTAAGTTATAAATCGTAACCTTTCCCTCAGTCAAACTGATTTAATGTGACTGAATAAATAATACAGATTGCTTGTTAGATCCTCAAAGTCGATTTATATCTTATGTTTAATCGATACGGAGACATCGGAGCCAGAGGATCATTTCAAAAAGTCCAGCCGAGATCAAGCTGCTGTCGGCGGGCAGCACAGCGCTGACGGCCCGGTGCTGACGGGAATCACGGTCCCTCAGCAGGACCTCAACCCGTCGGCGTATCTTTTTAAATAAGATGAGTCTGGACAAACCGACCACAGATTTGATCCTTAAACAAATAACTTCTCGCCTGAAAACGTCCTAAAATTATATTTTGTGACTCAACAACGGTAGTATTTATAGAATGTCAACTTTCAGTTGTGAGTTTTCTCATCCGCCATTGTTCCCCGTTTGCTGGTCCGAAATGCATTCTGGGATATTGGCTCTCTCAAGTACGCTGAAGTCTGCTCTGATGCATCCCCGGTAAAATGGGAGGATCAAGTCACATCCGGGCATTTTCATCGTGCTTGGCGAGAAGCGGACTTTTGAATTGGAACAGTACTTGGGCCGCGACTGATGACGTTTCACGAGTCCACAAGTACAGAGAAGAACGCTTATTGAGAAACGGCCAAGGACTGTAAGGGTTCGGTTTTGGTTGGACCCAAGCGCAGACACGGGGACAGCAAGGTAGGGTGAAGGTAATGGTTTATTGAACAGAACACTGATGATTTCAATATGGCAGGAGGTGAAATGCAGGTTGAGCAGAGGAGTGGTGTGAGTGGTGGCGGCTGGACAGGAATCCTGGGCACAGGGAACAGAGGTTAGTTGCAGTCAAACAATACGGTAAAGCACAGGAATAGTCTTAGTCCTAGAAAGGATTCAGAGAGGCCGATAGTCTAAGTACCACTGGAGATAGTGTAATAATCTGGCAACTGGAAAGAGGGAAGCCAGGGTGTTTTAACAGGGAGGATCTGATTATGTGATTGAAGACAGGTGCCGGAGATGAGGTGCAGGTGTGGAGATGATTGCCAGTTGCTGGAAGCCACGCCCACACACACACACACACACAGGAGACAAACAGGGGACACAAGGAAAAGACAAAAAAGACATGAGTCACGACCGAGCCGTGACAAGGACTTTACAATAAAACAGGACACCAAACAAACCAACATCATAACAGCTGTATGTTGTATGTACTTGTATCGCGCTTTTCAATTCTTCCGACGACACAAAGCGCTTTAAAACTCCATGTCATCGTTCACCCATTCACCCACCACCTGCATGGACTCTAACTAAACATTCACTAACAAGGAAGAGGAACAGATGCAGGAGGAATTTGGGGTTAAGTGTCTTGCCCAAGGACACATCGACAGCAGAGCCGGGGAACGAACCTCCGATCCCCTGATTGGAGGACAAACCTGCTCTACCACTGAGCCACAGTCGGGCCCACATAGCAACGTTGCTGGATGACACAACGTTGCTTTCTTCACAAGATAGTTTTGCTGACATTTTTAAGGTTTGTAATTCAACTCTGACTCGCAGCAATGGTTTCAAATGTGTTTTGGGCATTGTTGAGAGAGTTGGACGATAATAAATGGGAAGCAGGAGTAAAAACAATGAATGGAAGCCCAACTATGTGAGTCAAACACCAACTAAATACTGGCTAACTGTACCTTTTTACTTTAGTATTGTCTCTTCAAACGCATTGTTCATGTAAAATGGACCGTAGCGTGACATGAAATGTTTAACTCTTGTTACTTTTTGTAGCGGTAGCCCAATGGGAAAGATGTTTTATTTTTGCAAAGATCACGACCTCAGCTTTTCTCAGTGTCTCACTCGAATCTCAGACACGCTGGCAGGCCAGTTGCTCTGCTCTTTTTTTTTTTTTTTCTTTCTCTGCGACTTATTGACTGCCGTAATAATCACGCGACCCAACGAATCGATAATGAAATTCGTTGCCAACACTTTTGATAATCGATTTTTATCGATTCGTTTTTTGCAGCCCTAACCATTAACATCAGCTGCCTTTATTGGGAAGACCATCATCTATAACTGAACTGATCATGAAAACAAATGTGTCAGGATATGTCATCTTCAGCTCAGCACATGACAATGAATGATTGTTGATTGAACATTCAACACAATACAACATTTTTAATTATTTTGTTCTTCGCACATACTGTATCCAAGTTGAGAGATGACAAAGCTTTGGTCCTCCACATTGCTGATGCTGACCAGGTCCCCTCCTTCATTATGACACGCTCTCTGAGCATCAGACCATGTTTTCTGGGTACGATTAAGGTGGAAACAGTGGCCATTGTAGGAAATCCAAGGTCTTGAACAATATCCTGTCACACCAGCTCATCATAAAGAGAGAACAAAGAAGTATGAACTGAGTGATAGATACAGTTCAGCTATACTATTAGATTATTTTCTTTTCCTTGTGCAGGCAGTATTTCAGCTGCTTCACTGTAGCAGATGTACCCAAGTTTCTTGCTGCAAGGTAAACTTTGCCAGGAGTACTGTACAGCAGGATCAACAATTGCACAGTTGTGTCCCGGATCAGGAAGTGGATGTCCTTTAACAAGATAATGGTTACTTGACATTGTTGGTTTTGCAAACCGCCTCATATCAGCGCTCAGATTTGTCTCAAGTGTTATATTCTTGCTCGTAACACCCTGTAACACCAAGTGTTACAGTGAACACTGCACTGGATTCTATTTTTTTCAATAAATAATGATTTGCTAATAATTTGTAATATATTACCATTATAATATAACTGAATTGAAAAAAGGTAAAAACTACCCAAGTCCCATTTCAGGTAGTGGTATGGCCTCCCGTTGGACCATATCCAGCCATGTTCTGGATCCAGGATCAGCCCAGTCCAAAGCATATTGCCCGCTGTTGGGGTAATGATGAACACAAATGACAAGATAACAAGTCTGTCCCTATGTCACAAATTGTTAGTCGGGCTCAAAGTTCCCGATTATTTTGACAACACAATAGTTTCCATGCCAACATTCAGATATATCAATGCAAGTAATGCTAAGAATATATATAAAGAAAATCTTCTTAATTAAGAGTGCTATTATAAATCAAATCCAATAATAGAAAAAACAAATGGCACATCATTATTGTACTCCATCCATCCATTATCAGCCGCTTATCCGGGGTCGGGTCGCGGTGGCAGCAGGTTCAGCAGGCCGACCCAGGCTTCCCTCTCACCCGCAACACTTTCCAGCTCATCCTGGGGGACCCCGAGGCGTTCCAAGGCCAGCCGGGAGATATAATCCCTCCAGCGTGTCCTCGGTCTTCCCCGGGGTCTCCTACCAGTTGGACGTGCCTGGAAAACCTCTAATGGGAGGCGTCCAGGAGGCATCCTGACTAGATGCCCGAACCACCTCAGCTGACTCCTTTCGACACGAAGGAGCAGCGACTCGACTCCAAGCTCCCTCCTGATGTCCGAGCTCCTTACCCTATCTCTAAGGCTGAGCCCGGCCACCCTATGGAGGAAGCTCATTTCGGCCGCTTGTATCCGAGACCTCGTTCTTTCGGTCACGACCCAGAGTTCGTGACCATAGGTGAGGGTTGGAACGTAGACCGACCAGTAAATGGAGAGCTTTGCCTTCCGGCTCAGCTCCCTCTTCACCAAGACGGACCGGTACAGCGCCTGTTTTACTGCTGCAGCCGCACCGATCCGCCTGTCGATCTCCCGCTCCACCTTACCCTCACTCGTGAACAAGACCCCGAGATACTTGAACTCCTTCGCTTGGGGTAGGCAGTTTGTCCCCACCTGGAGGGAGCATTGTGTGTGGGATTATTGTACTCCCTTTATCAAAACATTAAGTTTAGGATATATAGTATAGTGTCACCTTACCTGTGACGTAAGCCTGCTGGTGAGGATCGGTGATACTGAGCAGTATCCCATGGAGCATAATCTGTCTCAGTGAATGTGCAGCTTGAAAAATTAATAGTCAATTCACAGTAAGGCTAGTTGGAGTAAATTGAGTTTAGCTTGACTTTAGATTTTCTTTTTACGTTAATTTGAAAATAAAATCTTGTGTATATGTAAATAGTGCCTGAAAAAAACTTTCATGACTCACTTATTTTCAATCATTATACACCAGCATTGTAAATATGGCCTTATGCCACTGCAGTATTAAAACAACATACATTTTCACAGGCAGTACTCACAAGTACTCTGGCAGTAACCCCAGCGTTCACTTTGATATTTAGTTTCAACCGCACACCAAAGATGCTTTTCTGGAGAGTCGATTGTAGTGCAGTCTGAGTACCACTGGTCTCTGTACTGGAAGGGGAACATGCATGGCAGTCCAGCAGCGTTTCCATCAAGTGCATAGAGTTCTAAGAGGGGGTGAAGCAAAGATTAGCTTCAGAACATTTGTACCTGGAGTGATATAACTTAACACAACCTCATCATCTCCCTTGAAACATAATCTCTAAATTTGTCATTTTCATTATTCTATTTTTGTTAGGGCTGGGCACGTTAACGCAGCAAACTATTAACAGCGTTAATTATTTGGTCATGCGTTAACTCTTTTTTTTTGCATTGGGAGGGTCTTAATGCTGCCGCACACAGGTGCTGCACTTTAAAATCTCTCCCAGACAGCGTAGTTCAGACCTGGGCATCTTACGGCTCTCCCAGTCTGGCCCGCGTGAGGTCAATCAAAAAAGAAAAATAAATAAATAATATGCACGCCATAAATGCAATACAACGGCACTGCTTTTACTTTGAAGGCGATTTACGTATGCGCGCGCGCTTCCGCAGCCTCACAGCAAAGCCGCCGCTGACATACCTGTTAGCTGTCCTTCACATCTCCACCTCATTCGACCAGACTTCAGTGCACTTGTTCAAGCCAACACAGACTGGACTTTTCTCACTGAGTAAGAAAAACTGAACTGAACAAGATCAAAGGCACTTATTGCTTTTGTATAAAGTTAATCAATTGCTGGTCTTTAAAATACATCTTTAAGGTAAGCAACAAACTGAACATGGACAAAAGAAGGAGTGGCTTATCCCTCACAGGGACCCTTACTACTGAACAGACTGTTTATGTTGTTCCCTGATAAAAGACAAATGTTTCTTCTTCAGCATGATATTAAGCTGTTTTACATTAGAATAAAACAGTCTATAACATCTGAAAATGAATACAATATTTATTGAATGACCAGTCATATAGAAGCATTAAAAAAATTAAATACATCATTATTTTCTTCCCTAGCATATATTTTTGATTTATATACTGTTGGTAACTTGCTGTTGTTCCAGAGTGCCTGTTATATTGTTCTGATAACATTACTTTAAAATAAAAGCGCGCAATACACTAGTTTTTACTTCATTATTGAATTTGGCGCATGATGCAATTAATCGCAGAAAAATCATGCGATTAATCAGTTAATTTTTTCCAACTTTGTCCAGCCCTAATTTTTGTGCTTGACATTCAATGAAAATGGTCATGATTTAGTGTAGACAGGGCAAGTCCTTCAAAACAACAAACTGTTTCATACTGTACCTCTGTATGTTCTTGCACAAGCGCCGTTGGATGTCCCTGAAATTGTGAGGTGGTTATTGGGCCCAATTGTTTTGGAGAGGACTGCTGTGGTATCTGCAGTGAGCTCAATGTAAAGCTCCTGGTCTTTGAGGGCGAGCACTGTTCCATTCTTGCATTCCCACCTTTGGAGGTCGCTCTTTTCATCACAATCATAGAGGTTTATTTCACTTCCCACACTTTTCCCCTGGACTCCCAGGCACTTCTTCGTTTGCAGAACCAGAAGTCGATCACCAGTTGTCCAGCGTATGTCATTGCAGTTGTTGTTTGTTTTAACCAAACAAAAACCAGTGTCTTTGTTAGTTAGTTGAAATGGTGAATCTGTTGAGAAATAAAGAATTACACACTTAGAAAAAAATAAAAATCCATAGTATATTGACATCCCGTGTATGCAAGATATAAATACAAAAGTAAAACTGTAAGAAGAAAATAATGTATTTAACACTAGTGAAAAATGACAAAATGGTAAAGAACACAACAGTCTCACATAAAGATTAGAGTGCATATCTACACAATCTCACAAACAATTCAAAAGTCAAAGTTGTTAATACTGTACTGTCTGAAGCCAAACATTGTAATGTTTGGATCAGAAGCACAAAGGCTGTACAAGTTATCTTCATCGTCAGTATTAGTCTGAGACGTCTGACACATCCCGTCTCATCATGTCATCATTACTTTTGTTTTGGTCTAGTATCAGACTTCTTTTCTTTATACTTCTAACTTATAAGCGTGATTTAAAACCGAAACCCAAAAGCTGATATTTGCACATTTCGCAGTTTCATTGTCGTACATGTTCTCAGAAGATGTTTGGATGTGGATGTGGCATTTGCCATTGCATAATAAACAACAGACAATGTGAGAAACAAGGAGTGCTAGTATCATGCCCCAGTAGCTGACCTCTTGAGTAATCGTCTACGCACATAGCAAACATGTAGTACAGAGCAAAACATTTCTTTTTGATTTTGATGGTTATCATTTATCTTTATATACATTATAAGCTATTAAGGTAACCACCAGTTATTCCACTTATTTACCATCTACAGTAGTATTCCGTAATTTATTTTTGCATTCCTTCATTTATATTTACATTCATGAATTTAAATGCATTGTGCTGATCAGTTGCCTCCGGTGTTTACAGACATCTTCAACACCTCCCTGGAGACATGCCACGTACCACGCTGCTTCAAGGCCTCCACCATCATCCCCGTCCCCAAAAAAACTAGGATCACAGGACTCAATGACTACAGGCCCATCGCCCTGACCTCGGGTCATGAAGTCCTTTGAACGCCTGGTCCTGTCCCACCTAAAAACCCTCACTGACCCACTGCTGGACCCCCTGCAGTTCGCCTACAGAGCCAACAGGTCTGTAGATGACGCTGTCAACATGGCCCTTCACTTCATCCTCCAGCACCTGGACTCATCAGGAACCTACGCAGGATCCTGTTTGTGGACTTCAGCTCTGCTTTCAACACCATCATCCCATCTCTGCTGCATGACAAGCTCTCTCAGCTGCACGTGCCCGACTCCACCTGCAAGTGGATCACAGACTTCCTGTCTGACAGGAAGCAGCATGTGAAGCTGGGAAAACATGTCTCAGCCTCTCGGACCATCAGCACCGGTTCCCCCCAAGGCTGCGTTTCCCCTCTGCTCTTCTCCCTGTACACCAACAGCTGCACCTCCAGTCACCAGTCCGTCAAGCTCCTGAAGTTTGCGGATGACACCACCCTCATTGGACTCATCTCTGGCGGGGACGAGTCTGCTTACAGGTGGGAGTTTAACCATCTGGTGACCTGGTGCAGCCAAAACAACTTAGAGAGTTGGCGGATTTCAGGAAGAACGCAGCCCCACCCGACCCTATCACCCTGTGTGACTCACCCGAGTCCTTCCATTTCCTGGGCTCCATCATTACCCAGGGCCCTATTCTTCGTACCGGGCTTACTGAGTTAGCGGGCTAATTTTCAGGATAAGATGACGTACGTCAGGCTTTTCGGTTCCTCGAAGCAAGTTTAGAAAAATCACCATAGCAACACAGCCAAAAATGTAAACCTGCTCCCGCGCAGGCTAACTGAAATTCACTGGATAAGCTGGCCACTCCCACCGGACAAAAAAGGCAGCTCCCTTCCTCATTGATGAAGGAGCGATATTAGATATATTAGTTTTATAGGGAGAGAGTTCTGCCAGATCGCCAAGATCTGTTATCACATCATCATGACTTCCTGTACGCGGCGCTATAGATTCCGCCGACAAGGACTAATGTATTTACGGGACCTCCTCGAGCCGTATATTGCGAACAGCACACGGCGCAGCAGAGCATTGGCACAGACTCTATGCATTGCCTTGCGCTTTTTTGTGAGCGGTACATTTCTGTACAGTGTCGGCGATGCAGAGAACATCGGGAAAGCCCCTGCATGGCGTGCTGTTCGTAACATTTATTTAGCGCTTAACTTATGGATGTGTTGAAAGTAGGGCTGCAACAACGAATCGATAAAAGTGGTGGTGGTGGTGACTACCGGTGAGAAGACAAAACAGACTGACAATCCAGGCCTGCAGGACCAAGGTTGATATACTGCAGGTGATGAGCCAGATTGTCTGCAGCTGTGTGCCAATCAAGGGTGCGACCATGGGAGGTCTCAGGAGGCGGACCGAGAACATAAACACATGGCACACAAAACAAACAGGGGAAAGACAGACACAAGAGAGGAGATTTTGAGGAAACAGGTTTAACACACAATGGGTCAGACAGGGATCCTGACAGTTTGATATTAAAACAATTAGATAAGAGATGCACAGACAGCGTTGTACGCAATGTTCCTTGAAGTCAGTAGGGCGGAGACTACCTTCCCCTTCTGATAGTTAGAGCCAATCAGATTTGTAAATAATAAATGACGTCCAGACGTTTGAACTTTGAGATAAAAACGTGATATCTTCTGTGTAAAATGAGTGCTCCCGCCCCAGCCTGAGGGCTGGTCGGATCACCCCTGCTTTTTCAATCACAGGGCTTGCTTACTTTCGTGTGACCAGGGTAAATAAATTATCAGAGCGAGAGACGGTGTTTGGCTGAATTCTTCCGGAGGCTTTACCAGGCATCCAATATACGATTCACAATTTCAACTTGTGCAAAATAATCAGATTGTATTACTGTGTCACGTTTTGAGCATGAGGCTCTCCTTCATACTGAAGTGGTCCTTTAAGCACACGTCTGAATATGTCACGGATTCCCCGTCATATTAAGTGTTTTTCATCCTGTCTGTCATTTCTAACCACTCTCCTGTCATTCCAGATCCTACCACCCACGTCTGATTACCCCTCATCACCGTCACCTGGCCCTCACACTCATCTCACCTGCAGCCCGTTCCCTCATTAGCTCACTATTTAGGTCCCCTCACTTGCACGTGTCCTCTGCCAGATTGTCTTGTCCTTTGTGCCAAACTCTCCAGCGTATCCCTCTCTTTGCCTGCCTGTTCTGACCCCGTTTTTGCCTGTCTAGTGTACCGTGGATTTTTGCCTGCCCCTTGTCGGATTTGTTTGCTTGTTTGACTGATCTCCTGGTTTTGACCCCTGCCTGAATACCCCACTAAAGAACTTTTCCTACCACCTGTCTCAGAGTTGTGCTATTGAACTCGACTATCTACTGTGCCTCACAGTACAATCTGGCCAACATGAGTTCAGCCGACTCTGCTCAGGCCGCGACGGAACCTCTGACTCCAGCCGACATACTACAGCGCCACGAGCAACAGCTCACCTTCTTGACCGAAGCAGTGCAGGCTATGGGCGTGAGTCACGAGCGCGGCATGGAGTCGCTCCGTGATCATCTGCTGAGGAGACCCGCTGGAGAGCGGACTGCCGGCAGTGCTTCCAGCCCGCCGCCTCGCACTTCTCCCGTGTCAGAGGCACGTCTGCCTCCTCCGGAGCGTTGTTCTGGTGCGCCTGGTTCCTGTCGGCCATTCCTGACCCAGTGCTCTCTCGCCTTTGAGCTCCAGCCATCCGCCTTTCCCTCCGACAGGGCCCGAGTTGCGTACGTCATCTCGCTCCTCACGGGCAGAGCCAAGCAGTGGGGAACTGCTGAGTGGCAGCGACAGTCGCCGATCTGCTCTTCATTCCTGCTGTTCTCCAAGGAGCTGCGGAAGGTCTTCGATCACGCCACACCAGGGAGAGAGGCCGCTCGAGGCTTGATGGACCTGGAGCAGGGAGGAAGATCCGTGTCGGATTACTCCATTGACTTCCGCACCGCAGCAGCTGAGAGCGGCTGGAACGCTCCTCCGCTCCTGGATGCCTTCTACCACGGTCTGTCGGACCGCATCAAGGACGAGCTGGCGGCTCGCGATCTTCCGACTGAGTTGGATGACCTGATCGCGTTCTCTATCCGTATCGACGGCCGCCTGCGGGAACGGCAGAGGGAGAGGCGGTTTTCGGTCGCTCCACAGGCGCCGTTTCACCGATCGGCCGAGTCGGGGAGGTTCCCTTCAGAAAGGGCCTTTGGCGGTTCTGCCGAGGCCCCTGAGCCCATGCAGCTTGGGCGGGCCCGACTCTCCACCGAGGAACGACAGCGCCGCCTGCAGGAGAATCAATGCCTGTACTGCGGTCAGAGCGGTCATTTCGTAACCTCCTGTCCCGTAAAAGAGAGGGCTCACCAGTCAAACAGAGGGCGCTGGTGAGCCGAAGTGTGAATTTTGAAATGCCCTCTCGGCCTCTGATGACAGTTCAGCTATGTTGCTCAGGGAGGAACCACCCGGTTTCAGTGCTCATAGACTCTGGTGCAGATGCTAACCTCATGGACATGGCTCTGGCTTCACAGCTGGGGATCGGGCAGGTGGTTCTGGACGAACCCATCCACGCTACCGCTTTAGACGGTCGCCTCCTCTGCAGGGTTACTCATCGATCCGCTCCCCTGCCGATGACCATGTCAGGTAATCACAATGAAACACTCACTTTCCATCTCATCAATTCACCACAGCAACCGGTCATTTTAGGCTATCCATGGCTCACGAGACACAACCCACACATTGACTGGTCTACAGGTACCGTTCTACAATGGAGTGCTCATTGCCATGCGGTGTGTCTAAAACCGGCTCTATCATCTGTGTCAAGCTCGCCTGTCTCTACTGAGTCCTCAGATCTCACCGGTGTCCCCAGGGAATATCATGACCTAAGGGAGGTTTTCAGCAAGGCTCGGGCCACCTCATTACCGCCGCACCGCCCGTACGACTGTGCAATCGACCTTCTCCCGGGTACGACTCCGCCCAGAGGTAGACTTTTTTCCCTATCTGCTCCTGAGATTAAGACCATGGAGAAATATATTAACGACTCCTTAGCCGCTGGCCTCATTAGGCCGTCTTCATCCCCTGCTGGAGCTGGTTTTTTCTTTGTCAGCAAGAAGGACAAATCCCTGCGCCCCTGCATAGATTACAGAGGACTTAACGACATCACTGTAAAGAACAGGTACCCCCTCCCACTCGTTTCCTCTGCTTTTGAGTTGCTCCAAGGGGCAACCATCTTTTCCAAACTCTATCTCCGCAATGCTTACCACTTGGTGAGAATCCGAAAGGGGGACGAGTGGAAGACTGCATTTAATACCCCTAGTGGACATTATGAATACTTGGTAATGCCATTTGGACTCACCAATGCCCCCGCGGTTTTCCAGGGGTTGGTGAATGATGTTCTCCGAGACCTGCTTAATGTTTCTGTGTTTGTGTATCTAGATGATATCCTTATCTTCTCCAAATCCCCACAGGAGCATGTGGTACATGTACGGCAAGTTCTCCAAAGACTCCTGGAGAACCACCTGTTCGCGAAGGCCGAGAAGTGTGAGTTCCACACCTCTGAGGTGGCATTTCTGGGATTTGTTATCAAAGCAGGTAGCATCCAGATGGATCCATCTAAAACCAGTGCAGTGGAGAACTGGCCTACACCTGCTACACGTAAGGAGCTGCAACGCTTCCTAGGCTTCGCCAACTTCTATCGGCGGTTTATCCGTAACTATAGTTCCGTGGCTGCCCCGCTCACTGCTCTCACCTCCCAGCGGGTGCCCTTCAGGTGGACCTTCGAGGCGGCAGAGGCCTTTGGTGAGTTAAAGACACGCTTCTCGTCTGCTCCCATCCTAATATTCCCAGATCTGACCCGCCAGTTCATTGTGGAGGTGGACGCCTCGGACACTGGGGTTGGGGCTGTTCTCTCGCAGCGGGCTGCCGGAGATCAGAAGGTTCATCCTTGTGCCTTCTTCTCCCGGAAACTGTCGCCTGCAGAGAGGAATTACGACATTGGGAATCGGGAGTTGCTGGCAGTGAAACTAGCGCTGGAGGAATGGAGACACTGGCTGGAGGGAGCGCAGCAGCCGTTTGTAGTCTGGACAGACCACAAGAACCTGGAATATATCCGCTCGGCGAAGCGGCTGAACTCCCGTCAAGCTAGGTGGGCTCTGTTTTTTAACCGTTTTGAGTTTGCCCTCTCATACAGGCCCGGCTCCAAGAACATAAAACCCGATGCCCTGTCTCGTCAATTCCAGCCTGAAGGCTCCTCGGCTCACCCTCAAGGCATCCTACCCTTGGATTGTGTTGTTGGTGCAGTGTCCTGGCAGGTGGAGGACAAGGTAAAGCGCTCCCATGCAGAACACCCAGCTCCCAGTGCTTGTCCCGATAATCGCTTGTTTGTCCCAGACAGTCTCCGTTCCCAGGTACTCCAGTGGGGTCATTCCTCCCGTCTGGCGTGCCATCCGGGAGTCAGACGCACCCTGGCACTACTCAGACAACGCTTCTGGTGGTCTTCCATGGCAGACGACACCAAGGGATTTGTCAGTGCTTGCCAAGTCTGCGCTCAGCACAAGCCCCCGCAAGGCTCCCTCAGGTCTCCTTCATCCTCTGCCAATTCCTCATCGCCCCTGGTCCCACATCGCATTGGATTTCGTAACCGGCCTACCCACCTCCAACGGTAACACAGTCATTCTCACGGTCATTGATCGATTTTCCAAGTCTGCTCGGCTCATCCCACTAACCAAATTGCCTACCGCCAAAGAAACAGCCCAGATTATGTTACAGGAGGTGTTCCGCCTGCACGGTCTGCCCACGGATGTGGTCTCCGACCGGGGTCCACAGTTCACCTCGCACTTTTGGACTGAGTTTTGCAGGCTACTGGGGGCCACGGTCAGCCTGTCATCAGGATTCCACCCTCAATCGAATGGACAGGCGGAACGTATGAACCAGGAGATGGAGACCGCGTTACGGTGCCTCTCCTCCCGTAACCCGCAATCCTGGTCCACACAACTCCTGTGGGTTGAGTATGCCCACAACACCCTTCCCAGTTCAGCCACTGGGCTCTCCCCCTTCCAGTGTGCCCGTGGATACCAGCCCCCACTCTTCCCGGAGCAGGAACAGGAATCCAGGGTACCTTCTGTCCAGGCCTTTGTCCAGCGATGCCGACGCACTTGGAGGCAGGCCCGATCCACACTATTGCGCACCTCCGAGCGCTACCAACGGTCAGCCAACAAACGTCGTCTCCCCGCGCCTCAGTACGCTCCGGGACAACGGGTCTGGCTGTCGACTCGGGATCTTCCCCTCCGGGTAGAGTCCAAGAAGTTGGCTGCCCGTTATGTGGGTCCGTTCCCTGTTTCACGGGTCATTAACCCTGCAGCCATCCGGCTGCGTCTGCCACCAGCCATGAGAGTCCATCCCACCTTCCACGTCTCCAGGGTTAAACCTGTCCGGGAAAGCCCGCTTCAGCCCTCCCCCAGACCCCCGCCACCCCCCCGGCTCATCGACGGGGGCCCTGTGTACACAGTCCGTCGCCTGCTCAAATCTCGGCGACGGGGTAGGGGACTACAATACCTCGTTGATTGGGAGGGGTATGGTCCGGAGGAGCGCCAATGGGTCCCCACTCGCAACATCATGGACCCCTCCCTGATCACGGCCTTCCATAGGGCTCACCCGGACCAGCCAAGGGGGACGTCGAGAGCCGTCCCTAGAGGGGGAGGTTCTGTCACGGATTCCCCGTCATATTAAGTGTTTTTCATCCTGTCTGTCATTTCTAACCACTCTCCTGTCATTCCAGATCCTACCACCACGTCTGATTACCCCTCATCACCGTCACCTGGCCCTCACACTCATCTCACCTGCAGCCCGTTCCCTCATTAGCTCACTATTTAGGTCCCCTCACTTGCACGTGTCCTCTGCCAGATTGTCTTGTCCTTTGTGCCAAACTCTCCAGCGTATCCCTCTCTTTGCCTGCCTGTTCTGACCCCGTTTTTGCCTGTCTAGTGTACCGTGGATTTTTGCCTGCCCCTTGTCGGATTTGTTTGCTTGTTTGACTGATCTCCTGGTTTTGACCCCTGCCTGAATACCCCACTAAAGAACTTTGCCTACCACCTGTCTCAGAGTTGTGCTATTGAACTCGACTATCTACTGTGCCTCACAGAATACCCTCGCCAGGATGATTATTTCTGTAAATTATATTGTGTTGTAGAGTTAATAACTAAAAAGGTTGAAGACCGTATGATTTGGTCGATTGGTCCAAAAAGTGAGCTGTAGTAACGTTGGAGTTGAGTAAGCAGGTGAGGTGTGCTGGTAAAAGATTGCTGAGTATACAAAGCAATTGGGCAACATCAAAATCTTTCTGGGTCTTTTAGCACAATTTGGTGAAAACATTTCCTTGAAAGAATCTTTGGCCTCCACCAAATACATATCTTGCCTATTTCCCAAATTAATAATGTAAGTGTCTTGCCTAAATATATTAATAACCATGGTGTAAAGTATTTAAAAGGCAGCTGGTTAGTTTGCTTTCACTACGCGTCACTTTTCCAGGTCACTTTTGCTCATTATATATTAGTCGGTCACCAGCAAGATAAGGCTATGTGTTATAACTATCAGCAGGATAATATGCAATGATGAAATGATAATAATATCTGTTATATGTATTCAGAGATGGGCACAAATACATCAAAATGTATTTTGATACAAAATACAGGAAATACTTTTTTTCTGGATTTTCCGTTTGTGTATATAATGTACACAAAGCTCTGGTGAACCCCACAAAAAAGAAGGACACTCACAGAATGTCAGTGTAACTAAGCAAAGCTATTAAAAGACAACAACTTGATTGATTATGTATATGTGTGTATATATATATATATATATATATATATATTAATGGGACTTAAAACTCGATAAACCCCAGTGTCCCCAAAAATGAATTCTTCATCAGGAGGTCTTCCTCACTCTCCAAGTCCTCGTACTCCCATGAATCGATACCAAAGCCACTGATGTGACTTAGCAAAAAAAAATGCAAAGCCTGGCCTTACAAGAGCATATATGTCCATTTTACATGTTTATAACACAATTCAACCATAAATATTAACATACACCATATGACTCGAGAGGACTCGAAAGTGACTCGAGAGAGCTCCCCAAGTTATGGAAATATCCATTTTCATATCCATAGCTTGATGCCACATGATTGGGGCACCTTTCTGGAAAGCTTATAGGAATGAACCACGAAAAGTCTTTTAGAAAATGATTCCCGCTCCACAGTCGTGCGTCTACACAATCTTTAGTTCATAAAAAAGAACGAGTCGTGCTTAGCTACCAAAAAAAAGTTTGTCGCTGAAATTCCAGTCGATTCTCGATGCGTCTATGTTTTATGCAGAACTAGTTTCTTCAGAGTGTAATAGGATCTTGGTCGCGAGTGGTGGCACGGTTCAACACGTGATCATGCTATACCAATAAGGTAGCTGCTTTTTGTCAACATTGTTGCAAAATGGCAGCCACCATGCCTTCATCGAGCAGTACGGATGACGAAGAAAATACACCGGAGTGTCTTAATACATCGAAAAGCAAACATTGTTATATGCATATTACTTCAGTCAAGCACGAGGAGGTACATTATTTCACCACTGCACAATGGAATACATACAGGACAAGCCTACAAAAGTGTCTCGGGTTGAAGGGTGAGTCTCGGGACGTGGCTGAGAACTTCAAACCCTGTATTGATGTGGAGTTTGACAATATTGCCGAGGATGATGGTTTCCATCACACGTGTTACCGTAGATTTACAGGCAAAAACGCCATCGCAAAGGTGGAAAGACGTGTCGCACGTGAGAGACAAGAAGCTACGCAAGACCACGAGGCCATTCCATCGACTTCTAGCAGCACGAGTCCAACAAAGAAACTGCGATCTAGGTCAGGGCTGCCAATCGCAGGCTCTGTCCCCGTCCTTCCTGCCCTGTGCATAATTTGCCAAAAAAAGGAGAAGTTAATCAACCGAGCAGGCAAATGACAAAGGGATCCTCTGTCAAAGGCTGAAACATTAACAGCAGGTAAACAAACACACACACACACACACACACACTGTGGTTGAGTGACTGAAAGGTGCAATTATGTGTGAGAGATATGTCAACAAACTCATTGAGCTATCCTTTTTGTTTCGTTAAGGCCAATTGCAGAAAGCTGCCGAGTTGAAGGATGACCAAAGTATATTGATACATATAAAAGACAAAGACGGTGTGGCTCTGGAGGGATGAGTGGTTGTCCCGCAATCACAAGGTAGCCGGTTCGATCCCCAGTCCCCCCATATCTCACATGCCGAAGTGTCCCTGAGCAAGACACTGAACCCTTAACTGCTCCCCGGGCGCCTCACAGGGCTGCCCACTGCTCCCTATCCAGGGATGGGTCAAATGCAGAGAAGAATTTCCCCAAGGGGATTAATGAAGTTTCTGTTTCTGTACCACAAAGGCTGTTACAATCAGTACACCAGGTTTTTGACGAGGCCTGAAAAACCAGAGAAAGAACAGTAAGTTATTTATTATATTGCATTTCAAGGAGCTACTAACTTAACATTATAAAAGTAAACATTCAATCTGCATTCTGTTGTATGTGCACACAATCACAACACTTATTAATTTATTTACTTCTCATTAATATGTGTTTTAGGAATGAGCCCATGTTTGATGTCAGCTATAAGATATTCTGTGAGAGGATCATTCGCCAAAGGCTGCTTGTCAACAAGGAGGTGCTGCGAATGGGCCAGCTGAGGAAGGCCTTCATTGAACTGGTGAAAGCAAATGAAGGTCTTGATGCTTCAAACTACAGGTAACTGCAATGCATTTTTCTTTCAAGTCTTATTATTTGTCATGTGCAAGGCCACCTTTACACAAAATGTGTGTGACAGGCTTGTTTGGAGAAACAGTTTTTAAGTCTTGCTGTTTGCACAGACATGTACCAGTTGGCAATAAGGAGAACAGCTGATGTGTAGTGTGTGTGTGTGTGTGTGCTGTATGGCAGATAGGTTCTAGCCTGTAATGTATTGTACCACCTCCACCACTCTCTGCTTTTGATGGTACTCCTGTGACTCTTAGTTGTCACTGTTTTGTTGTGTTGCAGACAGGATATGTTGAAGAAGAGGCTGACTCGTGATTTCCCCCAGCTGGTGTTTCACATCCCCACCAAGCGCAACATCTGCTGGTTTTTGCAAAGACTCTGTCAACAGATACACTCGTGGACATGCTACCTTATGCTCTGACACTGATGTGGCAGTCATTGATGTGGCAGTCATTGCTGTAAGTGTGCAGACAGATTTGCTATGCAGCTTATATGTTTTCACAGGGACTGGCAACAGGACACGTATCATTGACATTACCAAGGTGTCATCAGCTCTCGGAACCAGTGTGTGTTCAGCCTTGATTGGAATTCACACGTTCTCTGGGTGTGACTCCACAAGTGCCTTTTATGGCAAAGGAAAAAGAAAGACATTTTCTGTTGCATGTGAGAAAGATGAGTACCTTAAGGATTTTAAAGTTTAGGTACCATCTTTAACTTGGAGCAGTCAACATTTGCCCTTCTTTGCCAGTATGTATGACACTTATATGATCAGCCAGCTGCCGAAATTGTAAATGAAGATAGGTACAAGGCTTTCTGTATGGCATCAACGGCCTTGCCAGAAATATGCATTCCCCCTACTACTGATGCCCTCCATCAGCACTGCAAAAGGGCAAACTACCAGGCTGCAATAATGAGGTCCTGTCTCAAAGAAAATATAAGTGCTCCATCACCTGCTGGATATGGTTGGCAAATAGAGGATGGGACCTTGCACGTCACCTGGATGACCAGAAATCTGGCCCCTGACAGTGTTTTGCATGTGATACACTGCGGCTGCAAAAGTGCCTGTGAGAAAGGCAGATGTTCCTTTTTTTCTGCAGGACTGTCTCACAGACTTATGTCGTTGTTGTAATTGTGCCAACACAAAAGAAATTGAGGAACTGGAAGATAACTGTCCTGACACTTACATTTAAACAAATTGTAATTTTAGGAAAAAGTAACCTTTTCTGTTTAATATATCATCTTTAAAAGCTGTCAACAAATGATTGTATATCATATGAATGTATGAACATGAACTGTGCATTTTAATGATATCTAACCATCTGATTGATCCACAAGACTAAATAGCAGTAGACATTTAGTCCTTGATAAAAGTTTTTGTGAAAAGTTTTTAACAGACTTAATACAACTAGATTTATAAACGTGCCTGCACTATTTCTGTCACACCGCGGTGAGGGTTGTCTTTTTCTTGGGGTTTGGTCTCGTAACTTCCTGTTTTATTTTGAAGCCTAACTCTCCTCTCGTTTCAGGTAATTTGCCCTTCCTCATGTGTCACCGTCTGATTGTTTCCACCTGTTCCCCATTACCCTCATGTGCTTATAGTCTGCGTCTTCCCTTTGTCTTGTGCCAAAGTGTTCGTCCTTGTCCGATCACCTAAGCCCGTAACCTCAGTCTAGTTGATTTTCCCAAAGCATTTTTGTGCTTTGCCACAGGATCGATCAGCAAGCAATAAAGTGCGCAAGTTCGTATATCTTCTGCATCTGGGTCTTCATTTTAGTCCAGGCCTGACATTACACTTTGGCCAGTATTAGGGTGACCAGATTTGAGTTTGAGAAAAAGAGGACACTTCGCTCCGGGGGGGGGGGGTGGAGGAGAGAGAGAGAGAGAGAAGGAGGACACTCGGACGTACCATTTGTAAGGGGGAATAACTATTTTCCCGCACGTAGCAAAATCCCGGACGTTTTTGGAATCCCTGCCGGACGCTTTTTTTAGGTCTCGAAAAGAGGACATGTCCGGGAAAAAGAGGACGTCTGGTCACCCTAGCCAGTATGGCAGCCCTGCGAACCCAAGAAGACCGGCTCTCCCGTCAGGAGGAATTCCAGACCGCCATGGCATCCCAGATGGGGCTTCTCTTTTCACAACTTCAGGGCCTGCTCGATCATCTGGTGCAGACGGCTACAGCACCCAAGCCTCCGGTAGTAGTGGCTGATACACCCGTGAGCCCCGTCCTGACTGTGCCGGTCGTCGGGGCAGGATGTAAGTTAGCCCCACCAGCGCAATTCTCTGGAGAACTAGGTTTATGTAAAACATTCCTGATAGACTGCTCCATACACTATGAACTAAACCTCCATGCTTTTCCCACTGACCGATCTAAGATTGCATTTATGATTTCCCACCTTACCGGAAGAGCCAAAGCATGGGCCTCGGCAGATTGCAGATCCCTCGCAGAGTTTGAAACAGCGCTGCAGAAAACCTTCGACCCGGTAACGACCGACCGGGAAAAGGCTCGGGAGCTGAGCAGGTTGAAACAGGGCAGCGACTCCGTATGTGACTACGCCATCCGTTTCCGCTCTTTGTCAGCGGAGAGTGGCTGGAATACTACGGCCTTGTACGACGTGTTTCTGAAGGGGCTGGCAGCTCCTATCCAAGACCTTCTTGTTCCATTGGACCTACCCACAGATCTCAACTCACTCATCGCATTCGCAATCCGGACGGAAAACCGAACCCGTCAACTCAGGCGCCAACGCCTCACGAGACCCACAACGATGGAGAGACCCCTACGCACTCAAGCACCAGGATGGGTGACCACTCGCCGATCACCCCCAGAGCAGCGTCATTGTCCCCCTCCAGAGGGAGAGGGAGAGCCCATGCAGCTAGGGAGAGCCCGACTAACACCTGAGGAGCGACAGAGACGTCTACAGGAGAGTTGCTGCTTTTACTGCGGTGAACCCGGTCATCTCGTCGCCAACTGCACTGCCAAAAGGGCCATGGCGGTGAGTGAATTCAACGCTTCAGGCATCTCCTCACGTACTCTCACGACAGTCCAGGTAATGCACCACACCACCACTGAACTCAAGGCGCTCATAGATTCGGGGGCTGATGAAAGCTTGATGGACTGGGAACTAGCAGAACAGCTGGGCCTTAACACAGAACTCTTAGCTAAGCCCATCAGAGCTAAAGCCCTTAATGGACAGGAACTTTTCACAATCACTCATCACAGCGCCTCTCAAACTGTGCATTAACAATCACCAGGAGAACATTCGCTTCTATGTATTCAAGTCACCTTCACAGACTCTAATTTTGGGACAGCCATGGTTATCTCGTCACAATCCCCATATAAATTGGAGAACAGGAGAGATCCTGGGCTGGGGAAGGGACTGTGTGAGCGACTGTCTGATCCGCTCGGGGCGGGAGAAGAAAGTCACAGGCATTAATTTGATCTCGGTTAATCCCGCTGCAGATCCCAAGTACCCGGACCTGAGCTCCGTGCCTTCCTGCTACCACCACCTCAAGGAGGTTTTTAACAAAGCCAAGGCCCTATTACTCCCTCCCAGTGGTGTATAGTAACGAAGTAGAAATACTTCGTTACTGTACTTAAGTAGTTTTTGGGGATATCTGTACTCTACTTTACTATTTATATTTCTGTTTACTTTTACTTTTACTTCACTACATTTTGCAAAGAAAACTGGTACTTTTACTCCGATACATTTCTCCTGAAACCTTCGTTACTCGCTACAAAATCAAAACTATCTTTAGAAAAAAAAAAAAACATCGGGGACTGTGGTGGAACACAGACTCCACCAAGCAGGTTTTGCGAATCACAATGTTTTGCATTAGCCCTCTACATCCTCTAGTCCAGCACTCCCAAACCTTTATGCGTCACGGACCGGTTACGTGAAGCCAATATTTTCACAGACCGGGTCCGACCTCGGAAAGACGGGAGACAACGACACCTGACGTGTGTTCGTTATGTCCAGTCTACTGACTCTACTGCTAACTAAACCTTTAGTCCAGTCTACTGCTTAACTTATAACCCGCTGCACAAAGACAGGATGTTGAAATGGAAGCAGGTTTTCATGCTTTTTTGGCGATCTCAGGATACTCTGCCTTGGTTTCCAGATCACCGACAGAGTTGTAACAGACTTACGTTTCATTTTTAGAGTAACGTAACATCTTGACATGTGTCAAGAGATTCCGTCTGAGGTTACCACAGACGGATGTATGCGGTCATTTTTCACAATAAAACATCTTTCCGGCCTTGATTTTTTTTCTATTTAATTGAAATGTTTCATTCATTCTTTCTGTGGCCCGGTACCAAGAGACCCACAGACCGGTACCAAGAGACCCAGGGCGGGCGGAATGAGCATACTGCACTGTTACAAGTCCTTCATAGTGTCATATTGCTTTTTCCCAGCCAACCCAGTTATTGTATCAACACAACTCCTGGTCCTTGGTCATGGTGACCACAGCACTTAAAAGAATAAACTTCATAATTCTCAAAATTCTGACCCTTTGCTTTTTTATTAAAAGCATGTACTTGTACTTTTACTTTCAATACTTAAGTACATTTTATATCAGAAAAATACTTTTGATACTTAAGTACAGAAAATATCAGATACTTTAAGACTTTTACTCAAGTAATATTTTAATAGGTGACTTTTACTTTTACTGGAGTAATTTTCCAGTAAGGTATCTTTACTTTTACTCAAGTACGGCTTTTGGGTACTTTATACACCACTGCTCCCTCCACACCGACCCATTGAGCTGATTCCAGGCTCAACTAATCCCAAGAGCTGCCTGTACGCGGTTTCTGGGCCAGAGAGGGGGGCCATGCGGGAGTAAATTGAAACCTCCCTGAAAGCGGGGCTGATTCGCCCCTCGTCATCGCCAGCTGGAGCCGGTTTCTTCTTCGTGGGCAAGAAGGATGGCTCCCTAAGACCTTGCATTGACTACAGCCCACTCAATGACATAACCATAAAGAACTGCTACCCACTTCCTCTTATGTCATCTGTGTTTGACCAGCTCCAACAGGCCAAGATCTTCACCAAGTTGGATCTTTGCAACGCCTATCACTTGGTGCGAATAAGAGGTGATGAGTGGAAGACCGGGTTTAATACACTTAGTGGGCACTATGAGTACAAAGTCATGCCTTTTGGCCTCACAAATGCTCCTGCCGTGTTCCAGGCCATGATTAATGATGTGCTAAGAGACTTTCTTGACCCTTTTGTGTATGTTTATCTGGATGATATACTTATCTACTCCCCTGACCTGAATACACACCAAGGCCACGTAACTCAAGTATTGAAAAGACTGCTAGAGAATAAACTCTATATCAAAGCAGAAAAGAGTGAATTCCATGCCAACACTGTCTCCTTCCTGGGCTTCATCGTAGCCCCTGGAAGAGTGCAGATGGACTCGGCTAAAATTAGCGCTGTGGTCGATTGGCCTACACCTGATAGCCGCAAGAAGGTTCAGCAGTTTGCTAACTTTTACAGGCGCCCACAGGTGATCCACTGGGCCCACACCTCACTGCTTTCCTGCCATCCGGGAGTTTAAAGAATGATGTTCGCTATCTCCCGGAGGTTCTGGTGGCCCTCCATGGAGCCGGAGGTCTGGGAGTACGTAGAGGCATGTTCGGTCTGCGCTCGAAACAAGACGTCTTCCGGGTCACGCATGGGTCTCTTGCAGCCACTTCCCATCCCCTCCAGACCATGGTCCGACATCTCAGTGGACTTCGTCACGGGGCTTCCGGCCTCTCAAGGTAACACCACTGTCCTCTGTAATGGGAAAATATGTATATGATGTATGATGATAATACATTTTCTGTTAAACATATGATTTTAATACTAATGTATGTTCAGATTAATGAGTAACGTACAAGTAAGACGTGGAGGGATTGATAACATGGGTGTCAAGTTCAAGAAGCTACTTCAAACTAGCTGATAATGACTTAGAAGTGCTGACTACTTAGTGACAGAATGTTCAAAGGTATACATCACAGAAGTGATTGACAAATATGCTGACATAAGACTACAATCATCTGTTGATTACACAATTTGATGTATGTGAAGACAGGGGATTGGTTGACGTATGGTCCTGATCAGGCCAAAGTACGAACAACGTGGAAGATCTTCAATGTACATGTTGACGTGGAACGCACGCACAGTTCAATGTAAATCGTATGTTGGAGTAGTGGGAACCAATGATAGATGAGATGGTCTTAAAGGGATGATCATTTGGAAAGTATATAACTCACTGTTTGAACAATGATATTTTGTTGGAAACCCTGACAGGCATTGTTGATTCATGGCTGTTGAGGTTTTTTCCCTGCTTGCGCAAGCATGAATAAACGAACGGAGACATTTTGTTTTGACCAGAGAAACTCTGTTTGCTTGCTTATTTGGTTTTGATATTTGATTGGAACCTTTGAAACTCTCCTCCCGAGACAGTCATTTTTCCACGACACCTCACAGTGGTGGACAGGTTTTCCAAGATGGCTAGATTCATCGCTCTGCCAAAACTGCCCTCCGCCAAAGAAACGGCAGAGATCATGATGATCATAAGAGACATGCAGGGTTTATTTTAAATTGAGACATACATGCGTAGCTAACCTGAGCTAACATAGTCATGCATCAGGTGCACGTAACGGTAACTCACTGTGGGCTAACATTACCATGCTAGCAGAAAGCGGGGCTTCATGTCAACACAGCAGCCCTCCATGTCGTTCTTTAAAAAAAAAGAGACTCCACGTCACTAACAACATGAAAACAAAGGGAAGTACTGCTACATTTAAAATACTTTTGACAAAACAGAACAATATGATGTCAACCTACCTCCATGTCCTCCTCACGTAACCTCCTGTTAGAGCAGCATGCCAAGAACAAGTCAAACCCACCAATAGAAACTCCTCGCTCATTCAGCAGCGTATGACCCGCCCACTACGTCCAAACTCAAGTTGTAAGTTTTGGGATCGCAAGCGCAGGTTTGTTTTTTTAGCGCACAGGTTTGTTTTTTTAGCGCACAGGTTTGTTTTTCGAGCACACAGGTTTTTTTTTCAAGCGCACAGGTTTTTTTTTTGCGAGCGCAGGTTTTTATTTTGAGAGCAAAGATGTTTTAATTGTAGCCAGAAATTCTAGTTACAAACCAGAAATTTGCTCTCAAAACATGTTTTTTTGTTTGCGTAATAAAGAGACAAATCTAACTTCATACAAGTCAGGTTAGCAAATCTAACGTGGCTCCAAACAGCAGGACGCTCAGTCGCAAATAAAAGGCATTCCCAGCAATACAGTTTGCAACTCTTCTCCGATGCTGTCAGCCAGGAATATCGTTCGTAGTTGGCGGACTGAAAGTGACGCATAAATGTTTTTTCTTGCTGGGTCAAGGCTGGTAGCTGTGGGGTAGGGTGGCCATTTGCTATGATTTCCTGCTTTTCCTGAATTGTCCTCCTTGAGAATGGCGTTGCAAGTAAATCTGCCACCAAGTCCAGTTCTACTCCTCCTTCAGCCATAGAATATGAAAAAACTAAAATACTAAAAATGCAATTACTTATCGAACAACAGTTTCAACAACATGAACCGTTCTTACTACCTATAGTTTTCTGTTAGACGAGTCACGGTAGTTGACCAATCACAGCGCATGTTTTGGTCACGCGGGAGGTGGGCCCTGTGACAAATAAATCACTCGTCCATAATGCTAGCAGGCCTCGTCATATAGTTTAACCAGCTCTCGATTCAATAAAGAAACAGAGGTGAAATGTGATTGGATGAGCTCTTAACCCGATCCTTACAGCGGCCACCGCAGCGCTATACAGCAGGGCTGAAGGCTGCAGGCAGCAGAGGAACACAGGAGCAATGATAAAATATGCTAATAGGATAAAAAAATTATGATACATCTAGTGTATTTGTGAAAAACAATTAAATGATGAAATAGCTATGACTTTTAATTATAAATTAAAAAAAGTAAATTTTAGGCCAGCAGAGAAGGCTTTGCAGGCCCTGACGGCTTTCCACTGACTTAGTTAAAATAAGGTAATACAAAAAACAAGGGATATCAATTTCCACCCAGTAGATCTAATTAACCAGTCTCTTCTTAGTAATTAAAATATATATGACTAAATACAGATTAATTCAAACTCATCCCAAATAAGGTAACATGCGGTCTAAATGCTTTGGCCATTGTAGCCACCTATTGCCAACTCTGTCATGATGTTGGTTTGTCTGGTGTCCTGTCTTATTGTGAAGTCCTTGTCTTGGGTGTCCTCTGTGTTCCTGCACTTCCTCCCCTGTGATTGTCGGTCATTGTCTGTCTGCCCTGTTCCCTGATTGTGTATTCCTTTCACCTGTGCTGCCCTCAGTGTTTCCACCTGTTCCTCGTTACCCTCTTGTATTTAAGCCCTGTCTGTCTCCTGTCCCCTTGTCGGATTGTCCTGGTTTTTCCCCGTCGTTTACCCCCGGTTTTCTATGCCATGTAAAGTCTTTCGTCGTCCTTTTGCTTTGGAGTCTGGTTTTGTTTGATTAAATTTTACTTTCAACTGTTGCTTTGGCGTTTGGGTCCTCTCTCCTCCTCCCCCCCCCCCCCCCCCCCGTGACAGAACAATCCGACCTTATTTGGACCCAGCCTGCAACTTTAAATTTTTTCGACCCCTTTTTTCGACCATGGAAGGTCCACGGCCAGCCACTGGCTTTATTTCTGCGACGCTCGTGGCCGTAGCCTGGGCTACCACGACCAGGTTACGGACCCTGAGCGCGACCCATGGTTGGGTTCCCGGCTGGCGTATGGTGGGCCCCGTAGCCTATGGATCAAGACTCCGGCCGCCAGGGTGCCTGGTCCGGAGGCTCGAACCTCTGGGCCTCGTCAACGTCGGCGTCGGGTTCCCACTGCTGCCCCTGCGCCGCAGCCCACGGCGACTCCGGCTGCACGTCTCCAGTCGGCGGTCCGGCCAGCCCCAGACCCGATTGCCGCCTCCACGCTGCTGCCAGAGCGGGCCTCCGCTGCTGTGCTGCTGCCAGCCCGAGACCCGGCTCCCGCCTCTGGGCCGCTGCCGGCCCCCCCGGGCCCTGCCTGTTCCGGCCCCCCCGGGCCCTGCCTGTTCCGCCCCCCCGGGCCTTGCCTGTTCCGGGCCCTGCCTGTTCCGGCCCCCCGGGCCCTGCCTGTTCCGGCCCCCCGGGTCCCCGCTGCCGCCCCCGCAGCCGTCAAGTGTCCCCGCTGCCGCCCCGCAGCCGTCAAGTGTCCCCGCAGCCGTCCCCTCCGGGGTTTCCTCCAGTGTCCCGTTCCCCTCTAGCGTCCCCTCCCGGATTTGCTCCAGTGTCCCGTTCCCCTCTAGCGTCCCCTCTAGTGCCCCCTCCAGTGTCCCGTTCCCCTCTAGCGTCCCCTCTAGTGCCCCCTCCAGTGTCCCCCCTAGCGTCCCGTTCCCCTCCAGTGTCCCCCCTAGCGTCCCGTTCCCCTCCAGTGTCCCCCCTAGCGTCCCGTTCCCCTCCAGTGTCCCCCCTAGCGTCCCGTTCCCCTCTACTGTCCCCTCTGCCCCTAGTGTCCCCTCTAGTGTCCCCTCTGCCCCTAGTGTCCCCTCTAGTGACCCGTGTCCCCCCAGAGTCCCCAGTTCCAGAGTCAGGTGTCCCCCCCCCAGTGTCCCCAGTTCCAGAGTCAGGTGCCCCCCCCCCCCCAGAGTCCCCAGTTCCAGAGTCAGGTGCCCCCCCCCCCCCCCAGAGTCCCCAGTTCCAGAGTCAGGTGCCCCCCCCCCCCCCCAGAGTCCCCAGTTCCAGAGTCAGGTGCCCCCCCCCCCAGAGTCCCCAGTTCCAGAGTCAGGTGTCCCCCCCCCCCCCCCCCAGAGTCCCCAGTTCCAGAGTCAGGTGTCCCCCCCCCCCCCCCCCACCAGAGTCCTGTTCCTGTTCCTGTTTTTCCCTGTCGTTTACCCCCGGTTTTCTATGCCATGTAAAGTCTTTCGTCGTCCTTTTGTTTTGGAGTCTGGTTTTGTTTGATTAAATTTTACTTTCACTGTTGCTTTGGCATTTGGGTCCTCTCTCCTTCCCCCCCCCCCCCGACAAACTCTAGTGAAACCATAGACTGTATATAAGAAGTGGACATTGTCACCATGATGTCACCTTTTTTGTGTTTCTTTTTAAATCACACATTCATAAATCTCTAATACGAAGCCTGTCGCCGGCGACAGAAAGTAACATACAAATTTCAACGGACTCTGAACGGATTCTGAACGCTAAAGAAGCGGAGCTTTCCATTGGTATGCGGTACATTACGGTAATGGTGAACACAAAAAAAAGAAAGACACTGGAAAAAGAACAGACAGAAGGCCAGCCTGGGGAGGAAACAGTGTACTCTCTGCCATAAAAGCACTGTATGGATGTGTGAGGAGTGCAATGTTGGGTTCTGTCTTCAGCTGAAGAGGAGCTGCTTCAGGGAGATAAACAAATCTTTTAAACGCCTGGAAATGGACACCGAAAGCTCTAGGCCAGGGGTCAGCAACCTTCCCTATCCAAAGAGCCATTTTGCCCTTTTTTCCACCAAAAAAATGTGTCTGGGGCCGCAAAAGCTATTTGATATCACAGCTTACAAAGTTGTATATATAGTCATATTATATATACAAAAACTATAGTTTGTTGTATTCATGACAGAGGATTGGGTTATGTAAAGTATGAGTTCTTCTCTTTTCTTTGCTTTTCTAAGTACTTTTCATTCTAAGTTCTTTTCATTTTCTCTTGCATTCTATGCATTATAACTAAATTGAGTGAAATGGTCTTTTATCACGGTGCATTATAACTAATTGTTTTGATTGAAATTGTCTTTTTATTATGCTGCATTATGCTAATTGTTTTTGAGTGAAATTGTCTTCTATCACGCTAGTACATTCCTGTTTTTTTTATGACATTTTTATGACATTTATATATGGTCATAGTAGATGGTATCTCGTTGTAGACAGAAGACAGGTCTAAATAAGGTCATAGCAGATAGTATCCTGTTATATACGGAAGACAGGTCTAAATATGGTCCTGCTGCTTATCAGCTGACCTTGAGTAGCTTTTGCAGCTGCAACCACAAACACGCTATTGAGCGTGTGGCCTAGGTCAAAGCAGATCGTAATCACACGCACCTGTTACTCCCACTATGTATTGACAGAGATCTTCCCACGCACTTGCCTATATATATATATATATATATATATATATATATATATATATATATATATATACACTGTGATAACTGCACACTTATTCAGTTCCTCTTGGGCTCTGTCCCTGAGAAGGAACCACCAAACCGAGACAGAAAGTCTCAGTTTGAGAAATCAAACCGAGACTTTCTTATACTTGTAATTACTGGTAACTGCTTCTAAGCGATGAGGGGTTTTCCCCCAAGACAAAAAAGAAGCGGTTGATGAATTACAATGTGACTTTTGCTCTTGTAGCTTTTTAAACATATGATACTGGTGAACTGACTCTTAGCTACTGAGGGGAAAACCTCCAAGTAAAGAAAAAGACTCAGTTATGGTACTGTGTGTGTATATTAACTCTTGTTGAAATAAAATGTATACTCTCAAATAAGAGTGTAGAACTCTACTCAATGGGGACTTCCGTTTAATGGAATAAGATAACTTCCAGGTTTTTCGAGACGAAGAAGGTAACACCGGGCCGAGGCCATTGACCAGGGAACACAATCCAGCAAGATCCTGCCTCGTTTCCAGATCCAGACAAATATAAGTAATCGTCTGGGTTGCACTGTGTGTAAAACGGTTCATCTTCCTTTCCTGTTAGAGGAGAAAAAGTTCGGTGGATCACCGTGGCTCAATGAAATAGGTAGTCCACGGGGAAAAACTGAACAAATGGGGTTTTTAACATCCGTCATTGTCTATGAATTGTAATCGAAAGCAAACTAAGAGGGAAACCTCAGGGTTCTAAAACGGGCCCTCCTTACACGGCTGGCGTAAGGAGTAGGCGCTCCCCCTTCTGACCAGGTCAGGGCCGGTACCGTTACAGAACAATAATAAAGACAATTCTTGGCATTGTATTGCTATTTTACCTGTTTATAACTATCAAACTCTTATGAAGAAGAGAAGAAAAAAATAGTCATGTGTCGGCCTACATTGAGGTCATTTAAGATGACCACTTTGCAGAGTTTAATTTCTATCAATATTTGTAGCTCAAGTGGTTGAGCGATTGTCCATAAACCACAAGGTAGCCGGTTTGATCCCCATGTGAGTTTTTTTTTTTTTTTTTTTTTTTAACGCATATATTTTGCTACATTAAGACTGAGCTCCGCCACACTCCCGAGGACGGATCCATTTTTACTTACAGACGCCTCAGTGTCTCATGAGCTGCCAGAGAACCGGCAGCAGTAGTTGAGTTTGGAGACTTGATCCACTTCCTGAAAGTCTATTTACTTTGCTCAGTTTGCTGCAGCAGTTGAGGAATCTCACTTATTCCCTTGATACTTCATCAGATGCTGTGTGTTTGTTCTGGAAGAGTCTTTCAACATTACATGTTTTGTTGTTTGATAACTTCTCGCCACATATCAAGCAGACAGGTCAGACAGCAGTGAAAGCAAATAAATACGTCCACGCAGAATTAAACTCTTTTCTCCGTGACTTTTTTAATTTTTTTATCAGTTGATAGTTTAGCGAGGGCGGAGCGCTGTGAATCACAAGTAGCCACCTGCAGGGAAAGACGCTTGACAGCGACGTAACAGGATGTGATGCACATTTTAGTAAAACAAATATTTAAAAGACCCAATATCACCTCAAACTCCAAGATAGGAGGAATTCCCTTTGAAAGATTTTCCACTTGATTTAATTCTTCTTTTTTTTTCTTCTTTTTTCTTTTTCCAAAGCCTCAGGGAGCCGCAACAGAGGTGCGAAAGAGCTGCGGCTCCAGAGCCGCGGGTTGCTGACCCCTGCTCTAGGCAAACACAACTGTTTGAGAAGACATAAAATAGGTTGAATTTCATTTTTGTAATATCAAACGTTTTCTTCATGTTCATTTACAATTGTTTATGAAGAGAAACCTGATGCAAATACAAATATATTTCTTTTCTTTTTTATTACACACTGCTTTAAGCATTTATAACATATTATAATGGCTAATACTTGCCAGATTTTGAAAGTTACATTTCTCCGTTTTCAAAAATAATTTAGCCTAAGACAAAGACAATAATTTAGCCTACCTGGCTTGTCATTTTGTCTACCTGGGTACCGTTTTGAAATGAAAATGTCATCCACGTGAATCGTGTAGATCCTAAGAGTTTTAGTTTTTTTTGGGGGGGGGGCAACTGGCCAGCGTTTCTGAGATTAGAGTGAGACACAGAGAAAAGCTGATGTTGTGATCTTTGCAATAAAACATCTTTGATGTGACATGTCTTGGCCAATCAGCGTTAAGATGTCTACAGCGGCTTCATTTCCCTCCCACCAGTATGTTAATGTGAAGCTAGTCAGCTTGCTATCACGTTAGCTAACGTTTTTGGGAGAGACAGTGAGTGTGATTACTGGCAGCGAGGGAGCGCAGTGATTTCCATCTCTGCTCAGGTAAACATTACCTGAAATGACATCCACTACACCTTTTACATAGAACATATTTGTTTTCTGCTATATTTGGGAATTGGCTAACAGCATTATTATACTACATGTATATAGTAGTTTAAATATACTATAGGCCTTAATATAATGGGCTGAAGTGAGATGAACTGAGTGAAAACGTTATTTTATTAGATTAAACAGATAACTGCATAATTTGCGTTGAACATAGATGATATATCGTAATAATTGACATCGCAATGTTTGATATTGCAATACTCGTAAAATCACAATACTATTGTATTGTGACTTAAGTCAGTCCCTTGTTATTTAATTTCATAAGATATACCTCATTTTAATTATTCTTTAGTGCCAGGTTTAATGTCCATTTAACAGTGACAGGTAGTGAGATTTTACAGTACAAGCAATGAACAGCATCTAGTGAGCTTACGTATAATATGTAACAATTATATACATTCATTCATAGATATAAAGACAGAATCAAATAGCAATCATTCCCACTGAGACATCCTAGAGCCTAAATTGTTCTTTTCCATGAGGTCAGACATCGCCATCTCCGTTGAAACTCACACTTAGTGACATGTTGTTAAATAACTGAATATATATTTACTAAATTCTATAGTAAATAAAAACAAAGCTAAAACACAAATAAAGCATCAACGTGTTATTCATCAGTCTGGGATACAGTTCAGTACAGTGTATGTCCCGCTAGATTCTGCTACTTTATAAATCACAGCGTTATCATCGGCTCAGGGTTTTCTACTTCTGCATTCTCTATCAGTTTATTGGTATCGACCACATCGGGCTGGGATCGTTCACTGTCGAAGTAGAGTGGATTGTCAAAGGTGGGTAAGGGACGAGGAGACTTCTTGTAGATGAAGAATGCAACAACTATCAGCGTAGAACTGATCGTAATCATCAGCACAACAATCAAATTTGTGTGGACGCGACCGCGAGGATCCTGACCTCCGTGAGGTTCTGCATAAGCAAATAGATGTGGATTAGTCAAAACAATTTAAAATGTAAGTCAGCTTTAAACATAATTTGTATTCACTACATGTTTTTTGATAACTGTCAATGTTGCATTACATGTACAAAGTAAATCAAATATCATTCTTATTATTAAATAATTAAAATACTACAAACTCTTTAATATATTTATTCCGTACATATTTTGAACGTCTTCTTTTCCTTCATATTTTCAGCTACAGAAACCGTTCAGCTATTAAAATGTTCAGCTTCTTACTGACACTATGGCTATGAGTTTTCAACTATTGAATTAGTAAGCTTTTTATGAAATCCTATTGAGAACATCTTCAAATCCTCTTCAACTTTTAAAGCTTACAGGTTCTGCAAATTTTCAGCTACAGAAACCTTTCAGCTATCAAAATGTTCAGCTCTTTGAAGAGAAGGGTGCGATGACCTTTCATATTTCGAACCTTTCGATTTTTTTAATTATTAAGCTTTTTATGATTTTTTAAAAATGGGATTCTATGGAGAAAATCTTTAAATCCTCTTGAACTTCTTCAACTTTAAAAGATTAACAGTTCTGCATACTTTCAGCTACAGACACAATTTCAACTTTTAAATGTTGACAAAACCTTAAACTATTACTGTATCATTTCAGATGTTTTATATCTTTTTATACTTTTTGATTTGTCACCGTTTATGTTTTATGCTTTTTTCAGACCGTTTCTGACTTTATAATACTGTGTATTGCACAGCTCAAATCGCCAGAGCACGGAGCAGCTTCAGGATCTTGCGAAAAAGATATTTGGATTTTGCCACTAATTCCACAATTTTCACTCTTCAAGCATCATTTAGAGATCAAAATGTAGGAAATAGTGTGCTTGTCGTAGACGTATGTCAATGGAATCCAACAGATTCACAAATTTGGCTACATACGTCTGAACGTAAGAGGTTAGTCCACCTCTCTGCTCCATAGAGCCCCATGTTAACTCGGACTCCAATCATGCTACACAGAAAAGAGTAAAGTGTAAAGCGTAGAGCATTCCTCTAGTTTTTTTAAAGTAAACTCAGTAGGGTGTATGAAAAAAAATATATATTCAATTCAATTCAGTTTATTTTATATAGCCCAACATCACAAATACAAGTTTGCCTCGGAGGGCTTTACAATCTGTACACATAACATCCCTGTCCCGGGACCTGCACATCGGATCAGGAAACACTCCCCCAATAAAGATAGTAAAAACCTTTTCACAGGGAAAAAATGGGAGAAAAAAACAGAGGATCCCTCACCCCGGATGGACAGAAGCAATAGATGTCATGTGACCAGAATGAATAACGTAACAGAGTTACAGCACATTCAATGAATATGACAGAAATGATTCATATAATGAGTAGTAGGCATGGTCCATGATCCAGATAACCACGATCCATGAAGCAAAAGGAGGTAGAGAGGAGGTGTGTGTGTTGGGGGGCATCAGCAGGGCCATGGCAGCAGGCAGGACCGGTTCCAGGCCGGTTCCAGGCAGCCACGAATCCATGGAAAAAGAAAGTAGAGTTAGTAATGTCCATTGAAGAGACAATAATTTATCCAGAAGGAGAGAAAGAAGAGGAGAAGAGGAGAGGAGGAGCGAAAGAGGAAGAGAAGAGGAGCTCAGTGTATCCTAAGATGTCCCCCAGCAGTCTAGGCCTATAGCAGCATATCTAGGGGCTGGACCAGGCCCTAGATAACCATATATATGGTTGCTTAAGTGTTACTAAGAGCTTGAGGGGCTGTTCAATGGACTCAAAGTGTCAGGCTGTTTTTTGTCTCTCGAGTACATACTCTGCTGATCGGGCTGATATTTTCTTCTCACGTCTCCCACTATAAGAGTTTTATAGAACAGATACAATGGCTCAACAGTCTTAAGAATATCAAATACATAATCATGAAGCCACATACTGATACATTGATCCATGCTTAGTGGCAGTGATTTAGCTAATAAGATGGCGTGTTTGTTTTTCACATTAGTGATCCACATAAACATGCCATCACTGAACAGTGAATTAGACACAGTGCTTCCTAATATAAGTCTGAAAACATGTCTCTTTCAATGTTAAATATTTTTCTTTATTGTTTCAGAATATCGATTTCATCCACATTTATACGTAAGAACGCACTGAAAGGTCTTTTCTTGCCAGTGTCAGCTTGCAGCCACAAGCAGTAGTTACCGGGAATGTGCATCCAAGTCTATGAGTGTGGACTATTGACTGTTTAGCATGAATCTCTTACACATCATTCTGTTCCAGGGCACGAAGTAAATGTTGTTTCGCTCTTTTGGGGAAGTGAGATCTATGGAAGCAAGACTCTGTGTGTGTCTGTGTCTGTGTGTGTGTGTATTTGTTTGTGTCCCCAACCCCCCCTTTTTACCAGTAGCAAAATGCTGAAATGTGCCAATCTGAAACATGACACTTTCTCAATGAGTAGAAAACAAAAAAAAGTGTCAGTGGTATTAAGATTCCCTCCTTTTCATGTTCATGCTCATACGTCCTCTGCTTGCAATGCGTGGACAATGTCTCCTGCTCTGAGACTTATCAGAAGAATGCTCACCCAGAGGATAACTCTAGCAGCCTTTGTGCTCTTCATCCCAACATGTTCAACAAGAAATGGTACAGTATGCACTAAAGCTTTCTTATGTGTATGTATGTATCTATGTGTCTGATATCTCTTGGTACTGATACAAAAGATCAGCTGTCTTCATACATTAGTTTTACTGAATATTTGGACTGAAATCAAAACTATTTCATAGTATTTTGTAAACTATGATTATACGTTAATGTCTTATTAAATATCTACATTTGGGCTTACCTATATGAGCTGTAGAACACATAGGGTCCTCTAATTAGGGGACCCTAGGTGTTCTACAGCTCATATGACCTTGATATGAATACCAGACCCTATTGTCCTTGATCTCTAACGAATCCGCAACTCCTGCCTTTAATTTTTTTAACTTATTTTCTGCCTAAATATGATCTAAAGTCAAGAGTCTGAGCAAAAAATGACTCCTTGATTGCTCCCCGAGGTTTTTAGTTGTATTGTTTGGTGCCTTCCCATCATGCCACAGAGTAATACTGCACATCTTTAGAAAGATGTAGTTCACAAATAGAAATATAGAAAAATGACCTACTTTGACCTAACAAACTTGGTATGTAAATGACCTTCTCCTTCCACATGTGTCATAAGAGAGAGGAGCTCCAGTTGAAAAGAAAATTAATTAATTAATTAATGATATATACATATATATATACATATATACACATATATATGTATATATATGTATTAATATATATATATATATGTATTAATATATATATATATATATATATTAATACATATATATATATATATATATATATATATATATATATATATATATATATATATATATATACACATTATACATACATACACAAACATACAAATATAATTTTGTGAAAAATAAATTAAACTGATTTGTTTAGTTTTTTACATCTTTTCACTCTTCAGATTCTCCATTCTCACTCAATAACAAAGCCACTGGTTTTTGTTTGGTAAAAAGATTCAACCACTGCCAAGACATGCGCTGGACAACCGGGGATCGTCTTTTTGCGACCTCAAACAAAAAGTGCCTTGGAGCTCAGGGCAAAAGTGTGGGGAGTGAAGTAAGCCTCTATGACTGTGACGACAGCAGTGAGCTTCAAAAGTGGGAATGCAAGAACGGAACAATGCTTGCTCTCAAAGGCCAACAGCTCTACATTGAAATAAAACCTGACAATTCAATTGCCCTCTCAAGAACCGTCGGGCCCAATAACAAGCTCACAATCACAGGGACGTCCAGCGGTGCTTGTTCGAGAACATACAGAGGTACAGTATTAAACTGAACAACATAACACATGAGCACATATGCATTATTGTACTCGGATTCATCAAACACCTGATTCTCAGCGGCTGCCAGGTGACGTATGATCAAGTCCCTCCGAACTAGAGTTTGGTTTGTGCACGTCTAAAGACAATCACAGTGAAGAAAAGATTATGATGAAGAAATGGTTTAGGTTTGCCCTAAAAACAATTAGCAAAACAATACACCTTTGCAGAATACTTAATTGGCGACAGTTCAATTTAAAACGATTTAAATTGATCAATCTTTTTTTTCTCCCTTTTAGAGCTTTACACTATTGATGGAAATGCGTTTGGTCAGATCTGCACGTTTCCCTTCCTGTACAAAGACCGGTGGTTTGCAGACTGCACGACGTACGACTCCTCAGTAAGGCGCTCTTGGTGTGCGGTTAATACAAAATATGAACATGAGCAGTTTGGATACTGCCCGACTATTTGTGAGTACTGAATTTAAGATTTTAATCCCAAATGCCAGCACTGCATGCCTCATCAGAAAGATTAATTCTGTTTCAGAGGACGCATTACATTATACTACAAATTGTTGTCCATTAGTTTATCAACGTCTTTGATGCTTATTAACACAAAGCACGCAATATTAGAGCACAATTTCAGTATACAGTAATACAGTGTTGTTTAAATGACTAAATCATTTTGTTTTCTATTGTGCTGTATTGATGCGCAGCCACAGAACACTGGTCAAAGAACCCTGTAACAGGAGCGTATTACCAGGTCAACACGCAGTCGGTTCTGACGTGGGCCCAGGCTGAAGCCAGCTGCAAACAGCAGGGGGCCTCTCTGCTCAGCATCACTGATCCTCACCAGCAGGCTTTTGCCTCAGGTAAGATGACGCCTGGTGGATGTTTGCTGCTTATGCAGCTGACCCAACATTGAGGGGTTAGTTTATACATATATTAATAAAGTTAAATTAGTTTTTAATTATTATGTTATACTTCTCATGCACCATTTGTATACATTGCTATTTAAACTGATGTTTAATGCATTCACCATAAGAAAGAAAACTATTTGATAAAGATGCAGTCCATTTGATACTAAAGAAACAATGAAAACAAATCTTTAAAATGTTGCCAAAGATTTGCTGGAAAATATAATTTCACATGTTTCCGGAATTTCCTATATAACATTTTTAATTTAGCCTATTTGTATTTGAAACAACTGAAATTAAATTATTTAATGGATAATATACATTATTGTACAGGGTTGTAGCTGTTTTAGTTTAAAAACAGGAAATGGTTGATGAAATGACTACTACTGTTGCCTCTTGCACCCATGGAGCAAACCAGTATCGGTAACGGTATTTCATAATTCATCTTTGTTTTTGTGTGATTCGTTATATTTCCTTGTGCAGTTAATTCTGTCTTTCTGCTGACTTGTTTTAAAATAATGAAAAAGAGGAACAATGTGGAAAAGAGGAACAATTGCTTTACTCTGTCCTTTTCCTTTTTTGCCCCTCTCAACCACACAAACACAAAAACACACAGCACTAATGGGATCAGGGAAACATAAACTATGGATCGGGCTGGTCCTGGACCCAGAACACGGCTGGCAGTGGTCTGATGGGAAGCCGTTCCGTTATCTGAGATGGAGTACAGGTAAGTCTTCACTGCAGTAAAATATGCTCTGCTGAAGTTCCCATAAGCAATGACCATATACGACTAGAGCTATACAGAAGGTTAACAAGTTAAAGAAAAAAGAAAAATCCCAGGTGAGAGGTTGCGTAACTTCACCCAGTCTTCAAGGGTGGTAATTCACCTCAAACCCTTAATGGAGCTACAGTCAATATTTTCATATTAACAATGGATCACTGTCTGTTTGGATGTGACGACGGTCGCTCATAGTGATGAACCCACAGAAAATGATTGCATGGCTTTGAAGTTCCCCTCCGGCTCTTTTGATTTCAGTGTCTGCTTTATTGTTTTGGTTTTAGAGCCTGAAACTGTCCTGCTATAGTTCCCTCTAATGGCACTCACAGCCATTTTCTCCAGACAGCGTTAAGACATAAAGTTCTGAAAACCAACGGTTCTTTCTGCCCAGAATCAAACAGACAATGTTAACGACTAGCTGCTGAACATAGTGGAGCATTTAGCAGCTAAAGGAGTTGGTGGAGAGCAAAAACCGAGCAGCAGATGCAGATGTACACTTTTTTAACAAGGCAAACCCATTAAACAACAACATTGTTTCTTTTCATTAATCATAATTAGTATTTCTGTCTGTGTAATTCTACCTCTTATGTCCCGAGATAGACCTAGATCCTATTGATACCTTGCATTCAATTCAATGAGACGTTGTCCAAAGATTTTACTGTAGTTACAAGGAAACCAGGTTGTCTTAGTCAGTTTATCCAGTTAAGTGGAAATACATGCAGTATTCTATTCATTTTGACCCTACCACCAACAATTGTACATTATCGAAACATGCAAGTGTTGTGAAAACTCTCAAGGACGTGATGTATGTGGATCTGTACTCGCAAAGGAGGAATCTCAATTTAGATCATCCTCTTGTTTTAGGAAGTCCAACTCCTAATCCGGGACACAACTGTGCATTTCTCGACTCTGCTGGGGAGCAAACCTGGGAAAGCTCGTCTTGCATCAAGAAGCAGGGCTACATATGCTACAAAGACGGGGCCCCGCCATCTCCTCCCCAAAGTACAGACACATATTCCACTCTATTCTACCCTCCTCTGGATACTGTATTGTTTCTCTATGTGACACGTTCACCGTATGATATGAGTCAATAAATCCCATTTATCTTTTGTTCTTTTCATCATCAGTCGAGCAGGGTTTTTGTTCACCCCCTTGGATTCCCTACAATGGCCACTGCTTTCACCTTCATCGTACTATTCAAACATGGTCTGATGCTCAGAAAGAGTGCCGCAAAGAGAGCGGGGACTTAGTGAGCGTCCGCAATGTGGAGGACCAGAGCTTTGTCATCTCGCAACTTGGATTCGGTAAGTGATGACAATATACATGAAGACTGTCCAACCTTCTGTTTCTGCTGTCGACTGTCAGAATAGGAAGGGAGGGTCCATGCACACTTAGACTTCAAACATCTAAGAAATACAGTGAGACGTATGGGAACCTTATTAGTTATATGTTAATGAGGCTACTGACTTTTGCATCCCAAAAAACTATTTAAAAATATAGGGCACTTTTCTTGATCGCGATTAAATCATCAACAACACAAATCGACATGAATCCATCTCTAAATTGGAAATTAATTAATTACTTTCTATATTTGCTGTTTGTTGTCTTTTTATGGAATTTACAGAAGTACAAATATATGGAAGATGGTGAAATGCAGTTTATTGAATAAACAAATACATAAGCTATACTCATATAGCTAATTTCTCCATAAAGTAGAATTTAGAAAATACTTACTGACAGATTCAATGTCTAAAATTGACCATGTTTACCAATGTTCCAATGGTACCGATAGCTCCATTAATTTCACTTTGTGGATCTTTAATACCATTGTGACATTTTAACCACTGGTTGACATGAGGCACATTCCTCCCTGACCACGTCTGCAGCATCCACGGATGAGCTTTGGATTGGACTGAATGACGTAAAGACAGAGGGGCTGTTTGACTGGAGTGACCACTCGACTGTCAGCTTCACCAGCTGGGAGTTTGGGAAACCAACCGTCTCCACTGAATCAGATGACTGTGTTCTCATCAGGGGAGAGGTAAGGAGCACCATGATGCTGCACAAATAGTGTAACCTTCTTATATCATACATGTATATCTGATTACATCATCCATTTATATCTATCTACATCATACATGTATATCTGAGTACATCATCATACATAGGGTCAACTCACATTTTGCTTGTATCAATTTTTTTTAGAAAAGTCCCTTTTGATTTGTGCAACAAATACTGAAAAAAAGAAGAAAAAAATACAGATTTTAACATGAGCAAACAATCATATTAAGACCTTTTGTCGGATTCGTCGATTTCTTTCTTATTTCCAAATTTTTGGTAGCTAGAAAATATATTTATTAGTGGATTACTTCTGGGAAATTAGATACAAAAATCAAACATATTAGTCCAATAACAAATCAGTGGTCTGTGGACAAGTTTTCCTTTTATTTTATTTTAATTCTGGGTTTTTCTAGTCCACCCATCCATTCAATCTACAATTCTTCTTGCAGAATGGGAACTGGGCCGATCGCTCGTGTAGTGAGAAACACGGCTTCATCTGTATGAAGCAGAGTGCCACTGAACGCACCGGAGATGAAGTAGATGTGGATATAGGATGCAAAGCTGTGAGTACATGTACATGCAATCTAAGAAACAGGTATATGGTTTCCATAAACATCTGGCTAATCTAAGTGAACTATCATAACCCTGATATAAGGGTTATGATGATAACTGGTTCAACATCATGTTCAGTTGGACAGATACATGTCTTTTATGAACAAAATGGATATGTAGCGTTTTAAAATCACTACTCAAACTCTCTAATCCTTTCCTACAGGGGTGGAAAAGACATGGCTCCTACTGCTACTTAGTCGGAACACAGACAAAGACGTTTGATGAAGCGAAAGATGACTGCAAGACCTCAGATTCCTACTTAGCTGATGTTTCGAATGGGTAACAACGACTTGTGTTTTTATTAGCTGTGAAATAACTGTGTGTGGACGTGCTATACAGAGTGTTTGACATGATGAGACAACACTTATATTGTACATATTTCCAGGGTGGACAATGCCTTCCTTGTCAGCTTGGTGGGTTTGAGACCAGAGAAATACTTCTGGTTGGGCCTCTCAAATCAGAAGAACATTGATCAGTTTGTGTGGACCAACACAGATTCAGTGAGGTTTACTCACTGGAACGCTGAAATGCCAGGTATGGAGAGAGATGCAGCTCCATCTTTAAAATAGGAGCTACATCACTTACACTTGACTATTTTCTATCTTCAACAACTCAAGGTTACGAACAGGGCTGCGTTGCCATGACAACTGGGATTTTGGCCGGCCTCTGGGATCGGCTGTCCTGCACCAACAAGGAGAAATACATCTGCAAACACCTGGCAGAGGGGGCGGTTCTAACCGTTGCACCGCCGACCCAAACCCCTCCCAAGTGCGAGGAAGGTTGGATTCGAGTGGGAACAAGAAACGTCTGCTCGAAGGTACAACCAGAGGTTAAAAACATGTCCTGCAAATAGTTTCTGGTCACAATCACCATAGCATACTGTATGTATGTTCTTATTGCTATATCATTTGTTATGTAAATATAACATTATTTTACTTATTTTACTTGTGCTACATCCAGCAGCAAACAGAAAACAGACAAAGTTATTGACCGGCTAGTGAGCACCGTGGAAGTGTTAGCACTAGTTTTTTTTAAAGATGGTAGAGACCAATACAAAGAGCTAAAACCATCCTGCCAAATGAATAATAACGTTGATCCATTACTGCTGGATGTGTACATAATAAAAACTAGTTTATATAAAAGGAATATATTTATGTCAGTGTTCTGTTTGCAGCTTGTTTCTGCTTCTCCTAACTGGCCAGACATTTGTTTTATTCTAGGATTAAAAATGGGTCAGTTTCTCTTAGTATGATAGACAAATCTGTTCAGACAAGTCTATTCAAGTAAACTACTCTACTGCTGTACATATCTGGTCTACTTTAATCAGACGTTCACTCTTGTGTTCAAGTTATTCACAGGACCTCGGGCTTACAAGAAGACCTGGTATGAGGCCAGGGATTACTGCAGGGCCATCGGAGGAGACCTGCTCAGCATCCACACCGACGCTGAGCAACGTGTGGGACGGTACGCGCCGGTGAAATACTATTTTACCAGACACAAGTGAACATAAAACAATATATAGTAAAATATCCCTCCGTATGTAAGAGGATTAAAACATCACAACTACTGGCATACAGAGGCACAAAAGTGGATTGCAGGAAACAAGTCAATATTTTAAGGTCACTCACAGTGAATACATAAAAGTAAGATGAAATAGAATACAACATTTACTCTACTATTCTAAGACTTAACTCAGGGGTCAGCAACCTTTCCTATCCAAAAAGCCATTTTGGCCTTTTTTCCACCAAAAAAATGTGTCTGGAGCCGCAAAAGCTATTTGATATCACAGCTTATAAAGTTGTATATATAGCCATATTATATATACAAAAACTATAGTGACATTGTATTGCTATTTTACCTGTTATAACTATCAAACTCTTATGAAGAGGAGAGAAAAAGAGAGTGGTCAATTAAGATGACCACTTTGCAACATTTCATTCTTATCAATATTTGTAACTGAAGTGGTAGACTGTTCGTCCTTGAACTGCAAGGTAGCAGGTCCGACCCCCACGTGAGGTTTTATTTTTAAACGCATATCTTTTGCTACGTTAACACTGAGCGTCCACACTCCGCCGGAGTTAGAGCACCGCAAACGGAGGAGTCTGGAAACACTCCCGAGGACGGATCCGTTTTTACTAGCGGACGCCTAACCATCTCATGAGCTGTCACAGAACCAGCGGCAGTAGTTGAGTTTGGAGACTTGATCCACTTCCTGAAAGTATATGTACTTTGCTCAGTTTGCTGCAGCAGTTGAGGAATCGCTCTTGCAATTATTGTTCCCATAACCAGTGAAGGTCGCGGAGGAGCGGAGTAGTGTGGGTGAATTTCGGGAGGTTAAAGACCAGTCGAGCTGCTGCATTCTGGATGAGCTGTAAAGGTCGAATGGCATTAGCAGGTAGACCTTTCAGGAGGGAGTTACAGTAGTCAAGGCGCGAGATGATCAGAGCCATGCGAAAGAGCCGCATGCGGCTCCGGAGCTGCGGGTTGCTGATCCCTGACTTAACTTGGGTACTTTTTTGATGTACAGTAATTCTCATTTCAGTTACAGGGTAACAACGTGCTAAAATAAGTTAGATTGATTTATTTAACTTTGTGTACTGCAGACATGGAAGAGCTTGGATTGGACTTCATATTCCTGACACGAGCACTGGTTATGTTTGGAGTGATGGATCCCCGGTTAGTTAACTGTGCTCTAATGTTTACAATTAATCTGTATTCAATCCTGTATTGTTGTACTTACATATACATATAGCATAACATACAATATGGTTTGCTGTTTCTTTCTGTTCAAAGGTAAACTTCCAACACTGGGAGGAAGGAGAACCAGACAATCATAATAACGACGAATCTTGTGCTGGATTCAGATCGTATATCTGGGATGAGGTCGGGTCCTGGAACGATATGAACTGTGAGAGTTACAATGACTGGCTGTGTCAGATCCGTGCAGGTACAGTTGAAACAATGTGTACTGAATGCTTGTTTGTTTTGTCTTGTTTTGTATTTTTAACATTCATCCAGGAAAAACTGACTCACTTCTCCATTCTTCCAACAAGACATATTGTTATTACAAACACATCTCTAAAAGTGGGGATAAAAAGTTGATGTGACTTGAATAATGACATAATTAATCCATTTTAGCTTTATCTGTCCAGTAACCAGTTCAGATATTAAAATGAGGCAAGATGGGGGAAACAAACTGCTTTTCTAATTAGTTTAAATTGTTTTCAATAGAAGACAGAAAGAGGCGTGCTGACAGTGGATGCAGCACATTAACAACTTATGTAACTCAGGACAATCAGGCAAAATGAGCCAACGTTCACAATGATTAATCATTCAATAAAGCTGTGCGATAAATTGATTTGTATCAATTAATTCAAATCTATGGTTTAGGACGATGTTTAAAAATGTAAATACATTTTCACTTCAACTTTGGTATTTATGGGACAGAACTGCAACTGCTTCCATTGTTCACGGCAAACGCACACGTTCTCTTCAGATACCTTTTTTTTTTTCTTCTAAAGAGTGAAGTTTGGTGTGTGTAATAATGTATGTAATACATCCTTCGTTGTTTGTAGGCCTAGTTTGCTCTTAAGAAAAAGAAAATATAAATCTGAGATTAATTTTTTGGCCATATTTAGGCCCCGTCTTACATCCGATAGGATTAAACCACAGTATTGTAGGTCAATATTGATATTCTATATATTTAAGATCATTGTCCTGCTACATTATTTTAAATTTGAGGGATTATTTATGAAAAGAAATACAAATCCCCCATACACAGTAATACAGATGTGAACCTTCTCGCTGAAAGTCAGCATGTTAACCTTTGGTATGTTTTCTATGTATATATGTACAAACTTGAAAAGAGAAAACTTTTTACACGATTTTCTTTTCTTCGTAAAATAAGGTCAGGTCATCAAATATTGATAATGAAACTATTGAAGACAGTCTTGTATATGTATCAATGCAAACTCACTTTGCTCACTTTGGCAATTAGTTTTCTGGATACTGTTATCATAGTAACTCACAGCACGAGTGGTCAAACCGATGCCTACTGCCATGCTCTCCTTTCTGAGTTACATCATCCCACAGCACGAGATTCAAAGTAGACGTCAGAGTGGGGAGAGTGGCAGCTGTGTTTGTGTTCTCTCTTCATGAAGTTGACACTTGTTTGTGGCCTTACAGGAGTGACTCCAAAACTACCTCCAAATAATACCGTGGTGGGTAAGTTAACACACAAACACACACACAGCGTGGTGAAAACATGAAATCAAACATATTGAGAAACTAGCAAAGGCTGGTTAGACCGGGTTTAACATCACTTTTCACAGTTTTGAGTTGAGATTACTTTAATAATGAGCAATTTTCCAAATGATCATGATAGACTTACAATTAGCTGTTTTAGATGTTTTGCTAAATCCAAATTGAACAGATCTAAATGAAAGATGGACAAAGAAATGCATTGAAGAAGAGTAATTAACAGCCTTTAAAAATGAAATAAAAACAGAGGCAAAAAGCATTCAATTTTTTCTTTTCTAGTCAGGTCATTTACAGACAGGATTGTATTGGTCCACTTAACCAAACCAATATATCTTAAAACTAAACTAAACAAAAAAGCGACACTTGGCATCAGTAATATTACAGCTTCTAGCGAGTACCAATACAAATAATTCACAAACCTTTCATTTGACAGACATTAAGCCGTAAAAGATGTACTATACCAGGAAGACACATCAAAGTAAAACACAAATTGTGAATATGTTTCTAACACCTTTGCAGACTTTAACACCACTTCAGATGGTTGGCGTGTGTGGAGAGGGAATCAGTACTTGATTAAAAGTGACTCGATGTCCATGGAGGATGCTCGTCACTTCTGTCAGCAGAGGCATGGAGACTTGATATCTATCAACAGTAAAGATGAAAATGTCTTCATATGGAAACAGGTAGTTGTTTATTCTTTTGGGCTTTGCAAAGCAACACATTTTATTTATATTGAAAGCCTGTTGACTTACTAGAAAAGTGGTCTAAAAGCTTGTGTAATTATGTGTTCACAGATTTCCAGAAGCTATGGGTCATTCTATGTAGGTTTGTCAGTGGATCTTGATGGGTCATTTTGGTGAGTAATAAATGCCATAAAATGTAATGCAGTGAATCATTGATTTCAAGTAGGTTAGTGATAACTCTTTGGCCTACCGATTACAGTATGCATGTACTTTTTGCACTACTTTCAATATGTCTTCCCTCACACATGTATATATGTAGAGTGAAATTGATCCCACTTTTTATTTAAGTTATTGTTTATAAGTATTTTATTATTTTTAAGTATTACTGGTACTGACATTTCAACTAATTTAAACTTCAATTTGACTTTCTAAGCAGTTTTCTATATATATTTTTTTCTTTTACTTGCCAGGCTACATTTATTGTAACCTCTCTATTTAATGTTTCCTATGTTTATTTACCATTACTGCCGAATGGCAACAAGTTGGATAAAAAGGTTGAATGTGAAGAAATTATTTTTTGCACAATTATACATCATAATTCAATGTAACTGTGTGCATTAAGGTGGATGGATGGTTCTCCAGTGGGGTTACAAAGATGGGATGAAGATCAACCAAATACGAATTCCTTTGATGAGAACTGTGTTACTATGAATTACTATATGGGTGAGTAATTACAAACTGACAAATCAAACAAAGTATTAACCCTCAATAAGCTCTTCTAGATAAGATCAATATGCTACTCTAAATAAAAAACTGTTCCTGGTGAAATGTTAATTATGATGAAATATGGTGAAATGTTGCATCTCCACTGTACTTACAGGCTTCTGGCGTACTTGTAACTGTGGCCAAGAGCACCGGTTCATTTGTAAACGAGGAAACTCAGCACCTGTCAACACCACTGCAGCCCCCACAGTTCCTCCCAAAGGTGGCTGTCCACTCAAGTGGACCAAATTTGACTCAAAGGTCAGAAATCACTGTCAACTGATCTCCAGTTTAAAACTTTCACTGCCACTTCTAAAATGTCAGTTCTTCACCATTTAGTCTGATCTACAAGTTGACATTGGCTCTCATTAAAGATCATTTGAGACTGAATGGATTTGTCCAGGTGTGATTTACAACCGTAATTCAATATCTGAGTGGTCAAATAATCCACTTTCAAAATTACAGTATGCCACACAACTTGGTCTTTTGTACACATATAACATGCCCTTATTTAAGCAGGTGTTGCAACTATTGGTGTTATTGGTGGTGCAGACACAGGCTCGTCATAGTGTCATTTGGAAACTCTACATGCATTAATGCCATGATGGGAGAAAAAAAAACACTATCTATCAATTATTGGGTTTTGCAATCCTTTGGGCAATCAGGGCCAGTTACTGGGTCCCACCTTACTTTATATTTCTATTTTTGAATCCTACTCATTGTACATGCATCTGTGAAAATATAACTAATAATTGAATCATACAAATTTTTATTTATAAAGTGAAGTAAATAAAGATGCAACATATATCAAATGTGAAACACCATTTGGTTTTCAACATTTTAATTTTTTTTTTAATTTATTTAAAAATAAAAGATATAACACAAATAGACACAAAGTGTGTGAAGAAAAGACTAAAGATGTGAAATGCCTTCTACTGGAGCATTACAAATTGGTCAAAAGATGAAAAAAATGAAGGTAACATTATCAAAAGAAACAAAGACAAATATGGCATTTATCAACAAGCTTTTACGCAGAAATTCATTCCTCACGCAACGTACACAGTCTAGTCCTCTTTTAAATACAAAAAGGTGACAATGGTTTTAGGGCTACGGAGGAACTATAAAAACAGAGTTTAGTAGAGAAAAAAACACACCGACATGTTTTAGGATCAGATCAGATGTCATCAACGCTTAATGAAAGAAGGCCAGTTGGAGTGAAAACTCTCGATTTCATTTCTCATTTGCAGTGTTACAGTGTCATTAGTAGCCGGCGGGCCACTTGGGAAGAAGCAAGGAGACAGTGCATTACCATGGGAGGTAATTTGGCCTCAATTCCCACAAGGCGCGTGCAAGGTTTGTCCTACTGTTTATGAACATATTTTTCGTAATCGTGTGTACAATGTGAATACATATTGTGAAAGTTCATTATTGACCTTAAAAACAATGATGAACTTAATTTCAATTTAACTTTTGTAAATATTATGTTGGAGATTTTGCCAAAATTACGCAAATTTCTTTTTAAACTTTAAACTTACTTGATTTCTACGTTTAAAAATTTCAGCATTTTTGACCATCAATATGGCTGAAATAGCAACTACAGACCTGTGGGTTGGTTTAAGTTCTTTAAAACAAAATGGATTTTACTGGACTGATGGGAAAGCAAGGAAATACACCAACTGGGGCTATTCTGTAAGTAGACACTATCTTAGCTTAGTGTTGAGTCACTGTTTAATAGACATTAAAAAGTTTGAATTATTGTTTCTCTTGTTCCGCTCTTTAGAAAAATCGACGCCGTCCGGGGACTTTTTATCAAAGATGGAATGAGGTAACATATCCAAGACAACATTTTAAAGTAAAATATAACTCCTTTTTAGTTTTTGTCATGACAGAGCAGACTAAAGTCCCTTGCTAGCAAACATCAAAGAGTTAAGGAAAGCATCAGGCTAAATCAATCATTCATATATTCATTTAATTACTCCCTCCCTCACTCAAACAGTTAAGACCACTGCAAGTTTAAACCAGTCAGCAGTTTTAAACTTTGATGTCCCATTGAAAAGATTTTGCAATGGTAACCTCTCCCGACGTCCTTCACCAGGACGAATGTGTTGTGTTGAACAACAGTCCTTCCTTTGGCACCGGTAAATGGTTAATTAAGGCCTGCAATGACACCAATGGATTTATCTGTCTTCGAGATCTTGGTGAGTTTGTTCTCTCTCTCTTTAAAAAATTATCTGGAGGCAAACAAATGAATCATTCAATATAGAATGTCTTACAACCTCAGTTCAAATTACATGTAGTAGAGTAAACATGATTTGGAAAATTGGGAGCCATCATTTCAACCTGTAGTTCTTGTTTCAATAAAGTTGTCTGTAAAAATGTAATGAAAATAATAATAAAAACTATTTATCTCTTCTCTCAACAGACCCAAATATCCAGCCTAAACCAGAGCCAGCAGTTAGTAACATCTATGTAAATCTGGGAAATGACAGTGTCAAGGTTGTCACTAAAAATCTGACCTGGGATGATGCCAGTAAACACTGTGCACTTGATAAAGCCAACCTGGCGAGCCTTCGAAATGAGTGGACCCAAGCCTACGTCGAGCTGCTGGCTATGAATCTCAAAGCTCCTCTTTGGATTGGTCTGAACAAACAGGTGCAGACTGCCGCCAACTGAAAGTACTGTACTGGAGCACAAAAACAACTACCGGCTAGTTCCAGGAAAAAAAATACTACACATGATTAGCTTTTATCCGTGTCATAGAAGCATAGAAGCATAGAAGCCTCACAAGACAGCTGACTATACTCTGTGGCGGCATACAACAGTGTATATTTGTTCAATCTATTTGGCAAAGAGAGACATTTCAAAAAGCCATTTACAATGCACGCTGAATTAATATGTTGATTTGATCTCTCTTGCTTTCAGAGCGGTTATTTTAAGTATAGTGATGGCTGGCACATGCACTCTGCCGGCTGGGCTGAAGGTGAACCAAGCAGAGAACGACCTTGTGTGTACCTGGATGTGGATGGAAAGTGGAAGACCGCTTTCTGCAATTCGACCATGAACAGTGTTTGCATGCAGTCTACAGGTACGGTTGTTAGCGGGCAACGTAAATTAATACAATCCACAATCCATCAGTCATGCCAAGTGTCAACTTCTGAAGGCTTAATTGATCATACTGTAAATGCTGCAATATACTTTATTTTGCTTACGTCTTCAGCTTATGGTGTATCAAATGTTAGCTTGTTAGCCTAGCTGTGACCCATGACAGGTAGTATGTTCATGTTGTTCTATATGACTGAACTATAGTCCAACCGAGACTGGGTTTTGAGGAAGATACTGTTATCAATATACATTAAAGAATTTGGTCATTATATTCCTTTTTTCTTTTCTTTTTTACATAAACAATAATCTTGAATCCATTAAATTTGTTGTTTTTTAAGGATTGTGACAAAGATAAAAGTGTAACATTTTACTTTGTCAAATTCAATTTGTCAGTGCCATCTGATGGACAAACTATGTCATGATTCAGTTCCTAAATGACCTCAAACCTAGTTAAACCTTTCTGTGCAGCAATTTCATGATATTCATCTGCCGACATATACACAGTTACCAATGTATCTGCAATAAGCTCCTATCAGCTAATATATTGGCTTTTCAAAACACTACATCAAGTATTACAAAGAAGACATGCTTTAAAGGAGTGCAGGTGAGTTAATACAATCTATCTAAAATCAAAGATGGCGCATCATTTCTTCTTTGTGAGTACTGTTAAGCAGCATTGCATTCAATGCTGATGGCTAGAAGCCATTTTACAAGTCTACAGTCTGTTTTTCTGTGAAAACAATGTATTCTAAAACTTGCCCACTTTCTGTTTTCAGCTTTGTGAAAATCCATTTTTCAGATAATCCAACTGTATTTTAAATGGGGTTTTCAGCTCAAGTAGGAGATGATTTCTCTCAAACCATGAATAAATACTTAATCCGTCAATTTATTTAAAAAAAAATCTGAATTAAATGGACAATGCACATGCAACGTAAAGTGTAAGATGTGTTTGTTTTTTCAACATTATAATCACTTTGATGAGAGTTTGTGATTTCCACCCTCTCACATTAAATTCATGAGCACTGATTTTGTGAAAAATGTCAATTCACTCATATGCAATACTGTGGCATTAATCCAGGATATGGATCAGAGGAAATTATTACAATCCCCTCATCACTGTCTCTGTCACTCACAGATGTGCCACCAACAGAGTCAACCATCTTTCCAGGGATTTGCCCTCAAGACACGAATGAGGAGCTCCACCAGGGCTTCACCTGGCTGCCGTTTAAAGGCCATTGCTATTTGTTTGTAACCGATGAAATTGAATGGGCAGATGCAGCAAGCAGCTGTGTCCGGCATGGTAAGAGACACTTTTTGATCTCGAGTAGATCAAGTGTACGTTGTAACAAATAGCAATTAGTAATAAGTGGTTCATAATTGTGAAACCAGACTGTTTTTTGTTTTGAAGGTGGAATTCTGACTAGCATTGAAAATCCCGCTGAGCAACAATTCATCCAAGGCAATGTGGAAATATTTAAAGATGGCCACAGCGCTTTCTGGGTTGGCATGTACAAAACTCATAACGGTATGATTGCACTCTTTTCTGTACTATACTTTATTCACCCACAAATAAACTGTACACGCGCATTGCTGTCAGTGGAATAATGTTAAACCCTTTGCAGGAATGTGTAACACATTATCCACATGTGCGTGCATGTGCATATTGAAAGAATTTGGTCATATAATCAACGTTCCTGCTGATGAAAGTGAAACAAACCAACTAAAATGGGAAAATTATAAATTTTAGAAAATACAATTTTTTTTAATTGTGTTTACCAGAGGGTACCCTATTATCTTGTGTTCTTTTGTTTACTTTTCATACACACCTTAACAGGGCCTCTGCAACACACGTGGGGCAAATTGACGATATCAAACTGTGATATGACAAACTATAAAAATAGTATTACATGAAGCTTCTGTTTGGCTCTAGGGGAATGGAAGTGGTTGGATAAAACAGTCATGGACTACAATAACTGGGCTGAAGCTGAGCCAGACGATGACTATGCAGAGATTGAAACCTCAGGTGGGACTTGGAGGACAGGTCGCAGATGGCACGACAGAGCATACATCTGTAAAACACCCAAAGGTAAGATCATCATCCCCATGTGGTTTACAGGGTTCGTACAGTCATGAAAAACCTGGAAAAGTCATGGAATTTTAAAATGGTCATTCCAGGCCTGGAAAAGTCATGGAAAAAAATAAAATCCCAAAGGTTTTGGAAAAGTCATGGAAATTTGTTGTATTCATATGTTCATGTTGTTCATTTACACTGAGTTTGAAATCATGAATATGCTTTTAAAAGAAATATATAAGCAGGCATACGCTTTCATTCTCGCAGTGCGAATTATTCGCCAGGCCAACTGCTACGCCGAGCGTGCTGCTCGCTTCGGCTAACAAGCAGGTGGCGATAAGCGATGGCGCAGTAACAAAAAAGTCCTTGCTGCGGAGGTAATGTGGGCACTGAAGGTTGCCAACTCACATTTTTCTTTTAGATCATCCTAAGATGCCAGTCTGCTATTTCGCCGGATGTTCCCCGATAGCCAGATCGCGGCACAATTTGCTTGTGGCGAAAGCAAATGTTCATATCGCTGCTCGTTCAGGCTCGCTCCCCACTTTAAGAGTCTCACGTTGTCCAACGTGTTGACGCAAAGGGCCTAGAGTTAGTTGCCAACTCAACGTTTTGTAAAAATTTGCACTAAAAGGCAACGCAATGTTGCTGGATGCTACTGAATGCATGTCAACCAGAGTATATACATGTTTAATCTTTTAATCAAACTATTAGGCTCGTTGGTTACAGCTGCGCCTCGCCTGGAATCCAGACGAGAGCAGGCGGCAGTAGCTTGAGGCGTTGACAATAAACTGCGATCAAGTTGGACAGTTTTCAGCTGTCTTCAAAGTATACACAGGAAGTCACAGATAAAATGACTTCCTGTTAGTTCCGAACTTTTGTCTACTTGTAGTTTACAGATCACGTTTGGATTTATTCATATGTGTTTATAAATATATATTTATGTAGAAATGTGTCTGTAGCTGCATCCTTTGTTCTTTTTATGTCTGCCTGTGAAATACATTAGTACTGGTTTTGATATGTGTTGTATAAATAAGATGTTGTATTATCAACCACACAAGATATGTTTTTAGATTAAACATGAGACTAATTGTCAACAATCAAGCGTTAAGTATTACAACTACACATAAAATAAGGATTTTCTAATAAGGATTTGCTGTCAGATCTAAGAGCCAATCAGCTCTCTGATGTGGCGACAGCCAGGCGTTTCCCATCATGCACTGGGCCACGCAGTCGTTGGAGAGCCACTGCAGCGCCTGACTCAGAAATTGACGGCCGCCTTGATCTCGAGAGAGTATCGTTGACCACGTGTGCATGACGTCAGAGCAAGTCAGGAGCAAGTCGGACACAAATCTAACCGGCATGCATTGCGCACCGATCACCAGCGATCGATTCTGCGCAGAACTGGCTCATCTCGAACGAGCCTATTGTCTCTCATTCATTTGTGTCATTTAAGGTATGCTTTGGAATTGTCATTGTTAGTTTAAATACTACATTTTCTCACTTTTTCTTTTTTTGTTGTTGTATACACCGAGATTTCACAAAACATTTTGTCATGGAAATTTGGTTTAAAGTCATGGAAATCCATTGGTCAAAATGTGTAAGAACCCTGAGTTTAAATAGATGATGTTTTCATCAGTTCTCCTCATACATGTGGACACATTGTTCAAAAAGCCTTTGGAATAAGAGGGAGCCATACTCAAGCCCCTGTTAAAGGTCCATTTTCCTAAAAACCTAATAAAACAAAGAGAGAAAAACTTCCTATTATCTTACAACTTTATGATTTGTAACGTTTGTTATTGCAAGGGGTTGTTTCTAAACAACAATAAAGGTAATCCTCCATCAACTGCCATAAAGATCAGATAATTTTTTATTCTGTTACTTCATGTATATACTGCTGAAATATTACTACAACAATTTCATTGGTAGACTGGGGAGTGACTGGGGTCAGTGCCGTCCCTAAAGGGGAAATTAGAACAGGAAGTATTCCTTAAAAAAGATTATTTATCTGATCACTTTTCCCTTCTCTTTAAACAGTGAGTCCCATAGCTTCAGTAAAACTTGGTAAGTTACTCCTTTGTATCTCCGTAAATTGAGTAGTATTTTATTTTAGTTTTGACTAATCCACATCTATTTACTTGTGCAGAACCTCATGGAGGTCAGGATCCTCGCGGTCGCGTCCACACGAGTTTGATTGTTGTGCTGATGATTACGATCAGTTCTACGCTGATAGTTGTTGCTTTCTTCATCTACAAGAAGTCTCCTCGTCTTTTACCCACCTTTGACAATCCACTCTACTTCGACAGTGAACGATCCCAGCCCGATGTGGTGGATACCAATAAACTGATAGAGAATGCAGAAGTAGAAAACCCTGAGCCGATGATAACTCTGTGATTTATAAAGTAGCAGAATCTAGCGGGACATACACTGTACTGAACTGTATCCCAGGCTGATGAATAACACTTTGATGCTTTATTAGTGTTTTAGCTTTGTTTGTTTTTTACTATAGAATATAGTAAATATATATATTGAGTTATTTAACAACATGTCACTAAGTGTGAGTTTCAACAGAGTTGGCGATGTCTGACCTCATGGAAAAAAACAATTTAGGCTTGGATGTCTTAGTGGGAATGATTGTTATTTGATTCTGTCTTTATATCTATGAATGAATGTATATAATTGTTACATATTATGCGCATGCTCACTAGATGCTGTTCATTGCTTGTACTGTAAAATCTCACTGCCTGTCATTGTTAAATGAACATTAAACCTGGCACTAAAGAATAATTAAAATAAGGTATATCTTATATAGATGGAAATCACTCTCCCGCTGTGTGTGTTGTAATCTGAGTTTCCCGTACTTTGTTGACAAATGGTTATATACATATATACATATATGTATATACACATATATATATATATATATATATATACACACACACACACATATATATATATATATATATATATATATATATATTTTTTTTTTCATTTTAATGCTCTTATCAACCTGAAAAAGTGGATTGGCTTGCTTTATGCAAATGTTTTATTTGATTGAAAAACAACTGAGAGAGAGAGAGCTGTGAACATAGTAGTCAAAGAAATGGGCTGTGACCCCGAGGTAGTTGTGATTACTGAGGGACGTCCAGTAATCACCAGTGAGCGCGACTGCTCTTGTCTTCTTCAATGCCTGCTGTACCTTAGCCTTCTCAGTTTCGTGCAACTTCTGAACGTGTAATGGTGGCTCTCGAAGGCAATTCGTAGGTCCTGTCGTTGGATGCGATGCGTATTATATCAGCTAGACCAGGGGTGGGCAAACCTTTTGACTCGCGGGCCACAATGGGTTCTAAAATTTGACAGAGGTGCCGGGCCAGGAACAGATGGATGGAGTATTTGTGTGAACTAATATAAATGCATTTATTTACAAGGCAATTTAACAAATTGCACGGATTGCAACTAACGATTATTTTAATAATCGATTAATCGGTTGATTATTTTTTCGATTAATCGGATAAAAACATCAAAAAAGCATTAATTTCCAACCCTTTATTCAAAAACAGAACTGACAGTTCACAGTGCAAAACATCTTCAGAAAGCACAAACAGGTTGCTCCTTGAACATCCCTGAGCTGTTAATTAAACAAATTAAACACTACCACTAAACACATACACATGTATGCTTTACATTTGCCAAATTTGAGCCCCTTTTACTGTAACTGATCTCCTTGGAGCAGAGGCTGCATTACATACCCTGCTTTATCAATATGTATGAAACACTGGACAGAGGGAAGCTGTACTGCTCCTTTCACGTCTGTTTTCACCTCTTCATCTCAGCCCTGCATCAAGCTGCGCTGCATAGAGCGTCCTCTTCCTTAAACTATTTCATTCTGGGTCTCTTATGACCACGTCACGTTGTTGGCTAAGCCCAACTACGTGATTTGATTCATTCTACTTTGAGTAAATAAAAACCTGCAGCCAGATCCTCCGGTGTGCCGGTTTAACGTTAACGAGTGACTGGTGAACTGAACCAGACCGGGGGTTACGGCATGTTTCATCACGTTACAGTTTTTTACAAGCAAGACTGAACTGTAACGGAACATAAAGTAACTTTAACAACAACACACAACCCAAACACGTTAGCTAACGTGATAGCAAGCCGACTAGCTTCCATTAAAAACAAGTTTGAGGGAAATGAAGACGCTGTCGACATCTTAACGCTGATTGGCCAAGACTCGACACGTCACATCCAAGATGTTCTATTTTGTCTCAGTGTCTCACTCCAATCTCAGAAACGCTGCCGGCCAGTTGATCCGCTCTTCTTTTTTCTCTCCGTGACTTATTGACTGGCGTAATAATCGCGCGACACAACGAATCGATAATGAAATTCGTTGCCAACACTTTTGATAATCGATTCGTTGTTGCAGCCCTAATAATAATATTTGGACAAGTTCGGCGGACTGGATTAAAAAGCCCAACGGGCCGTATACTACATCCGGCGTGGTGCTCGCGAGAAAAAAATTGAAAAATTAAAATGCGTTAACGCCGTTAATAAAATTGACGGCGTTAAAATTGGTTTGCGTTAACGCCGTTAATAACGCGCTAATATGACAGCACTAATATATACACATATATATATATATATATATATATATACATATATATATATATATACACATACATATATATACACATACATATATATATACATATATATACATTAGTGCTGTCATATTAGCACGTTATTAACGGCGTTAACGCAAACCAATTTTAACGCCGTCAATTTTATTAACGCCGTTAACGCATTTTCATTTTTCAAATTTTTTTTTTCCGCGAGCACCACGCCGGATGTAGCTCAACCGGAAGCAAAACAATAGGCACGCCGTTTGGGCTTGGAAGCTAGGCTAATGTTACGGTTTGAAATGAATGAATGGTGAGCGCGATATGGCAAAATGAATGATATTCAGTGAACTGCGAACAGGTGCGCGTGCCAGAAGGGAGCGCGAGTGAACACATTGAACACAGCAGGAGAGAACGCAACGTTAGCCAGCTAGCTAAAGCTCCGGTGGAAAATTATTATCTTATGCTGTGTTCACACCGGACGCGCCACGTCCGGTGTGAACACGGCATAACACTACCGTTTTTGAGGAGGTAGATTTTGAGGTGAGGGGACTGACAAGGCAGAAGGTAAAGTGGTCCACCGTTCTATCAATAAGCAGACCTGCCAACCTGTACGCAATTTGCGTAGCGGATACGCATTTTGACGTCAAAGTACGCTAGTAAAAATTAATCTAAAATTAATTTTAGACTAATTGACCAGCACACATTATATGCAATGCAATATAATGCATGACGAGTATTTAATGACTTATCAATATATAGGTTATATATCAAGGTTGGCAGGTCTGAATAAGGCTAAACTAGAAGTTAACACTAATACAAACATTATTTTTGCAGAATGAGTGTGTTAGGGGAGAAGGATGCAGCCATTGTTAAACAGCTGGATGCTAGATTGAAATGCAGCTGGAACTGGTCGTGGCTAAAACTGGAAGGCAAGGTCTCAATAAAAGGGCAAGAGGTGTCCTTTCATCTAGGAGATGTATTCTCCAAAATCAACAGGCAGGGATTCGCCAGATGCATTCTCTGCATCAAAGATATAAATTATGCTAACAAAGGCAGCCATGCTCTCCCTTACCACATTGTGCCTCATATACTGTAAATGTTAGACCCAGTGACAGGCTGGCATGAAATGGCTTGCATAATACTTAGTAAGGAGGCCATAATAATTTTTGACTCATGGCTGAAGTTAAGTTTCTCCAGCTCTCCCCAGGTTGGCAAAAAAAGCATCTAAAAATGCATCAGATTGATGCTTTAAAATATGGAATATTTAAATTTTTCTTACGGGGGAGCATGCCCCCGGACCCCCCTAGAGGGGTAATATTCTTCTCACCTTTCTCACCCCTGACCCGTTTTCATGCCTGGTGCACTCTATAATTTTATTTTGTAAACCCTTGTTTACCTGAAATGTGCAGTGATTTTATTTTGTACTGCCCTGTTTGGCAGTTGTTTTTCAATAAAATAAAGCAAGCCAATCCACTTTTTCATGTTGATAAGAGCATTAAAATGCAAAAAAAAAAAATTGCGTTTAATTGCGATTAATCGCGAGTTAACTATGACATAAATGCGATTAATCGCGATTAAATATTTTAATCGCTTGACAGCACTAATATACATACATATGTATATATACATATACATATACATATATATATATATATATATACATATGTATATATACATATACATATACATATATATATATACACATACATACATACATACATACATATATATATATATATATATATATATATATATATATATATATATACATATATATATATATATATACACATACATACATATATATATACACATACATACATATATATGTCAAAATATTCAATGACTCTTTCAAGCTTTTTCTCAACAAATGAACTGGGATGCAGCCAAAATGCACTGTGAAAGTGATGGTGCCAAACTGGCTAGCCTGCGAAACCAGTGGTCACAGGCCTATGTTGAGCTGCTGGGGTTGAATGTCAAAGGTCCGATGTGGATTGGAATGAACAAAATGGAGGTACAGGACAGAAAGCTTCTCAAACTGAAGATCCTTGGAATTATGTTGTGTATAAATATGAACTTAATTTATATTATTGATGGCTTTTATGAAGCTAAATGTTTTCTACTCGTTTGTCCATGATGTAGCATACAATCATGATAAAGCAGCATTGATGTACTTATGTTTTCAGATTAGAAAACATTTAACAGACTTTTCAGTGCTAATCGTAAGGAAGAGGAAGATATTCCCAATGAACTTTAAAAAAACCTAAAGATTACAGATTTCGTTGAAAACATCCATCCATCCATCCATTTTCGACCGCTTATCCGGGGTCGGGTCGCGGTGGCAGCAGGTTCAGCAGGCCGACCCAGGCTTCCCTCTCACCCGCAACACTTTCCAGCTCATCCTGGGGGACCCCGAGGCGTTCCAAGGCCAGCCGGGAGATATAATCCCTCCAGCATGTCCTCGGTCTTCCCCGGGGTCTCCTACCAGTTGGACGTGCCTGGAAAACCTCTAATGGGAGGCGTCCAGGAGGCATCCTGACTAGATGCCCGAACCACCTCAGCTGACTCCTTTCGACACGAAGGAGCAGCGACTCGACTCCAAGCTCCCTCCTGATGTCCGAGCTCCTTACCCTATCTCTAAGGCTGAGCCCGGCCACTCTACGGAGGAAGCTCATTTCGGCCGCTTGTATCCGAGACCTCGTTCTTTCGGTCACGACCCAGAGTTCGTGACCATAGGTGAGGGTTGGAACGTAGACCGACCAGTAAATGGAGAGCTTTGCCTTCCGGCTCAGCTCCCTCTTCACCAAGACGGACCGGTACAGCGCCTGTTTTACTGCTGCAGCCGCCGTTGAAAACAATATTATATTATGTTGAATGCAGTTTAATCAATCTTTGCTTTCAGACTGGTGGATATTTCAGATATATTGATGGCTGGCGCATCTTCAAAACCAATTGGGGTAGAATGGAACCAAGAGGAAACCTCCCTTGTGTGTCCGTGGATGTGGGAGAAAACTGGAAGACTGCTGACTGCAATGAGAAAATGAACAGTATTTGCATGAAGACTACAGGTGAGACTCATGTATATTTTAATAATTTTTTGCGACGCATCCTGATTCTTACCCTGTAATGTCGACATACATCCTACCTTTACCTGTTTGGCGAATGGTTACAACCATAATCATTTTATTTATGAGGTGACGTTGTTCTCTTGTTCTACAATTGTCAAATAGGTGCTTACTTGAGCTCATTGAATTTGAAAGCATGCACCATACAGCAGTTAGTTGATTTAACAGTTGTGTATGTATCTCTCATTCACAGATGTGCCACCAACAGAGTCAAGTGCTTTTCCAGGACTTTGCCCTGATGACCCAGAACAAACAAGACACACAAACCAGATTAACAGCTGGCTAACGTTTAGGGGTTATTCTTACCTATTTGTCGCAGAAAGGATTGAGTGGCCAGATGCATCTGCTAAATGTGTAAGACATGGTAAGTATTGATGGACTAAAACATATTCTAAATCACATCAAAAGGAGGTCTTCACTCCTCACACGCAACCAACAGACCTTCTGTGAACAGTCAACAGGCTAGAGCAGGAGTCAGCAACCTTTCTTATCCAAAGAGCCATTTTGCCCTTTTTTCCACCAAAAAAAATGTGTCTGGAGCCGCAAAAGCTATTTGATATCATTGCTTATAAAGTTGTATATATAGTCATATTAATGATATATACACAAACTATAGTCTGTTGTATTTATGACATTCTAGAACAAGAATAAAGACAATTCTTGACATTGTATTGCTATTTTACCTGTTTATAACTATCAAACTCTTATCAAGAGGAGAAAAAGGAAATATTCATGTGTCGGCCTACATTGAGGAACATGACCACTTTGCATACATTAATTCCTATCATTATTTGTAGCTGAAGTGGTAGAGTGTTTGCCCTTGAACTGCAAGGTACCAGGTTTGATCCCCACATGAGGTTTTTATTTTAAAACGCATATCTTTTGCCCACGTTAACACTGAGCGTCCACACTCCGCCACACTCCCACACGGATCCGTTTTTACTAACGGACGCCTCAGTGTCTCACGAGCTGCCACAGAACCAGCAGCAGTAGTGGAGTTTGGAGACGTGATCCACTTACTCAGTTTGCTTACAGCAGTTGAGGAATCACTCTTCTTCCCTCTTCTGCAGCTTGATACTGTTCATCAGATGCTGTGTGTTTGTTCTGGAAGAGTCTTTCAACATTAATTGTTTTGTTGTTTGATAATTTCTCGCCACATATCAAGCATACAGGTCAGACAGCAGTGAAAGCAAATTAATACGTCCACGCAGAATTAAACTCAACTTTTCTCCGTGAATTTTTTTAATTTGTTTTTAATCAGTTGATAGTTTAGCGAGGGCGGAGCTCTGGGAATCAGGAGTAGCCAGCTGCAGGGGAAGAGGCTTGACAGCGACGTGACAGGATGTGACGCACATTTTAGTAAAACAAATATTTAAAAGAAAAATGTTATTTTCAGTGACCTAATATCACCTCAAACTCCAAGATAAGAGGAGTTCCCTTTGAAAGATTTTCCACTTGGCAAAACAAATAAAAAAATCATCCAAACTATCCAAAGAAACCGCTTCACCCTCAGTCCCTGTGTAGCAATTGTGTACTCTCTCTTGCGTTGTGTTTTAGTCAGTCAAGCACACTTGATTTGTCATTGGCTCCAACCAGCCGTTTATTCGCTTAGACGGCTCCCGTAGTTCCGTCACACGGAGTTACCGTACTGGAAAAACAATAGACACACATTAGTCCCCTCATAGGCCACCTCTTCATAATATACTCCGGAACTGACAAAGCAAACAAACAATAATTTTTAAACACAACCCATAATATTCTTATTAACAAATATACACTTATTTAAATACCACAATGGAGCTTAATACAAATCCACTTACCATGGACACAACGTGCTGTAGACTGGGCAGAACGCAGGGGCCCGGTAGGGGCGTGGCGCTAATGTCACACAGCACGCTAGTCTCCGTGGCCAACTGACAACACATTGTAAATAAAGGACAGTGATGGCAAGTGGAATCATCAACTCCGTTACACCTGCGACAATATGTCTGTATAGAGAGCAGTTACCACAACCGCAACTCGGCCCACGTTGCTCAGCTACTTGGGCAACGTGTAGTCAATTGTAGTATTGGGCAACGTATTCCAATACTTGGAATGCTTCAGCAGCATTCCAACGTATTGTTTCCCAACGTATTGTTGCCCAATACGTGTAGGGCAACAATACTTGGAAAGCTTCAGCAGCATTCCAAGTATTGTTCTTCACATGTTTATTAAACTCTTTAATATATTTATTCCGTACATATTTTGATAATGGATAGAAAAGTCAAGCAAACAGCAGCTAGCCAGCTAGCTCAACAATCACATTTTTGCCATCCGAACAAAACACGAGAAAATGCCTCAACAGCTACGAGGTCGCTCAGCTCACAGCGCGACACTGAAACCTCTCAGACGAGCCTTCATAACACAGAGCAGAAGACTTGTCAGCTAACTTAAAGCGGAGCTGGACCTCCTCTCTACTCTGAGAGCTGCCGGGAGCAGCTGAGCTGAGGTCAACCTTTCTGCTAAAAAGAGGAAATATGTGTTTGTCATCACGTCTCAGAACTCAGTCACCGCTTCCAAGATCTTTCTGCATTGAGAAAGAAATGAAGCTGTTCTCGACTCCCTTCCTGATGATGCAGAAGAAGTGAAGAAAGTCTGAACTAGAACTGATGGAGATGCAGTGATGATTCTCTGAAGAACCAGCTTCAGCTTCTCTCTCTACCCGACTTCTACTGGAGCTTGGAAAAGGCCAAATTTCCTCTGATGTTATTTTTTTTATATAATATATATATATAATATATTTAAAAAAAGAATATATATATATATATAAAAGCATAATTGACCTCATTTGATTCATTTTGCGATATACCTCGCCAGACATTCGTATATTTTTCTGTTTGTGGCCCTCGGTGAAAAAAGTTTGGACACCCCTGCTTTAAAAGATTAACAGTTCTGCATAATTTCAGCTACAGACACCATTTCAACTTTTAAATGTTGACAAAACCTTCAACTATTACTGTATGATTTCAGATTTTATATCTTTTATACTTTTTGATTTGTCACCGTTTATGTTTTATGCTTTTTTCAGACCGTTTCTGACTTTATAATACTGTGTATTGCGCAGCTCAAATCGCCAGAGCACGGAGCAGCTTCAGGATCTTGCGAAAAAGATATTTGGATTTTGCCACTAATTCCACAATTTTCATTCTTCAGGCATCATTTATAGATCAAAACGTAGGAAATAGTGTGCTTGTCGTAGACGTATGTCTACGATAAGAGGTTAGTCCACCTCTCTGCTCCATAATGTTAACTCAGACTCCAAAAAGATCTCGCACAGACAGTCGTACCTGATTTCTATATTGCCACTAAAAACCAGTGTTGTATAAAGTACCCAAAAGCCGTACTTGAGTAAAAGTAAAGATACTTTACTGGAAAATACTCAAGTAAAAGTAAAAGTCACCTATTAAAATACTACTTGAGTAAAAGTCTTAAAGTATCTGATATTTTCTGTACTTAAGTATCAAAAGTATTTTTCTGATATAAAATGTACTTAAGTATTGAAAGTAAAAGTACAAGTACATGCTTTTAATAAAAAAGCAATGGGTCAGAATTTTGAGAATTATGAAGTTTATTCTTTTAAGTGCTGTGGCCACCGTGACCAAGGACAAGGAGTTGTGTTGATAAAATAACTGGGTTGGCTGTGATCCATCCATATATATTATGTTCAACATAATATATTGTACCTAAGTATACTTTTGCATCTACTATGATCTTATCATCGTAATTCTCCAAAAAGCAATATGACACTATGAAGGAGTTGTAACAGTGTGGTTATAAGTATGCTCATTCTGCCCGGTAACGGTCCGTGGGTCCCTTGGTACCGGGCCCCTTGGTACCGGGTCCCTTGGTACCGGGCCGTGGGGCCCTTGATACCAGGCCCCTTGGTACTGGGCCGCACAGAAAGAATGAATGAAAAATGTAAGTTAAATTAAAAAAGTCCGGAAAAATGTTTTATTGTGAAAAATGACCAGATACATCCGTCTGTGGTGACCTCAGACGGAACCTATTGACACATGTCAATATGTCACGTTGCCGGTGTTCTGGATTAAAACCAAGGCAAAGTATCCTGAGATCGCCAAAAAAGCATGAAAACCTGCTTCCATTTCAACATCCTGTCTTTGTGCAGCGGGTTATAAGTTAAGCAGTAGACTGGACTAAAGGTTTAGTTAGGAGTAGACTGGACATAACGAACACACTTCAGGTGTCGTTGACTCCTGTCTCTCCGAGGTCGGACCCGGTCCGTGACAGTTTGGTCTTCACGTTACCGGCCCGTGACGCATAAAGGTTTGGGAGCGCTGGACGAGAGGATGTAGAGGGCTAATGCAGAATATTGTGATTCGCAAAACCTGCTTCGTGGAGTCTGTGTTCCACCACAGTCCCGGATGTGTTTTTCTTTCTTTCTAGAGATAGATTTGATTTTGTAGCGAGTAACGAAGGTTTCAGGGGAAATGTATCGGAGTAAAAGTATCAGTTTTCTTTGCAAAATGTAGTGAAGTAAAAGTAAACAGAAATATGAATAGTAAAGTAGAGTACATATATCCCAAAAAACTACTTAAGTACAGTAACGAAGTATTTCTACTTCGTTACTATACACCACTGCTAAAAACAGATATACACTACTGACCCACTACAGACACCATGTATTGTCTTGGGATCGGTAACCGATGCCATTTGTAGTTGTAGCCTCGTCCAATCATGCTACACAGAAAAGAGTAAAGTGAAAAGCGTAGAGCATTCCTCTAGTTTTTTTCAGTCAGTGGGGTGTTAAAAAAAATATATATATATATATATATGGTTGCTTAAGTGTTACTAAGAGCTTGAGGAGCTGTTCAATGGACTCAAAGTGTCAGGCTGTTTTTTGTCTCTCGAGTACATACTCAGCTGATCGGGCTGATATTTTCTTCTCATGTCTCCCACTGTAAGAGTTTTATAGAACAGATACAATGGCTCAACAGTCTTAAGAATATCAAATACATAATCATGAAGCCACATACTGATACATTGATCCATGCTTAGTGGCAGTGATTTAGCTAATTTGTTTTTCACATTAGTGATCCATATAAACATGCCATCACTGAACAGTGAATTAGACACAGTGCTTCCTAATATAAGTCTGAAAACATGTCTCTTTCAATGTTAATTATTTTTCTTTTACTGTTTCAGAATATCAATTTCATCCACATTTATACATAAGAACGCACTGAAAGGTCTTTTCTTGCCAGTGTCAGCTTGCAGCCACCAGCAGTAGTTACCGGGAATGTGCATCCAAGTCTATGAGTGTGGACTATTGCCTCATGAGTCATGTTTAGCATGAATCTCTTACACATCATTTTGTTCCAGGGCAGGAAGTGAATGTTGTTTCTCCCCTTTGGGGAAGTGAGATCTATGCAAGCAAAACAGTGTGTGTGTGTGTGTGTGTGTGTGTGTGTGTGCGTGTGTGTGTGTGTGTGTGTGTGTATTTGGGAGTATTCTTTTGTGTCCCAATCCCCCTTTGGACCAGTGTCAGTGGTATTTAAATTCCCTCCTTTTCATGTTCATGCTCATACGTCCTCTGCTTGCAATGCGTGGACAATGTCTCCTGCTCTGAGACTTATCAGAAGAATGCTCACCCAGAGGATAACTCTAGCAGCCTTTGTGCTCTTCATCCCAACATGTTCAACAAGAAATGGTACAGTATGCACTAAAGCTTTCTTATGTGTATGTATGTATCTGATATCTCTTGGTACTGATGCAAAAGATCAGCTGTCTTCATACATTAGTTTTACTGAATATTTGGACTGAAATCAAAACTATTTCATAGTATTTTGTAAACAATGATTATACGTTAATGTCTTATAAAATATCTACATTTGGGCTTACCTATATGAGCTGTAGAACACCTAGGGTCCTCTAATTAGGGGACCCTAGGTGTTCTACAGCTCATATGACCTTGATATGAATACCAGACCCTATTGTCCTTGATCTCTAACGAATCAATCCGCAACTCCTTGCCTTTAAAAAAAAAAAAAACTTATTTTCTGCATAAATCAAAATAAAGTCAAGAGTCTGAGCAAAAAATGACTCCTCGATTGCTCCCCGAGTTTTTTCATTGTATTGTTTGGCGCCTTCCCATCATGCCACAGAGTAATACTGCACATCTTTAGAAAGATGTAGATCAGAAGTAGAAATATAGAAAAATGACCTACTTTGACCTAACAAAGCTTTCAGACGAGTCTAAGGACCAATGAGATCGCAGGACCTCGAAAAAAACAACAACAACAACTCTGGTTCCTTGCTTTGCAGTGAGAGACTCACACAGTGTGCTCACTACTAATGTTAGACTCACACAGTCTCTACGGTTACAGGGAAGTTACTTTGAGTGAAATCTGCCGTTGTAAGGGATACTTAGGAGCGTTTTAGTGATACGTTATAATCGCTTAGTCATGTTGAGGAGTTTACGGAATTATTAAAATGTAACAATCTTTTTTTTTATGTAAACGGGCAAGTATCTTCTCACAAGGGTTACAGTACTTTAGCACTTTAAATTAATTAGATCGGAACTGTGGATGATGTAATAAGAGGTTTTTTGTTTTGAAAAAACAAAGTTCCTCATGTCTGTGAGATCAAAAAAAGCGGCGCAGGCTTATAAGGTTAATAAGAGCTGGCACCACTTCAGCAACAGACTGAGTTTGGAGGATGCTCTGAGTGCATCTCTAGTTTGTAAGAGAGAGGAGCTCCTGTTAAAAAAAAAAAAAATTGATGCATATATATATATATATCACACACACACTCATGATTTTGTGAAAAATAATTTAAACTGATATGTTTTTTTTTTTACATCTTTTCCCTCTCTTCAGATGCTCCATTCTCACTCAGTAACAAAGCCACTGGTTTTTGTTTGGTAAAGAGATTCAACCGCTGCCAAGACATGCGCTGGACAACCGGGGATCGTCTTTTTGCGACCTCAAACAAAAAGTGCCTTGGAGCTCAGGGCAAAAGTGTGGGGAGTGAAGTAAGCCTCTATGACTGTGACGACAGCAGTGAGCTTCAAAAGTGGGAATGCAAGAACGGAACAATGCTTGCTCTCAAAGGCCAACAGCTCTACATTGAAATAAAACCTGACAATTCAATTGCCCTCTCAAGAACCGTCGGGCCCAATAACAAGCTCACAATCACAGGGACGTCCAGCGGTGCTTGTTCGAGAACATACAGAGGTACAGTATTAAACTGAACAACATAACACATGAGCACATATGCATTATTGTACTCGGATTCATCAAACACCTGATTCTCAGCGGCTGCCAGGTGACGTATGATCAAGTCCCTCCGAACTAGAGTTTGGTTTGTGCACGTCTAAAGACAATCACAGTGAAGAAAAGATTATGATGAAGAAATGGTTTAGGTTTGCCCTAAAAACAATTAGCAAAACAATACACCTTTGCAGAATACTTAATTGGCGACAGTTCAATTTAAAACGATTTAAATTGATCAATCTTTTTTTTTCCCTTTTAGAGCTTTACACCATTGATGGAAATGCGTTTGGTCAGATCTGCACGTTTCCCTTCCTGTACAAAGACCGGTGGTTTGGAGACTGCACGACGTACGACTCCTCAGTAGGGCGCTCTTGGTGTGCGGTTAATACAAAATATGAACATGAGCAGTTTGGATACTGCCCGACTACTTGTGAGTACTGAATTTAATTTTAATCCCAAATGCCAGCACTGCATGTGTTAATGAGTATTAATTATTGGATGCCTGGTGTAGCGTCCGGAAGAACTTAGTCAAACAACTTCTCTCGTTTACATTATACTACAAATTGTTGTCCATTAGTTTATCAACGTCTTTGATGCTTATTAACACAAAGCACACAATATTAGAGCACAATTTCAGGATACAGTAATACAGTGTTGTTTAAATGACTAAATCATTTTGTTTTCTATTGTGCTGTATTGATGTGCAGCCACAGAACACTGGTCAAAGAACCCTGTAACAGGAGCGTATTACCAGGTCAACACGCAGTCGGTTCTGACGTGGGCCCAGGCTGAAGCCAGCTGCAAACAGCAGGGGGCCTCCCTGCTAAGCATCACTGATCCTCACCAGCAGGCTTTTGCCTCAGGTAAGATGACGCCTGGTGGATGTTTGCTGCTTATGCAGCTGACCCAACATAGAGGGGTTAGTTTATACATATATTAATAAAGTTAAATTAGTTTTTAATTATTATGTTACACTTCTCTAACAATGAAAACAAATCTTTAAAATGTTGCCAAAGATTTGCTGGAAAATATCATTTCACAGCGCAGTTCTCCATGTTTCCGGCGTTTCCTATATAACATTTTAAATTTAGCCTATTTGCATTTGAAACAACTGAAATTTATTTATTTAATGGATAATAGGGTTGTAGCTGTTTTAGTTTAAAAACAGGAAATGGTTGATGAAATGACTACTACTGTTGCCTCTTGCACCCATGGAGCAAACCAGTATCAGTAACGGTATTTCATAATTCATCTTGTCAAATTTTCCTTTTTGTTTTTTTGTGTGATTCGTTATATTTCCTTGTGCAGTTAATTCTGTCTTTCTGCTGAAAATAATGAAAAAGAGGAACAATGTGGAAAAGAGGAACAATTGCTTTACTCTGTCCTTTTCCTTCTTTGCCCCTCTCAACCACACAAACACAAAAACACACAGCGCTAATGGGATCAGGGAAACATAAACTCTGGATCGGGCTGGTCCTGGACCCAGAACACGGCTGGCAGTGGTCTGATGGGAAGCCGTTCCGTTATCTGAGATGGAGTACAGGTAAGTCTTCACTCCAGTGTACCTTATGATATCCAAATATTTTACTGTAGTTACAAGGAAACCAGGTTGTCTTAGTCAGTTTATCCAGTTAAGTGGAAATACATGCAGTATTCTATTCATTTTGACCCTACCACCAACAATTGTACACTATCGAAACATGCAAGTGTTGTGAAAACTCTCAAGGACGTGATGTATGTGGATCTGTACTCGCAAAGGAGGAATCTCAATTTAGATCATCCTCTTGTTTTAGGAAGTCCAACTCCTAATCCGGGACACAACTGTGCATTTCTCGACTCTGCTGGGGAGCAAACCTGGGAAAGCTCGTCTTGCATCAAGAAGCAGGGCTACATATGCTACAAAGACGGGGCCCCGCCATCTCCTCCCCAAAGTACAGACACATATTCCACTCTATTCTATTCTACCCTCCTCTGGATACTGTATTGTTTCTCTATGTGACACGTTCACCATATGATATGAGTCAATAAATCCCATTTATCTTTTGTTCTTTTCATCATCAGTTGAGCAGGGTTTTTGTTCACCCCCTTGGATTCCCTACAATGGCCACTGCTTTCACCTTCATCGTACTATTCAAACATGGTCTGATGCTCAGAAAGAGTGCCGCAAAGAGAGCGGGGACTTAGTGAGCGTCCGCAATGTGGAGGACCAGAGCTTTGTCATCTCGCAACTTGGATTCGGTAAGTGATGACAATATACATGAAGACTGTCCAACCTTCTGTTTCTGCTGTCGACTGTCAGAATAGGAAGGGAGGGTCCATGCACACTTAGACTTCAAACATCTAAGAAATACAGTGAGACGTATGGGAACCTTATTAGTTATATGTTAATGAGGCTACTGACTTTTGCATCCCAAAAAGTTATGTAGAATATAAGGGACTTTTCTTGATCACGTTCAAATCATCAACAACACAAATCAACATGAATCCATCTCTAAATTGGAAATTAATTAATTACTTTCTATATTTGCTGTTTATTTTAATTTTTATGGAATTCACAGAAGTAAAAACGTATGGAAGATGATAAAATGCAGTTTATTGAATAAACAAATACATAAGCTATACTCATATAGCTAATTTCTCCATGAAGTATAATTTAGAAAATACTTACTGACAGATTCAATGTATAAAATTGACCATGTTTACCAATGTTCCTATGGTACCGATAGCTCCATTAATTTCACTTTGTGGATCTTTAATACCATTGTGACATTTTAACCACTGGTTGACATGAGGCACATTCCTCCCTGACCACGTCTGCAGCATCCACGGATGAGCTTTGGATTGGACTGAATGACGTAAAGACAGAGGGGCTGTTTGACTGGAGTGACCACTCGACTGTCAGCTTCACCAGCTGGGAGTTTGGGAAACCAACCGTCTCCACTGAATCAGATGACTGTGTTCTCATCAGGGGAGAGGTAAGGAGCACCATGATGCTGCACAAATAGTGTAACCTTCTTATATCATACATGTATATCTGACGACATCATACATGTATATCTGAATACATCATACATGTATATCTAACTACGTCATACATAGGGTCAACTCACATCTTGGTTTTACTAATTTTTTTGTTGAAAATTCCCTTTTGATTCGTGCAACAAATACTGAAAAGACAGAAAATACTGATTTTAACTTGAGCAAACAATCAAATTAAGACCTTTTGTCGGATTCGTCAATTTCTTTCTTATTTCCAAATTGTTGGTAGAAACTACATTTATTAGTGGATTACTTATAAACACTTTTGTGTTCTGGAAAATTAGATAGAAAAATTAAATATGTTAGTCCAATAACAAATCAGTGGTCTGTGGACAAGTTTTCCTTTTATTTTCTATTACTTCTGGGTTTTTCTAGTCCACCCATCCATTCAATCTACAATTCTTCTTGCAGAATGGGAACTGGGCCGATCGCTCGTGTAGTGAGAAACACGGCTTCATCTGTATGAAGCAGAGTGCCACTGAACGCACCGGAGATGAAGTAGATGTGGATATAGGATGCAAAGCTGTGAGTACATGTACATGCAATCTAAGAAACAGGTATATGGTTTCCATAAACATCTGGCTAATCTAAGTGAACTATCATAACCCTGATATAAGGGTTATGATGATAACTGGTTCAACATCATGTTCAGTTGGACAGATACATGTCTTTTATGAACAAAATGGATATGTAGCGTTTTAAAATCACTACTCAAACTCTCTAATCCTTTCCTACAGGGGTGGAAAAGACATGGCTCCTACTGCTACTTAGTCGGAACACAGACAAAGACGTTTGATGAAGCGAAAGATGACTGCAAGACCTCAGATTCCTACTTAGCTGATGTTTCAAATGGGTAACAACGACTCGTGTTTTTATTAGCTGTGAAATAACTGTGTGTGGACGTGCTATACAGAGTGTTTGACATGATGAGACAACACATATATTGTACATATTTCCAGGGTGGACAATGCCTTCCTTGTCAGCTTGGTGGGTTTGAGACCAGAGAAATACTTCTGGTTGGGCCTCTCAAATCAGAAGAACATTGATCAGTTTGTGTGGACCAACACAGATTCAGTGAGGTTTACTCACTGGAACGCTGAAATGCCAGGTATGGAGAGAGATGCAGCTCCATCTTTAAAATAGGAGCTACATCACTTACACTTGACTATTTTCTATCTTCAACAACTCAAGGTTACGAACAGGGCTGCGTTGCCATGACAACTGGGATTTTGGCCGGCCTCTGGGATCGGCTGCCCTGCACCAACAAGGAGAAATACATCTGCAAACACCTGGCAGAGGGGGCGGTTCTAACCGTTGCACCGCCGACCCAAACCCCTCCCAAGTGCGAGGAAGGTTGGATTCGAGTGGGAACAAGAAACGTCTGCTCGAAGGTACAACCAGAGGTTAAAAACATGTCCTGCAAATAGTTTCTGGTCACAATCACCATAGCATACTGTATGTATGTTCTTATTGCTATATCATTTGTTATGTAAATATAACATTATTTTACTTATTTTACTTGTGCTACATCCAGCAGCAAACAGAAAACAGACAAAGTTATTGACCGGCTAGTGAACATCGTGGAAGTGTTAGCACTAGTTTTTTTTAAAGATGGTAGAGACCAATACAAAGAGCTAAAACCATCCTGCCAAATGAATAATAATGTTGATCCATTACTGCTGGATGTGTACATAATAAAAACTAGTTTATATAAAAGGAATATATTTATGTCAGTGTTCTGTTTGCAGCTTGTTTCTGCTTCTCCTAATTGGCCAGACATTTGTTTTATTCTAGGATTAGAAATGGGTCAGTTTCTCTTAGTATGATAGACAAATCTGTTCAGACAAGTCTATTCAAGTAAACTACTCTACTGCTGTACATATCTGGTCTACTTTAATCAGACGTTCACTCTTGTGTTCAAGTTATTCACAGGACCTCGGGCTTACAAGAAGACCTGGTATGAGGCCAGGGATTACTGCAGGGCCATCGGAGGAGACCTGCTCAGCATCCACACCGACGCTGAGCTACGTGTGGGACGGTACGCGCCGGTGAAATACTATTTTACCAGACACAAGTGAACATAAAACAATATATAGTAAAATATCCCTCCGTATGTAAGAGGATTAAAACATCACAAATACTGGCATACAGAGGCACAAAAGTGGATTGCAGGAAACAAGTCAATATTTTAAGGTCACTCACAGTGAATACATAAAAGTAAGATGAAATAGAATACAACATTTACTCTACTATTCTAAGACTTAACTCAGGGGTCAGCAACCTTTCCTATCCAAAAAGCCATTTTGGCCTTTTTTCCACCAAAAAAATGTGTCTGGAGCCGCAAAAGCTATTTGATATCACAGCTTATAAAGTTGTATATATAGTCATATTATATATACAAAAACTATAGTGACATTGTATTGCTATTTTACCTGTTATAACTATCAAACTCTTATGAAGAGGAGAGAAAAAGAGAGAGTGGTCAATTAAGATGACCACTTTGCAGCATTTCATTCCTATCAATATTTGTAACTGAAGTGGTAGACTGTTCGTCCTTGAACTGCAAGGTAGCAGGTCCGACCCCCACGTGAGGTTTTATTTTTAAACGCATATCTTTTGCTACGTTAACACTGAGCGTCCACACCAGTGGCGGCTGGTGAATTTTTTTTTGGGGGGGCGCAGTTGGGCGGCGCGGTTTAAATAGCACTCCACAATGAGAAGAAAAGAGGTTTGGAGTAGGATATTCTAAAAAACAAAGCTTTATTTCAAGAAAACACAGTGCTCAACACTGTCCAATAACAACTATCAACAAACTGTAACTTTGGGCATGAGAGGTTCAGAGCAGAATGGTTTAAGAAACATTCAATGTGGTGGCCAGAGCAACTTCAGGGAATACATTGACGTAGCATTCAAACTGGGGGCCCTGCAGTAAGGTGGCACTGGTGAGGTGGTCTTTGAAGGCAAAGCGTTCCCTTGTGTGTCCAAGTATGGTGTCACAAACCTACAGATAAATATATAGAGAGAGAGACAGTAAGATAAGTTGTGGGGAAATATATACTACAAACAGGCTTCATACTACAGACAAAAAACTATGTTTTGTGTGTCTTGATGGCTCAGCAACATAGACAAAAGGCCAGGAGCCACCTTGATGGCTGTAGCTATGACACACACACACACACACACACACACACACACACACACACACACACACACACACACACACACACACACACACACACACACAAACTTGTTGGGGGTTGAATTGGTATTTTAGATAAAGTTATAGCCTGATATGATATCCACCCAAATCTAACAATGTCCAACATGTGTTCTGCTGTGGGAAAGATAAAACATTAAACTCTAACACAGGCATCTGCTGAGTTTGACACTCACCTCTGCAGCAATCCTTCAAGCTCATCTTCCTTCACAGCCCGGCGCTTCCTCGGCTGCTCAGAGCCGCTGCACACGGAGCCTCCAGCTAGCAGCTCCGGTTAGCATGTAGCTTGGTGCATGTAGCTTCACTGCTTTGCTGCTGAATATTTAAATCCGGACGTTCGGGTCCCAACTCTTTCAGCCTCTTCTTGTCAACATCTGATTGTGGATTGAAAGGTGTTTCGCGTAGAGATACCACAGAGTTTTCAGTCGCCATACTAACATAATCAAAGTCTTTGCTAGCTGTGTTGCTCGCGTAGCTACGTGGGAGCTATATGGGATGTGAGGGAATGATAAAGGTCTCTGATTCGACGAATAGTCCAACCACGTTGCAATAAGAAACAATGTCATTGGCTAGGGCGCAGATTTGTGCGCCCGAAGATTCACGTTTCATCCGCCAATGAGAAGCTGTCCTTGCCGTCACGAGGGTGAAATGTTTGTTAGCTGCCATAGACACACATTTGGCCGGCGCCCCGACAGGGGGAGGGGCTTTTCTCAGTGATGATGAATGGCGATATATTATATTTGGTATATCTTAAGTGGTTGTTGACAGGGGCTTACGGTCTCCCACACACATTTAGCGCGTCAACACGGTATATTTCTTATTTAAATTATTTGGTATATAATGTTTTTTGACAGTATAAATTATATATTTTCTTTCTTCTTTTTTTTTTTTCATCGCAAATAGAGGGCCCTAGCGCCCTCTATTGACGCACCGCCACTGGTCCACACTCCGCCGGAGTTAGAGCACCGCAAAAAACATCTCATGAGCTGTCACAGAACCAGCGGCAGTAGTTGAGTTTGGAGACTTGATCCACTTCCTGAAAGTATATGTACTTTGCTCAGTTTGCTGCAGCAGTTGAGGAATCGCTCTTGCAATTATTGTTCCCATAACCAGTGAAGGTCGCGGAGGAGCGGAGTAGTGTGGGTGAATTTCGGGAGGTTAAAGACCAGTCGAGCTGCTGCATTCTGGATGAGCTGTAAAGGTCGAATGGCATTAGCAGGTAGACCTTTCAGGAGGGAGTTACAGTAGTCAAGGCGTGAGATGATCAGAGCCATGCGAAAGAGCCGCATGCGTCTCCGGAGCTGCGGGTTGCTGATCCCTGACTTAACTTGGGTACTTTTTTGATGTACAGTAATTCTCGTTTCAGTTACAGGGTAACAACGTGCTAAAATAAGTTAGATTGATTTATTTAACTTTGTGTACTGCAGACATGGAAGAGCTTGGATTGGACTTCATATTCCTGACACGAGCACTGGTTATGTTTGGAGTGATGGATCCCCGGTTAGTTAACTGTGCTCTAATGTTTACAATTAATCTGTATTCAATCCTGTATTTTTGTACTTACATATACATATAGCATAACATACAATATGGTTTGCTGTTTCTTTCTGTTCAAAGGTAAACTTCCAACACTGGGAGGAAGGAGAACCAAACAATCATAATAACGACGAATCTTGTGCTGGATTCAGATCGTATAACTGGGATGAGGTCGGGTCCTGGGACGATATGAACTGTGAGAGTTACAATGACTGGCTGTGTCAGATCTGTGCAGGTACAGTTGAAACAATGTGTACTGAATGCTTAAAAAGAAAGAAAGAAGGATACAACATAATTAATTCATCTTAGCTTTATCTGTCCAGTAACCAGTTCAGATATTAAAACGAGGCAAGATGAGTGCCTCATGAGAATGCTTGTTTGTTTTGTCTTGTTTTGTATTTTTAACATTCATCCAGGAAAAACTGACTCACTTCTCCATTCTTCCCACAAGACATATTGTTATTACAAACACATCTCTAAAAGTGGGGATAAAAAGTTGATGTCACTTGAATAATGACATAATTAATCCATTTTAGCTTTATCTGTCCAGTAACCAGTTCAGATATTAAAACGAGGCAAGATGGGGGAAACAAACTGCTTCTCTAATTAGTTTAAATTGTTTTCAATAAAAGACAGAAAGAGGCAGCACATTAACAACTTATGTAACTCAGGACAATCAGGCAAAATGAGCCAACGTTCACAATAATTAATCATCCAATAAAGCTGTGCGATAAATTGATTTGTATCAATTAATTCAAATCTATGGTTTAGGACGATGTTTAAAAATGTAAATACATTTTCACTTCAACTTTGGTATTTATGGGACAGAACTGCAACTGCTTCCATTGTTCACGGCAAACGCACACGTTCTCTTCAGATACAATTTTTTTTTCTTCTAAAAAGTGAAGTTTGGTGTGTGTAATAATGTATGTAATACATCCTTCGTTGTTTGTAGGCCTAGTTTGCTCTTAAGAAAAAGAAAATATAAATCTGAGATTTATTTTTTGGCCATATTTAGGCCCCGTCTTACATCCGATAGGATTAAACCACAGTATTGTAGGTCAATATTGATATTCTATATATTTAAGCTCATTGTCTTGCTATATTATTTTAAATTTGAGGGATTATTCATAAAAAGAAATACAAATCTCCCATACAGAGTAATACAGATGTGAACCTTCTCGCTGAAAGTCAGCATGTTAACCTTTGGTATGTTTTCTATGTATATATGTACAAACTTGAAAAGAGAAAACTTTTTACACGATTTTCTTTTCTTCGTAAAATAAGGTCAGGTCATCAAATATTGATAATGAAACTAATGAAGACAGTCTTGTATATGTATCAATGCAAACTCACTTTGGCAATTAGTTTTCTGGATACTGTTATCATAGTAACTCACAGCACGAGTGGTCAAACCGATGCCTACTGCCATGCTCTCCTTTCTGAGTTACATCATCCCACAGCACGAGATTCAAAGTAGACGTCAGAGTGGGGAGAGTGGCAGCTGTGTTTGTGTTCTCTCTTCATGAAGTTGACACTTGTTTGTGGCCTTACAGGAGTGACTCCAAAACTACCTCCAAATAATACTGTGGTGGGTAAGTTAACACACAAACACACACACAGCGTGGTGAAAACATGAAATCAAACATATTGAGAAACTAGCGAAGGCTGGTTAGACCGGGTTTAACATCACTCTTCATATTTTTGAGTTGAGATTACTTTAATAATGAGCAATTATCAAAATGATCATGATAGACTTACAATTAGCTGTTTTAGATGTTTTGCTAAATCCAAATTGAACAAATCTAAATGAAAGATGGACAAAGAAATGCAATGAAGAAGAGTCATTAACAGCCATTAAAAATGAAATAAAAACAGAGGCAAAAAGCATTCAATGTTTTCTTTTCTAGTCAGGTCATTTACAGACAGGATTGTATTGGTCTACTTAACCAAACCAATATATCTTAAAACTAAACAAAACAAAAAAGCGACACTTGGCATCAGTAATATTACAGCTTCTAGCGAGTACCAATACAAATAATTCACAAACCTTTCATTTGATAGACATTAGGCTGTAAAAGATGTACTATACCAGGAAGACACATCAAAGTAAAACACAAATTGTGAATATGTTTCTAACACCTTTGCAGACTTCAACACCACTTCAGATGGTTGGCTTGTGTGGAGAGGGAATCAGTACTTGATTAAAAGTGACTCGATGTCCATGGAGGATGCTCGTCACTTCTGTCAGCAGAGGCATGGAGACTTGATATCTATTAACAGTAAAGATGAAAATGTCTTCATATGGAAACAGGTAGTTGTTTATTCTTTTGGGCTTTGCAAAGCAACACATTTTATTTATATTGAAAGCCTGTTGACTTACAGCTTGTGTAATTATGTGGTCACAGATTTCCAGAAGCTATTGGTCATACTATGTAGGTTTGTCAGTGGATCTTGATGGGTCATTTTGGTGAGTAATAAATGCCATAAAATGTAATGCAGTGAATCATTGATTTCAAGTAGGTTAGTGATAACTCTTTGGCCTACCGATTACAGTATGCATGTACTTTTTGCACTACTTTCAATATGTCTTCCCTCACACATGTATATATGTAGAGTGAAATTGATCCCGCTTTTTATTTAAGTTATTGTTTATAAGTATTTTATTATTTTTAAGTATTACTGGTACTGACATTTCAACTAATTTAAAACTTCAATTTGACTTTCTATGCAGTCTTCTATATTTTTTTTTTCTTCTACTTGCCAGGCTACATTTATTGTAACTTCTATATTTAATGTGTCCTATGTTTATTTACCATTACTGCCGAATGGTAACAATTATTGTTCGCACGATTATACGTCATAATTCAATGTAACTGTGTGCTTTAAGGTGGATGGATGGTTCTCCAGTGGGGTTACAAAGATGGGCTGAAGATCAACCAAATATTAATTCCTTTAATAAGAACTGTGTTACTATGAATTACTATATGGGTGAGTAATTACAAACTGACACATCAAACAAAGTATTAACCCTCGATAAACTCTTCTAGATCAGATCAATATGGAACTCTAAATACAAACTGTTCTTGGTGAAATGTTAATTATGATGAAATATGGTGAAATGTTGCATCTCCACTGTACTTACAGGCTTCTGGCGTACTTGTAACTGTGGCCAAGAGCACCGGTTCGTTTGTAAACGAGGAAACTCAGCACCTGTCAACACCACTGCAGCCCCCACAGTTCCTCCCAAAGGTGGCTGTCCACTCAAGTGGACCACATTTGACTCAAAGGTCAGAAATCACTGTCAACTGATCTCCAGTTTAAAACTTTCACTGCCACTTCTAAAATGTCAGTTCTTGACCATTTAGTCTGATCTACAAGTTGACATTGGCTCTCATTAAAGATCATTTGAGACTGAATGGATTTGTCCAGGTGTGATTTACAACCGTAATTCAATATCTGAGTGGTCAAATAATCCACTTTCAAAATTACAGTATGCCACACAACTTGGTCTTTTGTACACATATAACATGCCCTTATTTAAGCAGGTGTTGCGACTATTGTTGTTATTGGTGGTGCAGACACAGGCTCGTCATAGTGTCATTTGGAAACTCTACATGCATTAATGCCATGGTAGGAAAGATTATCGGGCTTTTCAATCCTTTGGGCAATCAGGGCCAGTTACTGGGTCCCACCTTACTTTATATATCTTTGAATCCTACTTATTGTTATCTCCAATACCGAGTACATGCATCTGTGAAAATATAACTAATAATTGAAGCATACAAATACTTTATTTATAAAGTGAAGTAAATTAAGATACAAAATATATCAAATGTGAAACACCATTTTACATAAAATGATTTCACATGCAAAGTTACATGCAAGTTTGTTTTACATGGGATACATTAACATTTGGTTTTCAGCATTTTACACATGTAAAACATCTTTGTTTAACATGTTTTTATTTTTATTTATTGAAAAATAAAAAGATACAACACAAATAGACACAAAGAGTGAGTGGAGAAAAGACTAAAGATGTGAAATGCCTTCTACTGGAGCATTACAAATTGGTCAAAAGAGGTAAAAAATTTAGGTAACATTATCAAAAACAACAAACACAAATATGGCATTTATCAACAAGCTTTTACGCAGAAATTCATTCCTCACGCAACGTACACAGTCTAGTCCTCTTTTAAATACAAAAAGGTGACAATGGTTTTAGGGCTACGGAGGAACTATAAAAACAGAGTTTAGTAGAAATAAAAACACACAGACATGTTTTAGGATCAGATCAGATGTCATCAATGCTTAATGAAAGAAGGCCAGTTGGAGTGAAAACTCACAATTTAATTTCTCATTTGCAGTGTTACAGTGTCATTAGTAGCCGGCGGGCCACTTGGGAAGAAGCAAGGAGACAGTGCATTACCATGGGAGGTAATTTGGCCTCAGTTCCCACAAGGCGCGTGCAAGGTTTGTCCTACTGTTTTTGAACATATTTTTCGTAATCGTGTGTACAATGTGAATACAGATTGTGAAAGTTCATTATTGACCTTAAAAACAATAATTTATGAAAAAAACTTTTGTAAATATTATGTTGGAGATGTTGCCAAAATTACGCAAATTTCTTTTTAAACTTTAAACTTACAGCATTTTTGACCATCAATATGGCTGAAATAGCAACTGCAGACCTGTGGGTTGGTTTAAGTTCTTTAAAACAAAATGGATTTTACTGGACTGATGGGAAAGCGAGGAAATACACCAACTGGGGCGATTCTGTAAGTACACACTATCTTAGCTTAGTGTTGAGTCACCGTTTAATAGACATTAAAAAGTTTGAATTATTGTTTCTCTTGTTCCGCTCTTTAGAAATATCAACGCCGTCCGGGGACCTTTGATCAAATGTGGAATGAGGTAACATATCCAAGACAATATTTTAAAGTAAAATATAACTCCTTTTTAGTTTTTGTCATGACAGAGCAGACTAAAGTCCCTTGCTAGCAAACATCAAAGAGTTCAATTTAAACCAGTCAGCAGTTTTAAACTTTGATGTCCCATTGAAAAGCTTTCAAAATATTCCAAAACATCTTCAAGATATTTTGGAAAGTTTTTGAAATCGTATCAATGGTTTCCATCCCATCCCGACGTCCTTCACCCGGACAAATGTGTTGTGTTGAACAACAGTCCTTCCTTTGGCACCGGTAAATGGTTAATTAAGGACTGCAATGACACCAATGGATTTATCTGTCTTCGAGATCTTGGTGAGTTTGTTCTCTCTCTCTTTAAAAAATTCATCTGGAGGCAAAAAAAAATCATTCAATATAGAATGTCTTACAACCTCAGTTCAAATTACATGTAGTAGAGTAAACATGATTTGGAAAATTGGAAGCCATCATTTCAACCTGTAGTTCTTGTTTCAATAAAGTTGTCTGTAAAAATGTAATGAAAATAATAATAAAAACTATTTATCTCTCAACAGACCCAAATATCCAGCCTAAACCAGAGCCAGCAGTTAGTAACATCTATGTAAATCTGGGAAATGACAGTATCAAGGTTGTCACTAAAAATCTGACCTGGGATGATGCCAGGAAACACTGTGCACTTGATAAAGCCAACCTGGCGAGCCTTCGAAATGAGTGGACCCAAGCCTACGTCGAGCTGCTGGCTATGAATCTCAAAGCTCCTCTTTGGATTGGACTGAACAAACAGGTGCAGGCTGCCGCCAACTGAAAGTACTGTACTGGAGCACAAAAACAACTACCGGCTAGTTCCAGGAAAAAAATAACTGAAACAAAAATAATTAACTACACATGATTAGCTTGTATCCATGTCACATGGCATAGAAGCCTCACAAGACAGCTGACTATACTCTGTGGCGGCATACAACAGTGTATATTTGTTCAATCTATTTGGCAAAGAGAGACATTTCAAAAAGCCAATTACAATGCACGCTGAATTAATATGTTGATTTGATCTCTCTTGCTTTCAGAGCGGTTATTTTATGTATAGTGATGGCTGGCACATGCACTCTGCCGGCTGGGCTGAAGGTGAACCAAGCAGAGAACGACCTTGTGTGTACCTGGATGTGGATGGAAAGTGGAAGACCGCTTTCTGCAATTCGACCATGAACAGTGTTTGCATGCAGTCTACAGGTACGGTTGTTAGCGGGCAACGTAAATTAATACAATCCACAATCCATCAGTCATGCCGAGTGTCAACTTCTGAAGGCTTAATTGATCATACTGTAAATGCTCCAATATACTTTATTTTGCTTACGTCTTCAGCTTATGGTGTATCACATGTTAGCTTGTTAGCCTAGCTGTGACCCATGACAGGTAATATGTTCATGTTGTTCTATACGACTGAACTATAGTCCAACCGACACTGGGTTTTGAGGAAGATACCGTTATCACAATATAACAATCTGGTCATTATATTCCTTTTTTTTTTTACATAACCAATAATCTTGAATCCATTAAATTGGTTGGTTTTTAAGGATTGTGACAAAGATAAAAGTGTAACATTTTACTTTGTCAAATTCAATTTGTCAGTGCCATCTGATGGACAAACTATGTCATGATTCAGTTCCTAAATGACCTCAAACCTAGTTAAACCTTTCTGTGCAGCAATTTCATGATATTCATCTGCCGACATATACACAGTTACCAATGTATCTGCAATAAGCTCCTATCAGCTAATATATTGGCTTTTCAAAACACTACATCAAGTATTACAAAGAAGACATGCTTTAAAGGAGCGCAGGTGAGTTAATACAATCTATCTAAAATCAAAGATGGCGCATCATTTCTTCTTTGTGAGTACTGTTACGCAGCATTGCATTCAATGCTTACACTGATGGCTAGAAGCCATTTTACAAGTCTACAGTCTAACAATCGTTGTTGTTCTGTGAAAACAATGTATTCTAAAACTTGCCCACTTTCAGTTTTCAGCTTTGTGAAAATGCATTTTTCAGATAATCCAACAGTATTTTAAACGGGGTTTTCAGCTCAAGTAGGAGATGATTTCTCTCAAACCATGAATAAATACTTAATCCGTCAATTTATTTAAAAAAAAATCCGAATTAAATGGACATTTCACATGCAACGTATAGTCTAAGATGTGTTTTTCTTTCAACATTATAATCACTTTGATGAGAGTTTGTGATTTCCACCCTCTCACATACATGAGCACTGATTTTGTGAAAAATGTCAGTTCACTCATGCAATACTATGGCATTAATCCAGGATATGGATTAGAGGAAGGTATTACAATCCCCTCATCACTGTCTCTTTCACCCACAGATGTACCACCAACAGAGTCAACCATCTTTCCAGGGATTTGCCCTCAAGACACGAATGAGGAGCTCCAAGAGAGCTTCACCTGGCTGCCGTTTAAGGGCCATTGCTATTTGTTTGTAACCGATGAAATTGAATGGGCAGATGCAGCAAGCAGCTGTGTCCGGCATGGTAAGAGACACTTTTAGATCTCGAGTAGATCAAGTGTACGGTGTAACAAACAGCAATTAGTAATACGTGTTTTGTTTTGAAGGTGGAATTCTGACTAGCATTGAAAATCCCGCTGAGCAACAATTCATCCAAGGCAATGTGGAAATATTTAAAGATGGCCACAGCGCTTTCTGGGTTGGCATGTACAAAACTCATAACGGTATGATTGCACTCTTTTCTGTACTGTACTTTATTCACCCACAAATAAACTGTACACGCACATTGCTGTCAGTGGAATAATGTTAAACCCTTTGCAGGAATGTGTAACCCGTTATTCACAATTGAAACAATTTGGTCATATAATCAACATTCCTGCTGATGAAAGTGAAACAAACCAACTAAAATGGGAAAATTATTAATTTTAGAAAATACTTTTAGCTCAAATATCTTTTTTTAAATTGTGTTGACCAGAGGGTACCCTATTATTTTGTGTTCTTTTGTTTACTTTTCATACACACCTTAACAGGGCCTCAGCAACACACGTGGGGCAAATTGACGATATCAAACTGTGATATGACAAACTATCCAAATAGTATTACATGAAGTTTCTGTTTGGCTCTAGGGGAATGGAAGTGGTTGGATAAAACAGTTATGGACTACAATAACTGGGCTGAAGCTGAGCCAGGCAATGACTATGCAGAGATTGAAACCTCAGGTGGGACTTGGAGGACAGGTCGCAGATGGCACAACAGAGCATACATCTGTAAAACACCCAAAGGTAAGATCATCCTCCCCATGTGGTTTAAATAGATGATGTTTGCATCAGTTCTCCTCATACATGTGGACACATTGTTCTAAAGGCCTTTGGAATAAGAGGGAGCCATACTCAAGCCTCTGTTAAAGGTCCATTTTCCTAAAAACCTAATTAAACAAAGAGAGAAAAACTTCCTATTATCTTACAACTTTATGATTTGTAACGTTTGTTATTACAAGGATTGGTTTCTAAACAACAATAAAGGTAATCCTCCATCAACTGCCATAAACTCCACATCCAGCCTCAGATCATTTTTTATTTTGTTACTTCATGTATATACTGCTGAAATATGAATACAATAATTTCATTGGTAGACTGGGGAGTGACTGGGGTCAGTGCCGTTCATAAAAAAGATTATTTATCTGATCACTTTTCCCTTCTCTTTAAACAGTGAGTCCCATAGCTTCAATAAAACCTGGTAAGTTACTCCTTTGTATCTCCGTAAATTGAGTAGTATTTTAATTATTTAATAATAAGAATGATATTTTATTCATTTTGTACATGTAATGCAACATTGACAGTTATCAAAAAACATGTAGTGAATACAAATTATGTTTAAAGCTGAATTAAATTTTAAATTGTTTTGACTAATCCACTTCTATTTGCTTGTGCAGAACCTCATGGAGGTCAGGATCCTCGCGGTCGCGTCCACACGAGTTTGATTGTTGTGCTGATGATTACGATCAGTTCTACGCTGATAGTTGTTGCTTTCTTCATCTACAAGAAGTCTCCTCGTCTTTTACCCACCTTTGACAATCCACTCTACTTCGACAGTGAACGATCCCAGCCCGATGTGGTCGATACCAATAAACTGATAGAGAATGCAGAAGTAGAAAACCCTGAGCCGATGATAACTCTGTGATTTATAAAGTAGCGGAATCTAGCGGGACATACACTGTACTGAACTGTATCCCAGAATAACACTTTGATGCTTTATTAGTGTTTTAGCTTTGTTTGTTTTTGTACTATATAATTTAGTAAATATATATTCAGTTATTTAACAACATGTCACTAAGTGTGAGTTTCAATGGAGTTGGCGATGTCTGACCTCATAGAAAAAAACAATTTAGGCTCTAGGATGTCTCAGTGGGAATTATTGCTATTTGATTCTGTCTTTATATCTATGAATGAATGTATATAATTGTTACATATTATGGGCATGCTCACTAGATGCTGTTTATTGCTTGTACGGTAAAATCTCACTGCCTGTCATTGTTAAATGAACATTAAACCTGGCACTAAAGAATAATTAAAATAAGGTATATCTTATGAAATTAAATAACAAGGGACTGGACTTAAGTCAAAATAGTATTGCGATTTTACGAATTTTGCAATATGCTGAGTATTGCGATATAAAAAATTGCGATGTCAAATATTACAATATATCATCTATGTTCAACGCAAATTATGCAGTTGTTATCTGTTTAATCTAATAAAATAATGTTTTCACTCACTTCAGCCCATTTTATTAAGGCTTATAGTATATTTAAACTAATATATACATGTGGTATAATAATGCTGTGTTAGCCAATTCCCAATACTATTAAATTACATTACTACATCAACGAGCACATCTGAATCATTCACAGCATTAATATAGCAGAAAACAAATATGTTCTATGTAAAGGTGTAGTGGATGTCATGTCAGGTAATGTCTACCTGAGCAGAGATGGAAATCACTCTCCCGCTGTGTGTGTTGTAATCTGAGCTTCCCGTACTTTGTTGACAAATGGTTATATACACACCTTTATATATACACTCACCTAAAGGATTATTAGGAACACCATACTAATACTGTGTTTGACCCCCTTTCGCCTTCAGAACTGCCTTAATTCTACATGGCATTGATTCAACAAGGTGCTGAAAGCATTCTTTAGAAATGTTGGCCCATATTGATAGGATAGCATCTTGCAGTTGATGGAGATTTGTGGGATTCACATCCAGGGCACGAAGCTCCCGTTCCACCACATCCCAAAGATGCTCTATTGGGTTGAGATCTGGTGACTGTGGGGGCCATTTTAGTACAGTGAACTCATTGTCATGTTCAAGAAACCAATTTGAAATGATTGGAGCTTTGTGACATGGTGCATTATCCTGCTGGAAGTAGCCATCAGAGGATGGGTACATGGTGGCCATAAAGGGATGGACATGGTCAGAAACAATGCTCAGGTAGGCCGTGGCATTTAAACGATGCCCAATTGGCACTAAGGGGCCTAAAGTGTGCCAAGAAAACATCCCCCACACCATTACACCACCACCACCAGCCTGCACAGTGGTAACAAGGCATGATGGATCCATGTTCTCATTCTGTTTACGCCAAATTCTGACTCTACCATCTGAATGTCTCAACAGAAATCGAGACTCATCAGACCAGGCAACATTTTTCCAGTCTTCAACTGTCCAATTTTGGTGAGCTCTTGCAAATTGTAGCCTCTTTTTCCTATTTGTAGTGGAGTTGAATGGTACCCGGTGGGGTCTTCTGCTGTTGTAGCCCATCCGCCTCAAGGTTGTGCGTGTTGTGGCTTCACAAATGCTTTGCTGCATACCTCGGTTGTAACGAGTGGTTATTTCAGTCAAAGTTGCTCTTCTATCAGCTTGAATCAGTCGGCCCATTCTCCTCTGACCTCTAGCATCAACAAGGCATTTTCGGTTTCAGTTTGGAGTTCAGGAGATTGTCTTGACCAGGACCACACCCTTAAATGCATTGAAGCATCTGCCATGTGATTGGTTGATTAGATAATTGCATTAACGAGAAATTGAACAGGTGTTCCTAATAATCCTTTAGGTGAGTGTATATATATATATATATATATATATATATATATATATATATATATATATATATATATATATATATATATATATATATATATATATGGCACCCTGGACATTTTAAGGGCTAACATTGTTTCAGAGGTGTTATTGTATTATATTGTGTTAGTACCTTGCCCCCCGACAGCATTCATTTCTGGTTATTATAATTTAAAATGGTTTGTGTGACTTGTGGACTCGCCTGTTCTCATCTGCAGTGGCTGCAGGACGATACTCGTTTTCACCAATAGGTGGCAGTAGCGGGTGTTTGTTCATGACTGCGCTGTAACTCTGGTCTCTAAAACCAACAAGTTAGAGCAGTGAAAGATCGTCCAGATACTTGTAGATATTGATTTGGACTGTATTGTTGTGTGTTTACAGAAGAGACAAGGAGAATTGAGCACAATAAATAAATATGGAACACACTAAATGAAGACTCTGGTGCCGTGTGTAACACATTATATATATATATATATATATATATATATATATATATATATATATATATATATATATATATATATATATATATATAAATATATAAAAAATCATGGTTTTATGAATGAACTTGAACATGCAAAATGTAATCGTTACTCTGCAATGAAGGTGGGGTCTGTATTGTGCCCTCCCAGCTAGTGAAGCGTGTGTAGGTAAGCAGCATATATACATTTTTACACTTAAAAATGCTGTGTCAGTATATTGGATATATGTCACATAATGCTGTAGAAGTTGTCAAACTAGCTTGGAGTCAAGTCGCTGCTCCTTCCTGTCGAAAGGAGTCAGCTGAGGTGGTTCGGGCATCTAATCAGGATGCCTCCTGGACGCCTCCTCCCATTAGAGGTTTTCCAGGCACGTCCAACTGGTAGGAGACCCCGGGGAAGACCGAGGACACGCTGGAGGGATTATATCTCCCGGCTGGCCTTGGAACGCCTCGGGATCCCCCAGAATGAGCTGGAAAGTGTTGCGGGTGAGAGGGAAACCTGGGTCGGCTTGGTGAACCTGCTGCCAGCGCGACCCGACCCCGGATGGCTGATAATGGATGGAATTATGACAGTCCGCCTGGTACTTTTCGTCTTCTTTTTTTAATCAATAAATGTGTCAGAAAATGTCCTTTTGGCTAAATTATTTTTGCTCCTTTTTTCAGGAGAAATGTAACTTTCAAAATCTGTCATTATAATATGTCATTATAATATGTTATAAATGCTTAAAGAAGTGTGTAATAACCAAAAAGTAAAGAAACATATTTGTATTTGCATCAGGTTTCTCTTCATAAACAATTGTAAATGAACATGAAGAAAACTTTTGAGATTACAAAAATGAAATTAAACCTATTTTACATCTTCTCAAACAGTTGTGTTTGCCTAGAGCTCTCAGTGTCCATGTCCAGGCGTTTTAGAGATTTGTTTATCCCCCTGAAGCAGCTCCTCTCCAGCTGAAGACAGAACCCAACCTTGCACTCCTCACACATCCATGCAGTGCTTTTATGGCAGAGAGAACACTGTTTCCTCCCCAGGCTGGCCTTCTGTCTGTTCTTTTCCCATTGTCCTTCTTTTTGTTTGTGGGGACAGGAAAGCGGCCTTGAGTGGGGGGCTTAGGTGGACCAGCCAGTGGCAGAACCCTCAGAAACAATACTAACACTAGTATTTACAACACCAATATATTATTTACAAAGAAAACGCCACTAAAGCACTCTCCCCTGCTGCTTTCCTGCTCTGCTCACTTCCACTCCTCCCCCACAGGCAAGCTCGCCACTGTTTTTCACCATTACCGTAATGTACTGCATACCAATGGAAAGCTACTTCTTTATCTCTTACATTGGCCAGTAGCATGATAGCCTACTTCTTTATCTCTTACATTGGCCAGTAGCATGGTAGCCTACTTCTGTATCTCTTATATTGGCCAGTGGCATGGTAGCCGACTTCTTTCTCTCTTACATTGGCCAGTGGCATGGTAGCCTACTTCTGTATCTCTTACATTGGCCAGTAGCCTAGCCCAGAACAACAGTCAAAACTTCGTAACATGCGTCACTCTGCTCCCGGTCGTAGCCTCCTCTCCACAGGCTCCACAACAACAACATCCCACCTCACTCGCTCTGCCGATCATAGGTAGACAAGCTACAAGCTACAAGCTACACAGCTCATGAGACATTCACTGACCTCCTGAACCCAGTAATTACAATAAACAGTAATCTTATCTAGAACAACTTCTTCCTGTAAACACAATAACACTTTAAACATAACATGTTAACATGGCATGTCACTCAGTCCGTTACAGTATAGTTTAATACCTTTAATGAAGCAGGGTCGATGTTCCTCTTCTGCAGCTGGTTGAATAGCATGTCCACATTTGGGATGATGTTGTTCCGTCTGTAACTAAACAACCGTTTTCTCTTTGTGTAGCAGTGCTAGCGGGCTAACGTTAGTCCGCTAGCTAACGGTAGCACGTTAGTCCGCTAGCTAACGGTAGCCCGTTAGTCCGCTAGCTAACGGTAGCACGTTAGTCCGCTAGCTAACGGTAGCACGTTAGCCCGCTAGCTAACGGTAGCCCTGGCCTCTCCCTCCCCGTCGCCGCTGCTTAGTTCCGGAGGGCAATGTCAGGAATAAAGCTGCACTGTGGCTCCCCTCATTACAGCAGCCCGTCATAAGCGCTGGACCTATGGTGTCCGTGGCGTTCTGGATAGTGATGTACCGTTAGCGCCGATGTAGCTTAGCATGAGCATCAGCTGGAAATATCAGTTGACTCTTCTCGTCCACTTGGCGATACAAATCAGCGTTCTTTACTTCCTCCAGAATGTAATCCCTTATAACCGACAGCAGCATGCAGTCCAAGTCTTGGAGGAGATATTTGATCTAGTTAGGCTTGAGTCTTAGGGCTCCATTGTCATGACGTTAAAATGGCGCTGAGAGAGACGGGCAGACGAGAATACAAGCGAAGAGAACGAGAACACGAGAGACTAGCTGTGAACGCGCACCCGGGGCCTGGCCCCGCAGAAGTCCTTTTTAGGCCGCGGATTGGATAAATGATATGTCCATCATTTATATCTTTAATCAGTGATTGGCTAAACTGCGTATTAAACCCGACTTTCTTGGGCCAAATGCTTCGTGGCCCCGGCATGTGCGAGCATTAGAGACCAGTGCATGAGCAGCTCAGAGCAGAGAGGACGAGCAGGAAAAGCAGATATTTAGCGCAGATATCCTATTTTACAAATATTACTGGGTACATTCCATAGCTCAAACACATAAATATTGACAATTAGTATAAGTTATTAATATTTTTATAATTTTTTTATAATTAAAATTATAAATAATGTTTTTTTTTTTTTTTTTTTTTTTTTCTGGCTCAAGGTGGGTGGGGCCAGGCCCCGCGGCCCTCTATTGGCCGGCCGCCACTGGTCTACACGTATTTCTTCATTTATTTATTTCTGTATTTCTGTGTCCTTGTATGCAAATGAGCTGGGGCGGTCTGAACCTCATTGTTAAACAGGATTGGTCAAGTAGGGGAGCCAGACAGAAGCAACCGATCCCTGGCACATGGCCCCTGTAGAAGTCAAAAAGCTGTCTAGGCTAGGGTGACCATATCCTTAACACCAAAAAGGAGGACACTATGCGGTATTATCAAAGTTTTCAATGAAAATCTGGGCTGTTCTCTTGACCTGATAGACAGTGAGGATAAGCTTTGTTACATTTTAGGCGATTTCAATATAAACCTTCTAAAAAATCGACTACATACTCCTATTGGGGATTTTCTTAATATCCTTTACTCTAGTTACTTTTTCCCTCTTATTCATAAAGCAACACGAGTTACAGAAAATTCAGTGACTTTGATTGATAACATCTTAACCAATTCTCTGAGTGAAGGAACTAAATCTGGAGTCTTGTTTTCTGACTTGTCTGATCATTTTCCCATTTTCCAATACTCTATAATCGAGATTAAGAGAGCTAAACATACTAAGAAGATGATGCAGAAAAGAATTATGAGCCAATCAAATATTTCTAAATTCAATGATATTCTTACCAGTATATCATGGGAAGATTTATATGTGGAAAAAAATGCTGATTTGGCATATCAGAAGTTCATGAAAGTTATTAACCTTAGTTTCAATGATTGTTTTCCAATTTGTAGTTCCACCAAGAAAAGCAGTCAAGTTAGTAAACCCTGGTTCACAATACATTTACTGAAGCTACTTAAGAAAAAAAATAAACTGTACAGAAAATATCATTTAACTCCTACTCCTCTTACTCACGGTGCTTATAAATCCTGTAGAAATAATTATACCCATACCATTAGATCTGCAAAAAAAAAATATTTCAGTGAAACATTTCTGAAGTGTTCAAATGATATAAAAAGCACGTGGAAAGTAATAAATCAGGTGCTGCAAAGAGAAAAGATTACCAAAGAGCTTCCTTCAGTCTTTTTGGATGGTGAGAATTCTATTGACAAGCCGTTTGATATCGCTAAAAAATTTAATGAATTCTTTGTAAATATTGGTCAGGATTTAGCGAACAATATTCCATCTTGTCATGGGAATCCTCTGGATTTTATTCCAACAAATGTCCCTATTATCTCTAATTTTATGCCCCCAGATATGCAAGAAATAAGTGATATAATTGACGATCTCAAAACATCTTCGGCTGGCCATGACAACATTTCGGCATTTCTTGTCAATTCTTTACAAACACCAGTATGGCTTCCGTAAAAATCATTCAACATATATGGCTCTACTTTACCTTGTTGATAAAGTTATCTCTGCACTTGACAATAATGAATTCGTTTGTAGTATTTTCATTGACCTTTCCAAAGCCTTCGACACAGTAAACCATAATATTCTATTGGAAAAGCTGCATAAATATGGATTTCATGACATTGCATACAAATGGTTAAAAAGTTATGTTGCCAATAGAAGACAGTTTGTTTATGTTAAAGGTTGTTACTCAAACAAAGCTAGACTAATATGTGGGGTTCCACAGGGGTCCATTCTTGGTCCATTATTATTCCTACTTTATATTAATGATTTGTCCAATGTGTCAAAAAGTCTTTTTCCGATAGTGTTTGCTGATGACACAACTCTAGTTCTCTCTCATTCAAATTTCAATTCTCTAATTATGGAAGCTAATGCTGGTTTAACCGCCTATGCTACATGGTTTAAATTAAATAAGCTATCTTTGAATATCAAAAAATCTAATTTTATTATTTTCAGTGGTAAAAAATCTTATTCGAAGAATTTAACTAAAATTAAAATTGAATCTCTTGAGATGCCTCAAGTCTCATCTACAACATTTTTAGGAGTTATCATTGATGAAAGTTTAAGTTGGAGTATACATATTGACTGTGTTAGTAGAAAAATAAACAAATCCATTGGAATTATAAGGAGGGTTAGACATCTTGTTTCTGCAAACCTCCTTATTCTTTATTACAGTTTAATTTATCCTTATCTCTCTTATTGCAATATAGTTTGGGCAAGTACTTTTCCTACTTCTCTGAAAAAAATGTTGTTTCTCCAGAATCGTTTTGTCAGGATTGCAACACGATCACAGTCTCACATCTCAGCTGCTCCTTTATTTCACAAACTGCAGATTCTTACTATTTATAACATTAATATTTCTTTAACTTGCATTTTCATGTATAAAACACTTTTAGGTGAAGGAAATATTCCTGATCATTTCAAGACCTTCTTCATAGTCAATTCTCAGATTCATTCTCACTCAACTCGTCAATCTTCACATCTTCATCCTCCAAAATTACTGACTAGCAGAGGTCAATTTTCTATTAGATTTAGGGGAACCAAGTTATGGAATAACTTTTCCCACCTCACAAAGAAATGTCTCTCTATAAAAAATTACAAAAATTGCCTAAAAGAAAGTCTAATTGCTGTTTCGTAAGAGTTTGTTATGTATTGGTGGGGTTTTTTTGTTAGTTTTTTTCCTCTTTTTTTCTTTTCTTGTTTTAGCTGTTATATCGACATTTTTAGTTACCATTGCTTAGAAATTGCCACAGAGGTTTAATCCAATATCCCTGAACAAACTCAAGCTATGCTGACTTTCACGGTCACACATGCACACATGCATACACACACTCACACACAGACTTGACATGATTACATTATTTTTATTTCTCTTCTTTCTTTCTTTTGTTGTCTTTCTTATGTATATTTCAATTTATGTTTGTAATTTTGTAAAATTTTAAATATTATAGGTGGAGGCTTCAAATAAGCCCAGTTGGCTTTTTGTCTCTTCCTGCACTGTGATATTCATTTTTTGTTTCTGTTATGATTTTTGTTTTGTTTTATTGTTTGAATTGTGCAAAATAAATAAAAAATAAAAAATAAAAAATTGTGAGGCTGTGAATAATTGCACAGGAGGGGTGCAGTTTGATTTTATTAAGTGTGAAGAGAGATGTGAGCCCTTTTTACTGTAATTGATCTCCTTGGAGCAGGGCTGGCCAACCCGCGGCTTCATGCGGCTCTTACGTTCATATCGAAGTTTGTGTTTGTGTTTTTTTTTTTCTTTTAAAATCTTTTTATTGATTTTGCAAAAAATACGTCGACCGGACTGTTTGAAAGCCCTGCTAGTCACAGCTTCTCTGACGCACCTTGAAATATTTCGGCAAACTTCTCAGACCTCAATGCTTGTATTGTGTGAATTACACCATCAGTTAGCTTGTAGGCTGTGGAGCAGTCCAGGCTTTCTTCTTGCAGAGCGTTTGATGCAAGAGCAGTGAATTCACATGCTGGGGTGCTGATTTCCATGCAGAGGATGAATGCCAAGTTAATCGCATTTTTGTAAATTTTTTCTAGCTGTGAATTCTCGTGACATTTATGAACATAAATTCAACATACTTTCGAAATTGTCTAAACGGCATTCATACAACAACACAAAGAAGATGCCTGCCTGTATCTATCTCTATCTCTCTCACTCTTCATTAAACATGACAAATGTCAGTAAACAGCTGGACAAGGCTTTGAAATCACGGATTTCGTGAGTTTTTAGTTTGTTTATTTTTTAGGAAACGTCGGACCAGTTGCGACGTAATGTTTTCAGCGGCGCTAATGTTGTGGTTCATTTATCACCAAACAACGTCGGGGGATTGCACAAACAGTCATTACCTGTTTGTCTGACGCTGCGGGTCAGAGCAGAAGTAGCTGCACCCGTTTAGCGCTCAGCACTGCATGAGCACTACGTGGAGGAGGAGGAGGGGGGGCGCGGCGGGGGAGGGAGGGGCGAAATTCTCACAAGAACTCAAATAAATGCCCGGTCAGATATCAAAACACATTTGGGGGGAATTGATGACAGAGAGAGTCATTTTTATTCTTAAATACTGATGAATGAAGAAAACAATTGGGCTCCAGCAGAAGGGGCACTTTTCTCATCCAGGGCAAAAGGGCAGGTGTTGAGCACCACTAGGGGTCTATCTGTGCACGTGCCTGCCCATGTGAAAGAATTGGTTCGAGTGGCAACAACGGAATACAAGCCAGATTTGAAGAGGATTGTTCAAGGCAAGGAATGCCAGAAGTCCCACTAAGCAACATGCATAGTAAAAGAAAAACGCTATTGTAAATTATTATATTTTTGTTTGTGGACTTGGTTGAACTAAGTTTGTGTGTGTGAGACAGTGCACACAATGTTCATTGTTGAAAAGGACTGGCCTGTGGTCTTAGTACTGTAGGAGTCAATTTCTGTCATTATCATGTTGGTGTGTGACATTTACAGTAAATCTGGCTGAGCAGAGGTCTGTGTGTGTGTGTGAGGAAGGGATGGGGTGATGTTCATGTGTGCCCATGTGTATGATGTGACTCTTTGCGCTAACACAGTAAAAAATGTGGCTCTTAGTCTCTGACTGGTTGGCCACCCCTGCCTTGGAGCATACCCTGCTTTATCAACTAATTAATATGTATTTAAATTTTTTAATATGTATATGTAATATATTATTAATATGTCATTATTAATTGTAATTAACAATGAATTAATATGTATTTTTTATGTATTGTTATATATATACTTATATATTTTTATATAATTGCAATCAATTCGGTAAAAAGTAATAAAACACCGCTGTAGTTCAAAGTAAAAGTTCAATTAAAATCTTAAGTTATGAATCTTAACCTTTCCCTCCGTTAAACTGATGTAACGTTACTGTGAATAAATAAGAAACTAATAAAGTTTGCTCGTTAGATCCTCAAAACTGAATTATATCTCATGTTTAACCGCTATGGAGAAATCGGAGCCAGCGGATCATTTCAAAAAGTCCTGCCGGGATCAGGCTGCTCTCGGCGGGCAGCACAGCGCTGACGGCCCGGTGCTGCGGGACTCACGGTCCCGAGAGCAGGACCTCAACTCGTCGGCATATCTTTTTAAGTCGGCTGATTCTTGAATAACCGATCACAGATTTGTAACTTCTCGCCTGAAAACATCCTAAATTTATATCTGCAAAAAAAATCACTTTTAAAAGATATTTTATGAACATCCAGCACGATATGAGCAAGATTTCCCAAAAATGCCTCCTTGAGCGGTCACCGAGTTTTTCAAACTGTATTATGGTGCCGTAACAACAGCCCACATACTAATAAGACACTTTTTTGGAAAGATTAGGACCTAAAGAATCGGAATCTGCAACACAATTCATACTAGAACACAGCATTTGGTTGTTAAAAGGAGTTTCAATCAAAAAACTGTCGTTCGGTTCAAAAATTGAGTTTACGTAAATACTTAAACTTAACGGTTACTTGAATTATGTTTCACACCATATGTCTCTTCTCAGAAGGGTTGCGGTATTGTAGCAATTTAAATGAAGTTAAACAACGATAACGGAGATAAGATGTTGTTGTTTTTTGTCTGATAATAGGCCCAGGGGGATTTTCACACCCTGTTATTAAAGGGTTATTATCATTTCATCATTGCATATCATCCTGCTGATAGTTATTATAACAAATAGTCTTATCCAGCTGATGTTGATGTTGCCCAATTGCAACTTTTTGACATCTTACTCAACTCTAACGTTACTACAGCTCACTTCTCAAATTCCCAGAAGCCACTTCCTCTTTGAATATAATGTTTAAAAAAAAAAAAGCACACATCCAACACGATATAATTTAGAGTACAGAAATAATTATCCTGGCGAGGGTATTCAGATGTGTACTTAAAGGACCACTTCAGTCTGAAGGAGAGCCTGGTGCTCAAAACGTGACACAGTAATCCAATCTGATTATTTTGCACGAGTTGTGTGAAAGTTTGGAGACGTGTGTTTTGATATAGTTTTGCTGTTTTTAAACGTAGGCACTTAAATTCATCAAGTCTTTATCAAGATCTGTTCGGCATGGAGGTATGCGAGAAAAACAAAGTTTTGTTTAAGAATTCGTAGGGCGAGTAATTGATATTGTGGGTGAATTATTCCTTTTAGTTAGTATTACAACATCAAATCAAGTCTTTACCGAACACTTTCTCTCACTTATGGCCATGTATGAGGGCCTACTTCCTCTGCTGCTTCTGTAAGCCGAGGGTTAAGGATGTGGGAAGACTTGCAGCCGATTCTGAGGCATTGCTGCGATTCTGGCAATGCTGCGATTCTGAGGCATTAAAAGTCCCGCATTGTAAAAAGTAAAATATTCACATATTCTTTTTTCTTTTTATTATTACGCTGGTCTAACTGCGATATCAATATGTTAAAGTGATAGGAATTCCGTAGACACACTAAAAGGAGCATTTAAAACAGAGGTATAGGTCGGTAGTTTTTTGAAAACTAAAGCAAACATGTTCTAGTACAAACTCAAAATATAAGAATGAACCTGGAATTGAGCATGATATTTCTCCTTTAACCCTTAGGAATCTGCGAGCGCGGATCCGCACTATACGATACTGACGTTTTGAAAATATTCATTTGGTTCATCAGGGTCTATTGTATTTCTAATGTTATGTTCAAAATGGTTGCGTATCTGGAGATATCTATAAAAATCAGATTTTTCAAGACAATATTTTTTCCTTAGGTGTTCAAAGTCCTTTAGTTGTCCTTTTTCTGTCAGAGAGTAGAATGTTGTTATACCTTTTGGGATCCAAGATTTAAATCTATGATCCATTTCATTTGGCTTAAACCCATTGAAGTATTTGTAGTTTATGATCTAGTTTATATTCTCCTCTTATCATGTTCCAGATTTTTTAATTGAATTTGATCCATGGGTTTTGTAAATTGTCTATAGGTTTTCCCAGGTTTTTGTGGGCCAATACTGCTTGAATTGGGGGTCATTCATAATAGAGAGTTCAATATCTTTCCACCTGGCGCAATAAAATGAGGTACACATGTTAATTAAGGGTTTAATCTGGACAGCATAGAAGTAATCCTTAAAGTTGGGTAGAGCCATTCCTCCTTCTTCTTTTGGAAGTTGTAGAGTTTTAAATTTAATCCTTGGTTTTTTCCCTTGCCAGATAAATCTTGAAATGATTTTATCCAATTCAGAGAATTGTTTCGGGGGAATTTCTACATTTCTACATCGTGGGAGAATGTTCATTTTTACAGAGTCAATTCTATGGCCTAATTCGAGGAAATAAATAGAGTTCCATCGATGTATATCCTCTTTAATTTTTGTTGAGAGGGGAGTGTAATTTATCTCTGCCAATGTTGAGATATCTCTTGTTAGGTATATTCCTAGGTATTTCAAGGACTTCTGATCCCAGTTAAGGTGGAATTTATCTTTAATGTGTTTAGGAGGTGTTCAATTAAAGGTCAAGATTTGTGTTTTTTGCAGGTTTAATTTATATCCTGCATGTCTACCAAATGTTTTTAACAGGTTCATTAATTCAAAAAAGGAGTTAGAGGGGGTACTTAAATAAATCAAGATATCGTCAGCATACAGGGCCACTTTGTGGTCTGATCCATTTATACAAATGCTTTCTGTCTGTCTTATCCATTGCGCAAGAGGCTCTATATAAAGGGCAAAAAGCAGTGGAGAAATTGGGCATCCCTGTCTTGTTCCACGCTCTAATATAATGGTGTCTGAGAGATGACCATTTCTTTTTATCCAGGCCAAAGGTTTAGCATATAGTGTACGAATGCCTTTAATAAACGTGTCGTGCATGCCAAATCGTTCAAGGACTTTATATAAGAAAGGCCAGCTCACTGAATCAAAGGCCTTCTCAGCATCCAGACTGACTAGGTAGACTTCAAGATTGTTCTATTGGATGTGGTTTAGTACGTGCAGCGATCGCCTGATGTTATCGTGGGTTTGTCTTTGTGCGATAAAGCCAGTCTGGTCGTTATGTATAATTTGAGGAAGTATCTGTTCCAGTCTTTTGGCCAGGATGGCTGTATATAATTTGTAGTCAACATTCAACACTGAGATTGGTCTATAAGATCCACAGTCTAGTTTATCTTTTCCTTCTTTGTGAATAACAGAGATCACTGCCTCGCTCCAAGATGGAGGCATCTTTGCATCTTTTTGAGTTATATTGCAGGCCCTAAGGAGGCTTGGTATTAGCTCAAATCGAAATGCCTGGTACCACTCTGAAGGGAGGCCATCCGGACCAGGTGATTTATTGGCTTTAACTGATAGAACAATCAGAATCAGAGTAATTTATTGGCCAAGTATGTTGCACACACAAGGAAAGTGACTCGGTGAATGATGCATAACAATAAACATAGAATAAAGCAATACAAATATAATAAAGGCAAGGCAATAACAGCAACCTATTCAACAGTCTTTGTCTGTGCTCATTCGTTCAAGGTTGACTTGGTGCCCTTTAGCCTTCTGGTTTGGCTTGCCTAGCCCAACTGTCCTCCTGTTATTGACTATAAGCCTACTTTTTTTAAACCACATTAGTATTATTTAGTTGTGTCTGCAGAGAAGTATTCTACAGTGTAACCGTTTTGAAACAAGTAATTCCCAGAAATATACCAAAGAGTAATTTTTAAGAAGCTCCCGCATTTCACATAAAAAAGACAAAGTCAGCAGTCTGAAAGCTTCTTTGTTGCAAATATTACACAATTCTTCCTCCATGACTGCAGTCAAGTTGAAATAATGAAGAACGAACCAAATGGCCAACTGCAACGTTCTCCACAATCTGTGTGAATCATGCTTATCTGCTCCAACCACAATTTGTATCACATCTGCTTCCTCTCTTGACATACGTGTCTAAACTCATGGAATCAGAATCAGAACCATTTATTGTCACGTATGTTTTCACATACAAGGAATTTGTCATGGTGGGTGGTGCATAACATTAAACAATAAACACAGTGCAAGAAATAGGAGCATATTCAATTTACAATTACATTTACAATAGTATATAAAATAAAAATAAAGTGCACAGACAAACAGATAACACTATTTTAAACAAGTGTAATGTGAAGTGACAAGTGTATTTAAATATGAGGTATGAAGGGATGTGCAGGGGAGTGACCGGTAGGAAACAGTCCTAGGGATGACAGAGTCAGTCAGTGGGGGACCCGGGCTCTGTTGATGAGCCCGACTGCCGACGGGAAGAAACTGTTTGTGTGGCGTGAGGTCTTGGTCCTGATGGACTGCAGCCTCCTGCCAGATGGAAGGGACACGAACAGTTTGTGTCCAGGGTGAGAGCGGTCGGCTACAATCTTCATTGCCCGCCTCAGGGTCCTTGAAGCGAACAAGTCCTGGAGGGACGGCAGATTGCAGCCAATCACCCTCTCGGCAGAGCGAGGATGGACTCAACGATGGCTGTGTAGAAGTGCACCAACATTGTCTTTGGCAGGTTGAATTTCTTCAGCTGCCTCAGGAAGAACATCCTCTGCTGAGCCTTCTTTGTGATGGAGCTCAGTGTTTCCCCTAGGTTTACAGCTTCGGGGGGGGGGGGGGGGGGGGGGACACACGGACGGACAGACAGACGGACATACTACATAGTGGCAGTGGTGTATAGTAACGAAGTAGAAATACTTCGTTACTGTACTTAAGTAGTTTTTTGGGATATATGTACTCTACTTTACTATTTATATTTCTGTTTACTTTTACTTTTACTTCACTACATTTTGCAAAGAAAACTGGTACTTTTACTCCGATACATTTCCCCTGAAACCTTCGTTACTCGCTACAAAATCAAATCTATCTCTAGAAAGAAAGAAAAACACATCCGGGACTGTGGTGGAACACAGACTCCACGAAGCAGGTTTTGCGAATCACAATATTCTCTCGTCCAGCGCTCCCAAACCTTTATGAGTCACGGGCCGGTAACGTGAAGACCAAACTGTCACGGACCGGGTCCGACCTCGGAGAGACAGGAGACAAGGACACCTGACGTGTGTTCGTTATGTCCAGTCTACTCCTAACTAAACCTTTAGTCCAGTCTACTCCTAACTAAACCTTTAGTCCAGTCTACTGCTTAACTTATAACGCGCTGCACAAAGACAGGATGTTGAAATGAAAGCAGGTTTTCATGCTTTTTTGGCGATCTCAGGATACTTTGCCTTGGTTTTAATCCAGAACACCGGCAGAATTGAAACAGATTTAAGTTTCATTTTTAGGGTAACGTGACATATTGACATGTGTCAAGAGGTTCCGTCTGAGGTCACCACAGACGGATGTATCTGGTCATTTTTCACAATAAAACATTTTTCCGGACTTTTTTAATTTAACTTACATTTTTCATTCATTCTTTCTGTGCGGCCCAGTACCAAGGGGCCTGGTATCAAGGGCCCCACGGCCCGGTACCAAGGGACCCGGTACCAAGGGGCCCGGTACCAAGGGACCCGGTACCAAGGGACCCACGGACCGTTACCGGGCAGAATGAGCATACTTATAACCACACTGTTACAACTCCTTCATAGTGTCATATTGCTTTTTGGAGAATTACGATGATAAGTTCATAGTAGATGCAAAAGTATACTTAGGTACAATATATTATGTTGAACATAATATATATGGTTATTTTATCAACACAACTCCTTGTCCTTGGTCACGGTGACCACAGCACTTAAAAGAATAAACTTCATAACTCTCAAAACTCTGACCCATTGCTTTTTTATTAAAAGCATGTACTTGTACTTTTACTTTCAATACTTAAGTACATTTTATATCAGAAAAATACTTTTGATACTTAAGTACAGAAAATATCAGATACTTTAAGACTTTTACTCAAGTAGTATTTTAATAGGTGACTTTTACTTTTACTGGAGTAATTTTCCAGTAAAGTATCTTTACTTTTACTCAAGTACGGCTTTTGGGTACTTTATACAACACTGCATAGTGGTACCTCACAGTACTACAAAGTAATACCTCACAGTACTACTAGTGACTCCATCTGTGCTTTTATAAATAACAGAATAAAGAACATTGCAATCCATTTCAAGTAAACCAGATCGCTCCATCAGACAAAAAAAGAAAAGTGCTATCACTTTGTTAGAAAAATGAAAATGAAGTTAAGCAAAAAATAACTAATATTGAGTGACTAGTAGATATCTTATTGTGGAAAACAATTAGCAATTTTTTTGCCAAACAAAACAGAATGAGTGCAGATGTGTGAGCATCACGTTGTATCAGTAGTAATGGCTGCAGTGAGCTGCTTTCCTCTACAACTCTTTATAAACGGGGTTGTAGATTTGATACGGCTCTCAGTTAATGCTCAATGTTGATCTGAGATCTGTATTCTGATGAGAGACACAACAGCAGGAAAGCCGACCTCATGGAGACTTCATAAATCGGCTTTTGGCTAAATGCCAGGGAATCGGCGAGTCGCACATGCGCAAGCGTAACCTGTTAACGGCGGACGGTGAACATTTAAAACCAGCATTTCCTCTTGCGCCCCACCTGTAATAAATACCGCCCCAGTTTGATAAATACCGACTTAAAGGAAACATGGTGTTCATTTATTTTAATGACGACCACTGCAGTGTGTTTTTCAGGCTTTTGGAAGAATATTTCCAGAGCCTCTCGATATATGTGAAGTCAGAAATGTAATTTATGGAGCTCCGCAGGCTGTTTGTCTTGACCTGCAAATACATGAACTGTTAGGCTTTAACAGTGATAGCTCGTATATTAAAATAGTGATAGTTTAAAGCAGCAAATCCCATTGTGAAAAGCACGCAACATATTTTTCGCCACTCTCTCTCTCTCTGTCTGTCCACTGTGTGCTCTTCACCTGTGTGCAGCGCATCGGGGCGGAACTCCGCCATGCGCGACACCGAGAGCAGAGAAGTACACTCGACCATGTAGAGACGGAAATGACAAGCTGTCGTGTAGATACGATCAATAACATACAGCCGTTTAGTTTGTTTAATAACAGAACAATGTGTAGACCTGTTCTATAGGAAAGATAACCTTAAATGACTTCTGTTATCTGGCGTTATAGAAAACATTGCAGGAGGGGCGGCGGGTTTCTTCAGGGGGTGCCCCGCCCCCCTATATAACGGTAGGGGAAACACTGGAGCTGATGTTCAGCTCCCACTTGAGGTCCTGGGTAATGATGGAGCCCAGGAAACAGAAGGACTCCACAGTGACGACGGTCGAGTCACACAGGGTGAGAGGGGCTGGTGGGGCTGCGTTCTTCCTGAAATCTACAACCATCTCCATTGTCTTTAGAGCGTTGAGCTCTAAGTGGTTTTGGCTGCACCAGGTCACCAGACACCTGTAGGCGGACTCATCCCCACCAGAGATGAGTCCAATGAGGGTGGTGTCATCCGCAAACTTCAGGAGCTTGACGGACTAGTGACTGGAGGTGCAGCTGTTGGTGTACAGGGAGAAGAGCAGAGGGGAGAGAACGCAGCCTTGGGGGGAACCGGTGCTGATGGTCCGAGAGGCTGAGACATGTTTTCCCAGCTTCACATGCTGCTTCCTGTCAGACAGGAAGTCTGTGATCCACTTGCAGGTGGAGTCGGGCACGTGCAGCTGAGAGAGCTTGTCATGCAGCAGAGACGGGATGATGGTGTTGAAAGCAGAGCTGAAGTCCACAAACAGGATCCTGCGTAGGTTCCTGATGAGTCCAGGTGCTGGAGGATGAAGTGAAGGGCCATGTTGACAGCGTCATCTACAGACCTGTTGGCTCTGTAGGCGAACTGCAGGGGGTCCAGCAGTGGGTCAGTGAGGGTTTTTAGGTGGGACAGGACTTCATGACCACAGAGGTCAGGGCGACGGGCCTGTAGTCATTGAGTCCTGTGATCCAAGGTTATTTGGGGACGGGCATGATGGTGGAGGCCTTGAAGCAGGCACGTGGCATGTCTCCAGGGAGGTGTTGAAGATGTCTGTAAACACCGGAGACAACTGATCAGCACAATGCATTGAATTCATGAATGTAAATATAAATTAAGGAATGCAAAATAAATTAAGGAATACTACTGTAGATGGTAAATAAGTGGAATAACTGGTGGTTACCTTAATAGCTTGTAATGTATATAAATATAAATGATAACTAGCAAAATCAAAAAGAAATGTTTTGCTCTGTACTACGTGTTTACTATGTGCGTAGACGATTACTCAAGAGGTCAGCTACTGGAGCATGATACTAGCACTTCTTGTTTCTCACATTGTCTGTTGTTTATTATGCAATGGCAAATGCCACATCCACGTCCAAACATCTTTTGGGAACATGTACGACAATGAAACTGCCAAATGTGCAAATATCAGCTTTTGGGTTCCGGTTTTAAATCACACTTATACGTTTGAAGTATAAAGAAAAAAAGTCATGACGACATGACGAGACGGGATGTGTCAGTTCTATCAAGATTGACTTTCCACCATCATTCATACAGCTCTTACATCCCTTGTGAGAAATGCATGGATAAAGTCTTCACCTGTCAGACGTCTCAGACTAATACTGACGATGAAGATAACTTGTACAGCCTTTGTGCTTCTCATCCAAACATTACAATGTTTTGCTTCAGACGGTACAGTATTAACAACTTTGACTTTTGAATTGTTTGTGAGATTGTGTAGATATGCACTCTCCTCTTTATGTGAGACTGTTCTTTACCATGTGTCATGTTTCACTCGTGTTAAATACATTATTTTCTTCTTGCAGTTTTACTTTTGTATTTATATCTTGCATACACGGGATGTCAATATACAATGGATTTTTTTTCCTTCTTTTTTCTGCAGTAAACATTCTAAGTGTGTAATTCTTTATTTCTCAACAGATTCACCATTTCAACTAACTAACAAAGACACTGGTTTTTGTTTGGTTAAAACAAACAACAACTGCAATGACATACGCTGGACAACTGGTGATCGACTTCTGGTTCTGCAAACGAAGAAGTGCCTGGGAGTCCAGGGGAAAAGTGTGGGAAGTGAAATAAACCTCTACGATTGTGACGAAAAGAGCGACCTCCAAAGGTGGGAATGCAAGAATGGAACAGTGCTCGCCCTCAAAGACCAGGAGCTTTACATTGACCTCACTGCAGATACCACAGCAGTCCTCTCCAAAACAATTGGGCCCAATAACCACATCATAATTTCAGGGACATCCAACGGCGCTTGTGCAAGAACATACAGAGGTACAGTATAAAACAGTTTGTTGTTTTGAAGGACTTGCCCTGTCTACCCTAAATCATGACCATTTTCATTGAATGTCAAGCACAAAAATATAATAATGAAAATGACAAATTTAGAGATTATGTTTAAGGGAGATGATGAGGGTGTGTTAAGTTAAAAAAAAGGTATATAACTGCAGATATACATGTTCTGAAGCTAATCTTTGCTTCATCCCCTCTTAGAACTCTTTGCACTTGATGGAAACGCTGCTGGACTGCCATGCATGTTCCCCTTCCAGTACAGAGACCAGTGGTACTCAGACTGCACTACGATCGACTCTCCAGAAAAGCATCTTTGGTGTGCGGTTGAAACTAAATATCAAAGTGAACGCTGGGGTTACTGCCCGAGTACTTGTGAGTACTGCCTGTGAAAAGTCATGTTGTTTTAATACTGCAGTGGCATAAGGCCATATTTACAATGCTGGCGTATACCGATTGAAAATAAGTGAGTCATGAAAGTTTTCAGTGCTGAAAACTTCACTATTTACATATACACAAGATTTTCTTTTAAAATGAACGTCTAAAGTCAAGCTAAACTCAACTTACTCCAACCAGCCTTACTGTGAATTTACTTTATTATTTTTTCAAGTTGCACATTCACTGAGACAGATTACGCTTCATGGGAAATTTAATTTAGGGCCAACCATCAGTATAAAATTATGTCAACCCCCATCATTTAATGAAGACAAAAAATATCCAGGCATAAAGTTTTATATTTTTAAGCAAACATAACATATACATATTGTGTTTGCTCACAGCTAAAGAAGGCTGGACTATACACCCAACAACAGGAGCATATTACCAGCTCAACACACAGTCTGCTGTGACTCAGCACCAGGCTGAAGCCAGCTGCAAACAGCAGGGTGCCTCCCTGCTCAGTATCACCGATCCTCACCAGCAGGCCTACGTCACAGGTAAGGTGACACTATACTATATATCCTAAACTTAATGTTTTGATAAAGGGAGTATTTGGGTCATACAATAATGATGTGCCATTTGTTTTTTCAATTATTAATTTTGATTCATAATATCACTCCTATTACCTTTGGGGTCAATTTGACAAATGATTGACAATGTTTTTTTTTGCTTCATATTTCATGTTTGTGTGTGTGTGTTATTGTTATGCCCCTACCAGTTCCAAGGTTGCAACATTGTTGATAAATTCAAGCACCGACACCTGTCTGCTCTCACATTCCCGCACATTTTAGCCTCTGTCTTGAGGGAACCAATCTTTATTTGCTCATACTCTATCCGAGCTGCAAATGGTGGGGGCGGGAACTTATGGTTGTGTACATCATGTGTACAGTAGTGCAGACAAAAGGCTGGAATTTACCTTCTGGTGGCCTGAAGGAAAGATAATATGCTGTTCATAGTCTGTCATTTTAGTGACTTTGTTTTTTTCTCACACAAACATATTCGCATACATAGCACTTAGTGTAGCATAGACTAATCCTTGACACAATGCTCAAATGTACTTTTTTATATATATATATTTTTTAAATAAAGACCTTACTGATGTTCTGATGATGATGATGTTCTGTTTTAAAAAGAAAATCCTTCTCAATTTCTGAAATTGTGTTTGTTTTTCCTGGGGTCAAATTGACCCCGAACATAATCCATTATTAATTGGGTGTTTTTTATTTTTTTATTTAACAGGCTATTTAGGTAGTCAACAAATACACATGAAGTACCTGACACTTAAACTTGGGAAACAATATTAATTATAATAATTTTCTGGAGGTTTAAATTGCTGGGGTCAAATTGACCCCAAGGGTAAAAGATGTTAGTAAATTTGAAGGTAACAGGAGGGTTAAGAATATTTTCTTTATATATATTCTTAGCATTACTTGCATTGATATATCTGAATGTTGGCATGGAAACTATTGTGTTGTCAAAATAATTGGGAACTTTGAGCCCGACTAACAATTAGTGACATAGGGACATACTTGTTATCTTGTCATTTGTGTTCAGCACTACTAGGTACAGGGGGCAATAGGCTTTGGACTGGGTTGATCCTGGATCCAGAACATGGCTGGATATGGTCCAACGGGAGGCCATACCGCTACCTGAAATGGGACTCAGGTAGTTTTTTCCTTTTTTCAATTCAGTTATATTATAATGGTAATATATTACAAAATATTAGTAAATCATTATGTATTGAAACAAATAGATTCCAGTGCAGTGTTCACTGTGACACTTTGCGGTGTTACAGGTGTTATGAGCAAGAATATAACACTTGAGACAAATCTGAGAGCTGATATGAGGTGGTTTGCAAAACCAACAATGTCAAGTAATCATTATCTTGTTAAAGGACATCCACTTCCTGATCCGGGACACAACTGTGCACTTGTTGATCCTGCTGTACAGTACTCCTGGCAAAGTTTACCTTGCAGCAAGAAACTTGGGTACATCTGCTACAGTGAAGCAGCTGAAATACTGCCTGCACAAGGTAAAGAAAATAATCTAATCTATCCGACTGTACACATCCTCTCAGAACAGTATAGCTGCACTGTATAGTGTATCTGTCACTCAACCCATACTTCTTTGTTCTTTCTTTATGATCAGCTGGTGTGACAGGATTTTGTTCAAGACCTTGGATTTCCTACAATGGCCACTGTTTCCACCTTAATCGTACTCAGAAAACATGGTCTGATGCTCAGAGAGCGTGTCATAATGAAGGAGGGGATCTGGTCAGCATCAGCAATGTGGAGGACCAAAGCTTTGTCATCTCTCAACTTGGATACAGTACGTGAAAATTAAAATGTTGTATTTTGTTGAATCTTCAATCAACAACAGTGGCGGGCCATCAGGGCCTTCTAAGCGTTCTCTGAAGGGCTACACAGAATCACAAAGTTATAGCTATTTTATAATGTAATTGTTTTTCACAAATACACTACATGTATTATAATTATTTTCCCTATTAGCTTATTTTCTCATTGCACAGACAGGAGTCTTGATCTGTTGCTCTGGGTCAGGCCTCTGTGTCAGGCTTGGGAGCTAGTTAACAGCATTCTTATCCAATCGCATCTCACCTCTCTTCCTCTGTGGAAGAGTAGCTTGGTTAAACTATATGAAAGAGCCTGTCTGGACGTCTGATTCGTCACAGGGCCCGCGTGACCATTAACATGCGCTATGATTGGTCAGTGGGGCACCTAGGGCTTCTACCTACCTATAAGATACCTTGAAGCTCAGGCTGAAGCCTGAGAAACGGAAATTGCTGGTGGAATAATGGTGTACAGGTACACATCCCACCATGCTAATGGTGCTAACAGCACAAACAGTGTAAACAACAGCAATAGTGCTGACAGAGCTAACAGTGTTGACTTGAAGGGGAACAGGAGGGTGGGTGGCCGGACAGCGTGAATGAGGCAACGTGAATCAGGTGAATACGCACAATTTGGCTCATTTGCATTACTCTTTGTAGCCTTGAAAGCCTTGAAAGCCTTTCAACGTTGATATTCTCCTCTTGTCTTCCTTGACGTCCTGAAATTGTTGAATCAGAAATCGAGGAAGAGCTGTAGCAATGAAATCCCGGGATATCGAAAATTCTCTTTGCGTTAGGTGTGAACAGAGTATATGCCTCACTATACTAGCCAGCTGGTAGCCAAAGAAAATATTAATAATTATTATTTTATTTTAGCAGCGGGAGATCATGCAGCGTGAGATCATGCATGAACCAGTCAAGAAGGACATTTGAATAAAAACTAATTATTCTCTGTCCTCAGTAACATATTAACACGGTTCCCACTCCTTTCTAAAGTTTATTTTCCAGGACCTTTTCAGTGATGAGCTAGTAGGACAGACAGGGATCGTGCAAAATGTACACTCTTTTTCTTAGCAATTACAATTATCCACTGCTGCCTGAACACCAATAACTAGAACTATTATTGTATCCTACAATTTTGCCTTCTGCCAAATCTCGACTGAACTACATCGCCTAAACATACAAATTAAAGTAACAGTTGATTTTGCTCGGATTATTAATTGCCACTGACGCTTGATAAATCCCTTTACTATTAATATTGGCTAACTTAACGAAGCAATATCACAATCACAATGGGCTACCGCTCCAAAAAGTAACAAAAGTTAAATATTTCATGTCATGCTATGGTCCATTTTATGAACAATGCGTTTGAAGAGACAATACTAAAGTAAAAAGGTACAGTTAGCCAGTATTTAGCTAGTGTTTGACTCACATAGTTGGACTTCCATTCATTGTTTTGACTCCTACTTCCCATTTATTATTGTCCAACTCTCTCAACAATGCCCAAAACACATTTGAAACCATTGCTCCGAGCCAGAGTTGAATTACAAACCTTAAAACTTTCAGCAAAACTATCTAACTTTGTCAAACTTCAGCAACTGAGCCAAACATGCAAACCAATAATATTAACCAATCTTTTAAAACAAGTTGTGAAGAAAGTAACATTGTGTCATCCAGCCTCTATGTAGGTGTGACTGTGACTCAGTGGTAGAGCAGGGTTGTCCTTCAATCAGGGGACCGGAGGTTCGATCCCCGGCTCTGCTGTTGACGTGTCCTTGGGCAAGACATTTAACCCCCAATTGCTCCTGCAAGCTGTTTCTCTTCCTTGTTAGTGAATGTTTAGTTAGAGTCCATGCAGGTGATGGGTGAACGATGACATGGAGTTTTAAAGCGCTTTGAGTGGTCGGAAGACTAGAAAAGCGCAATACAAGTACATACAACATACAACATTTAAACATTAATATGACCCTGAACATAACTTCTCCTTTTCAGATAGCAATGTTAACCATTTTGGGTAACAGACAAGAAAATGTGGAAATTATTTCCACATTTTACTTTTTCTCTAATTTTCCATGTGTTCTCAGTGACTGGAATATGTGACAGCTGTTTTACAGGTTTTCCAGCGTGCATGGGAACCCTGATTAAGTTAATTACAAATAGGATACGGAAAGATCATTTCTATTGTCCATCTCTGCAGTATCCACTGATGAGCTTTGGATTGGACTTAATGACAGGAAGACTGAGAGGCTGTTTGAATGGAGTGACCACTCTACTGTCAGTTTCACTAGCTGGGAATTTGGGAAACCTGCTGTCTCCACTGATATACAGGATTGTGTTCTCATCAGGGGAGAGGTAAGAGACATCATGTGTGTATGGTGCGCATATCACCTTTGTGTTTCTGCACATAACATACACTTGAGAAAGCGGTATCTAATGATGTTCTTTAATGAGATTCATCAGACAGCAAAAAAACTAATTGTGCGGCTCGATGTCACTGGTAACTTAATTGTACATGTGTTAAATTGCATTGTCAACTATGTCGGAATCTACAGTATTATGTGAAATTGGTTGACGGTTATTGACATTTGATTTACCTGTGCATTGACTGTAGTACCTTCCAGTACATCCAGTCTCCACACAAACATTTCACGGTACTTTGTTGCAGAATGGGAACTGGGCTGACCGTGTGTGTGAGGAGAAATGTGGCTCCATTTGTATGAAGATGAGTGCCTCAAAACCCTCTGGAGATGAAGTGCAGCAGGATGAAGGCTGCAAAACTGTGTGTTAAGTTTATTTATTTTTTATCTATTTAAAAACGGTTCATCATTTGTTCATGAAACGATCAGTGTAGTGTCTGAACTTCAACCTAACCTAACTTTGATCTCCCAAGCCATTTTTGTGTGCATTTTGGTTGTCTCCAAGAGAAATATGACAAAACAGAAAAATGCAGTTGGCAATACCAAGCTTTTGCAACCAAGACCAAAACAAACAGCTAAAAGACAACTGAATATTACACTTACATTTACTGGTGGACAGAAACACAGCATCAAATGAATGCTAATGATCTTACTTACTATGTTTTAATTATAATAATATGTAAGGGCTGTATGTGTTTCAGCATGTTGTAGAGTTCCCAGAGTGCTTGAAAAAGTTTATTTTTAAATCCACAATTGCAGCATTAAACAAAAGTTATAACTTAATTATATTTTATACTGCTTTTAGGCCAAGTTTAAATGTATAATGTTTTTGATTCTTTCTTCACTTTTTTTCCCAACAATCCAGGGGTGGATACGCTATGGCTCTTACTGCTACTTTATAGGTATACAGACCAAAACGTTTGATGAAGCCAAAGATGACTGCAAGAGATCAGATTCTAACTTAGCTGATGTTTCAAATGGGTAAGAACACATATTATATGTTCTGAGTAACACCTCATTTCATGAGCCCAAATACATTGAAATTTACACAAAGAATTCTTACAGAAAAAGAGATCCCACGCTCCTAATTGTGTAAACATTTCCAGGGTGGACAATGCCTTCCTTGTCATCTTGGTGGGTTTGAGACCAGATAAATACTTCTGGTTGGGCCTTTCAAATCAGAAAAACTTTAATCAGTTTGCATGGACCAACACAGATTCAGTGAGGTTTACACACTGGAACGCTGAAATGCCAGGTATGGAGAAAAGTTCAACTCTCTAAGATTTGTCCAAAAGTGGCATCACAATTTACTTTTTCCAATTTCTCCCTCGACAATGCAAGGTCACCAACAGGGCTGTGTTGCCATGACAACTGGTTTTTTTGCTGGCCTCTGGGATGTGCTGCCCTGCACCAATAAGGAGAAATACATCTGCAAACACCTGGCAGAGGGTGGCGTTTTAACTCCTGCACCACCCATACTTCACCCTCCCATGTGTGGAAAGGACTGGACACGGATTGGACTAAGAGACTATTGTTTTAAGGTCAGCCATGGATGAAAATCATTTTGTTTTGTTTGGAGCTAGGCTTCAGTATTGGGTCATATGAGAGGATTAACGTTTAAATGACATGATAATCGTCAAAACTGCAAAGACATTCACATACCGTTTGCTTGTTGAAAGTCACACAACCCAATTATGTTGAACCTCTTTGTCTTCTGGTCCAGCGGTTTTCATCCTCAAATAGGAGGACCTGGTATGAGGCCAGAGATTACTGCAAGGCCATTGGAGGAGACCTGATCAGCATCCACAGTGCTGACGAGCTACAAACGATAAAAAGACGGTATACTATGACTGTTCACATAAAATTAAGAAAATACAAAACTGGTTGCAGCAGAAGTTCTTCAACAAGTTTGACATATATCATCAATACAACAATCATATAATATATCATTGTCCATTATAGCTCTGGAAATTTCTGGATTGGACTAAGTGCTCCCGACTCAGTCAACGGTTATGTATGGAGCGATGGATCCCCAGTGAGTTAACAATTTTCTACTTCAAAAACCTGGGAATGAGTTAGCATTTTGGCTCTTCTGGTTCCCTCGTCTCAAAGTGTTTGGTTAGATGGCTAAAATACGGTCTGTGGTTAACACAAGCTTAAGATATTTTAACATTATGATCTACGATATGAAATACCTCAGTAAATACCCCTCTTGTGAACTTGATGCTTTTAATTCTCTTAAAAAAGGTATCATATACCTGTGTTTGTCACAGAGCTTATTTTCTGCAACAAGTTTTAAATCCAATGGAAAAATCCCATTGTTTTTTGTCGAGAGAACCAGTGTGATGCTAACTTCTGGGGTTCGCCGAGAAAAATACATCATCCCTGCATCTCTTCATAAAATTATGAATTAAAATATGTTTTTTGGTTAACCTTTTGTTTACAGCTTCAGTTCCAACACTGGGAAGATGGAGAGCCAAACAATAAAAACAATGTGGAATCTTGCGCTGAATTTAACTATGGGTTTTGGAAGGATGTGCACTGTGAAACTTACAACAACTGGGTGTGCCAGATTCGTGCAGGTAAAATGAGGGAATAAAAACTCTTCATTCTCTGTTAAGTTTTTTTAAGAGCATGTCACTCTTTTGTAACCTTTGTTGAAGGTTAATCAAGCAAGCGTGACCTTCCAATAATATCTTCCTCAAATGTTTTTAGGTCAGCGTTGTCTACTATCACACCAGAGCTCATTTTAGGAGTAGAAATTCATATTATTCCTTACTCTTTACAGGAGTGACTCCAAATCCGCCTCCAGACCCTGTCGCTCCTGGTAAGTGGGCCAATTTTTCAATGCAACCACATAGAAAACATAGGAAATACTCTTTTAGCCCAAACCGCATTTGCTATTGTATGCTTTAAATGTGCTGCTGCTGTTACTTCTCTATGGATTAATCCTCTTTTAATATTTGAGGTTACGCATCTTTACATAGAAACATCAAACTTCATACTCCAAGAACACACACACTTTACTGTGTGTGTTTACTGAGGCTTTACTAAATACTAACATTAGAATGCAAACGTGTCATGAGAACATGAAGATGAAAACATTAATCCTGCTGGTGGCACTGGTGAACAAGTCAGGGGATCACCAAAGTCAGTCCAAACTTTGGGACCCATGAATGTCTTTTCAATCCATAGTAACCAGAAAGCAACAGAAATATGAAGCTGCACATGAACTGTAATACATGACATATTTCTGACATATTTTCAGACTACAATAGGACCTCCGACGGGTGGCTAGTATGGAACGGGGCTCAGTATTATATTAACGGACCGTCGATGGCCATGGAAGAAGCTCGTAGCTTCTGCCAACAGATGCATAGTGACTTGGTAGTTATCAACAGTGAAGCTGAAAGTGTCTTTTTATGGAAACAGGTGAGAAGTGACATTTATTCTTCATTACTGACATGTATTACCAGGCATTTAAGATCAGAACATACTGCAATGTAGGTACTGTTCCACTGTGCCTCTGTCAGGTGCAGGTGTCCAGAAGGTATGGGTCTCACTGGATAGGCTTGAACGTAGATCTTGATAAAACATATAGGTGAGTATGACTTAATTAATGAAAAGGGATTACAAACAGTACACAAAATGAACGGTTCGTCGTATAGGTTGGTTTTTGGGTCAGAGTTCTGTACGTTTTTGGTACAATAAGGAAAACAAAGAACATGCATGAAAAAACCTTTTATTTCATTTATTTTAAAATTATGAACATTCAACAGTTGCTCATTTGTCCTAATACTTACTTTACCAGTTGAGGCACTCAAATACTGAGTATATATATATTGCCGATACTAAATAACTAAATAACAAAAAATGAATAACAAAAATGTATCTGCTGTAATGTAAATGTCACCCAATCAATAAAGTATTGGTGATTCTGAAATAATCCATCATAAGATTCAGACCTGTTGATAAATCCTTGACTGGGTTGTAGTTTATGCTTGTTTATCCAAGGTAGGCACAACAGAAACATGTGAATGTATGACATAAACATATGCTTTAATTCTGTATTGTCTACAATTGTGTGTGATAGCATATACATAGCAATACACACTCTATAGCATTAGTTACAGAGGCACAATATTAATCTGCAGTCGGAGGCTGCCTTGATGCTGTGGAGATTATTTGTTTTGATAATTGTACATTAAATGTTTAAGTGTAACCCTGCAGTCCCCAAGGTAGTTCTGTGGGTTGGCCATTGTCTGCCAACGTCTTTTACATTACACATACTCAAAATAAGAATGAACATAACAAGATAAGAGTTAACATAAAAGTATATGTTATTGCTGCTTTATTTATAAAGCACCTCAATTATTTAATTTGAACAAAATCTGGTGGATTTTACTACCTGAATTTGAAAACAGAGTTTATTCTAGATTTTTCGATATAATAATTTATAATATTAAAAAAATATACAATACAAGATTGACAACATAGATAATATATTTGTTTGAATAAGGAATGTGCCATGTGGTTTGCCCCGCTGCTCTTTACTGCTTTTTTACTGTCTGCTTTAACAATCATGGACAACTAGATTAAAATTATGAAGTGCTGACTCAAGAGCGCCTGCCCGTAATCCATAATGTAGAATGTCTGTCACCTGGATATTGTAAATGCCATAACGCCCAACAATATAATTGCTGGTGTGTACCATTGATCTTTAATGGAAAAAATTCTACTTAAGTGTCAAAACAGATTACTTAAAAAAACAAAATTTTGAACTGATTTTATTCTGTTCCAAAAAGTTGGATGGATGGTTCGCCAGTGGTGTTTCAAAGGTGGTATGAAAATCAACCTTCTTTCCAACGCAATGATGAGAATTGTGCTGCCATGAATCACCTGGGTAAGTACCTTAAACTGACTACTATGGCAATCTAGATTAGCATACTTTTCATAATTCATAATTAATTAAATAAATAACTAAATCTAAGATTCAATTTCTTTATCTAATTCTATTCTAAATATTTTTGATTGATTTACAGGGTTCTGGCATGTTTATAATTGTGGACAGGAGCACAATTTCATTTGTAAACGGAGTGGCTCACCACCTGCAAACGCCACTGTAGCACCAACAGTTCTTCCAAAAGGTGGCTGTCCACAAAACTGGAAACAATTTGACTCAAAGGTCAGAGGTCACTTTTATTTAATGTTTTATAGTTGGCAGACTGGGGATACAACTGATGTTGTATGAAATAGGCCCTCAATCTTACAAAGTATTGATCTATTTGTGGATAAACAATAAGCTGCTCTTTTTAGATGACATACAACTGTTGATTTTTCCAATATAGTGTTACAGCATCATTAATAACCAGAATGAGACGTGGCATGGAGCAAGGACACAATGCAAAGCAATGGGAGGAAATCTGGCTTCAATTCTGTCAAGAAAAGTGCAAGGTTTGTTTTACGTTTTTGTGTGGCTATTTTCCAGAAAACTATGGATTTCTTATAGTCCAGAGAAATGCATACCATACATATTTAATAGGGATGTAACAATTCACCTTTAACTGACAACAGACATTTTGTACTCAATAATATCTCAATAGAAACAAATCTAAATTATAGTGTCAAATGTCAATAAAATCAATAACATTCCTGAAATACACGGACCTCAGTCAGTATCAGTCATTCCTCCTGTCCTCCTCTCTTTGCTGATGTGAGTCAGTGCATGCAGGTACCGCTGGTGAAGAGAGGAGGGCCTGCTTGGTCTCAGCAGATACTTTTAAAAGAATTTACCAAATTCTAAGATATGTTTGCCAAACTAAGCTAAACAGTTAGACTACATACAGATAGCTTCTGTTTTAGCTTGTTTGTATTGTCAAATGAAAATATCACGGTTTCGCAGTTTCCACAATTAGTAATCAGAATATTTCTAATAGGTCCATATAGCAAATTAACTAAAATATGTATTATCATTATCGACTATATCATTTTACTTTGATAAAGTCATCTATCGTGGTTATTTGCATAAAACCCCAAAAAGTAGTGTTAGTGTTAGGAAGTTCATAATTCATAATTCCCTCTCTAATATCTATTTTATATTATTGTAAAAATATGTCCTTCAAACTAATATTATTTATTTATAAATGTATCGGGATAACATTTCACACATCATGATAACATTGAAATTGACTTTCATCCAATTCTCAGAGCTTGAGTGCACCATAATGTAACAAAAAGGTTAAAACCTTAAGTTATAACAACAGCTGTTGCTGCCAACGTTAACTAGCTCTCCTCTTGCCGATTTCCACATGGATTTGTTGTTCATAATGTAACATTATGAGGGATTGGCAAATAGAAAACATCAATGGGGATCGCCAGATTGCATATTTTTACTGAACACAAGCAAATAACGATTAGCAGTTGAACTTATTTTCAAACTATGATGGTTGAACTTTGTAAATACCCTCGGTTCAAATTACTCCCATGTCATTTTCTGTATCTAAAATGCTGCACTGTGCCGATTTAAAGCACTTTTTTACATGGATATAATGCTGGTATATCGGCTGTCTTAAATTGTTACAGTTCTTCTTCTCGAAGCTTCAAGTGTGCAGCACAACTCTCACACACAGAAAACAAACCGTGCACAGACACGTGTTACATGACTCGCGCGAGAGGAGATTTCACTAAACCCACAAACAAAGTGTCTCGACAAACAATGCACAAATCAGGACAGCTTTGAAATCGTATCTTCTTACATTTTGAATGTTCATGAAACCATGATGTTATATAACTAAGGTTAGCTAAAGTAAACTCTGTTAATCCTGACACCCCTTGTGGGAACATGGCGGCGGTGATTGAGAAACTGCGTAAAAAGCAGATTGGAACATTAGTTGGAGTAACTCAGCTTCGACACAGAGGGCAGAAGAGATGCGTGTTGCAATGTGACACACACACTGCTCTGCTACACTCATAGCTGTAACGTTACTGCTGACCTTATAGTCATCATCACGCATGCTCTCTCTTTCAGCCAGACAATTGCTAACTCATATATATATATATATATATATATATATATATATATATATATATATATATATATATATGTGTGTGTGTGTGTGTGTGTGTGTGTGTGTCCAGTTGTGTCACTCTGAAAGGGAATTAAAGAACAGGCAAATGTGTATTGAACAATATTCAATTCAGAATTGATGCGTCACCTGATCGCTCTTCTGATCATCCTTCATTGAGACCTGGGGGGTATTTTTCGTACGTGGTTCAGCTAAATCGATCAAATGTCCTATTATCCAGCTTAAATTAGCGAGATGATTGACATCAGGCTTTCCCGGTTCTTCAAAGGTTGACCCGACCTCAAACGGTCTCGTTCATTCGAACCAGACGTCATTCATCTGGATAAATGCGCGTGCACGCTCCTCTTCAGAAGGGGGAGGAGTCGAACACAGATTCGATGATCATCAAACGCTACAATTTTAAATAAACTCTGAGAAAGAGCGTCTCTTCTCTCCGTGGAGGAGCAGGAGATGATCACGACTACATATGATGAATTTAAGTCCATAATCATGGGAAAGTCTAATGGTGCGTTCACATCCAAAGTGAGCGAATATTCGCTATACTTCCTGTTTGTGAATGCAGCTTAACGCCGCCTCCGCTGGTCGGGCTAGAGCAGGGGTGGGCAAACTTTTTGGCTCAGGGGCCACATTGAATTAAAAAATTTGACAGACGGGCCGGGCCAGTATCAGATGGATGGAGAGTGTTTGACAAAGGGGGCGTGGCTTATCGCCGTCGGGTCTCTCCGTGAAAAAGAGCTGTCTTTTCCGGTATCGATTATGGAATAAATAACCACTAGTTTTGCTTTATACTTGTTGTGGAAGTCCCAAACATGTCGGAACATGAAACGCCCTTGTGTTTGGGTTCATAATATTATCCGTAGCCGCACACAGCTCGGTGAATTTCACTGACTCCTCCAGGAACTGCGCCGGTCTTATCTCCGTAAAACGGATACCGATTCTGCCATCCACCTTGGAAATAACCACCAGTTCTGCTTTATACTTGTTGTGTAAACTCCACATACGTCGGAACATCAAACTCCGTGGTGTCTGGGTTCATAATATTATCCGTAGTCCCACAACAGCGTCTGAATGACAGCCGCTGCACACACGGAAAGCCTAAAAGAGCGCTGTGCAATAAATAAGCATGAAGAAACATCAACGCTGGTCTGTTGTGGTCATCGTGCTTCGGGAAACTGAACTTGGGAACGGAGAAGCGCTACAGCGGTCTTTACTATAACTTATAATTATTTAAAATAAAAAACTTTTTTTTAATATATTTTTTTAATAACTTTTTTTTAATATATTTTTTTAATGTTATAATAATTATAATACTCGGCGGGCCGTATATTAATACTCGGCGGGCCGTATCCGGCCCGCGGGCCGTAGTTTGCCCACCTCTGGGCTAGAGTCACATAAGCATCGCAAAATATCAAGTTAAATGCGTCAGTGTTGGGAACGTGTATCGGCTAATTTGAAGTGCCTCATCACCCAAATTAATCAGATTATATTTATTTAAATGTGCTTGCTGGCGAATGAATATATACTTATGAGGATATATGTACTGTATGCACGTATGTATCATATATGTGTATATACATGTATGTGTAGATTACCATATAACTAGGAGTTTGAATATGTGTATGGGCGGATCAGTACCGTAATCATTTTCTACAATAATGATATGTATGGTTTACTAATAACAGTGTCATATAATTGTGCTTTAACGCATCCATAAGTTTCTTAAGCGCTAAATAAACGTTACGAACAGCACGCCATGCAGCGGGTTTCCCGATGTTCTCCACATCGCAGACACTATACAAACATGTACCAGTCGCAAAAAAGCTCAAGGCTGTGATCCAGTCTGCATACAGTATGTGAGACGGGCGATCCTCTGCTGCGCTGTGGTGTTTAATTAGGGTGACCAGACGTCCTCTTTTTCCCGGACATGTCCTCTTTTCGAGACCTAAAAAAAGCGTCCGGCAGGGATTCCAAAAACGTCCGGGATTTTGCTACGTTCGGGGAAATAGTTATTACCCCCTTACAAGTTTTGGAAATGGTACGTCCGGGATTTTGCTACGTTCGGGAAAATAGTTATTACCCCCTTACAAGTTTTGGAAATGGTATCTCCCTCACGTCCCACCTTCTTGCGCAAGCTCTGACTGTAGAGAGAACTGTCATTGGTCGACCGATCTCAACGTAAATGTAAGTTCACGGCATGCTACACACTACTGCTACCCCCCCCCCCCCCCCCCCCCCCGGAACGAAGTGTCCTCTTTTTCACAAACTCAAATCTGGTCACCCTAGTTTAATGTACGACTCGAAGAGGTCTCGGCAGAATCTATAGCGCGCGTAGAGGAAGTCATGAGGATGTGAGAATGGATCTTGGCACTCTCTCCCTATAAAACTAATATAACTAATACCGCTCCTTCATCAATGAGGAAGTGAGCTGCCTTTTTTGTCCGGTGGGAGTGGCCAACTTATCCAGTGAATTTCACTAAACCTGCTGCGGAGCAGGTTAAGGGATTTCGATGTGTTGCTATGGTGATTTATCTAAACTTGCTTCGAAGAACCGAAAAGCCTGACCTACGTCATCTTATCCTGAAAATTATCCGGCTAACTCAGTAAACCAGGTACGAAAAATACCCCCCAGAGGTCCTGAACAAGAAGAGGTCAAAGAGGACCTAGAGGAAGTACAACTATCATACTTCCATATTCATTCTATTTAGAATGAATATTGATCAGAGCACCTTTAGATTTAACCTGCTTTGATTATTATGTTGCAGCTGGGTGGCTTGTTGTGTGTGCACCCCTGCATGCAAGGCAGTCAATGTAGAATGTTTTTTTAAACGATGAAGTGTGATATGGTATGTCCATGTCAAAGAAGTGTAACCGTGACACACAAAACCAACTTCATAGCCGTCGTCATATTGGATTATGCTGATCGCAATCTTGACGATTTGCAACCAGTGACCGATAGTGACTATATTTGAACTGCGGATGAGTGACAGGTAGCGGTAGAGACCTCTGAATCACAAGGTAGACCACCCTCAAGCAAAATACAAATTGAGAACGCCAGAGAAAAAAATGTAAATACTGTTAAGTTTTGTTTTTATCTTTGCATTGTCAGAACATGGGCAATTATTCATGGGAGAATTTCAGAAAACACGTCCACTAAGTGGAAATATAAGACTAATTGACCAGGGGGGTATTCTTCGTATGTGGTTCAACAAAGCCGATCAAATGTCCTATTATCCATCTTAAATTAGCGAGATGATTGACATCAGGCTTTCCCGGTTCTTCAAAGGTTGACCCGCCCTCAAACGTTCTCGTTCATTCCTAACCAGACGTCATTCATCTGGATAAATGCGCGTGCCCGCTCCTCTTCAAAAGGGGGAGGAGTCGAACACAGATTGCATGATCTTCAAACGCTACAATGGCAAATAAACTCTGAGAAAGAGCGTCTCTTCTCTCCGTGGAGGAGCAGGAGATGATCACGACTACATATGATGAATTTAAGACCGTAATCATGGCAAAGGGAACGTGTATCGGCTAATTTGAATTGCCTCATCACCCAAATCAATCAGATTATATTTATTTAAATGTGCCTCCTGGCGAATTAATATATACTTGAGGATATATGTACTGTATGCGCGTATGTATCATATATGTGTATATATATATGTATGTGTAGATTACCATATAACTAGGAGTTTGAATATGTGTACAATAATGATATGTATGGTGTACTAATAACACTGTCATAATTATGAGTGCTTTCAACACATCCATAAGTTTCTGATAGTCTGCATACTTTGAGACGGGCAATCGGCTGCGCCTGTGGTGATCAATGTCCGCGGCTCGAGAAGCTCTCGTAAATAAATGATTCTTGTCGGCAGAATCTATAGCGCCTCGTACAGGAAGTCATCCTGATGTGAGAGCGGATCTTGGCGATCTCGAAGAACTCTCTCCCTATAAAACTAATATAACTAATATCGCTCCTTCATCAATGAGGAAGGGAGCTGCCTTTTTTGTCCGGTGGGAGTGGCCAACTTATCCAGTGAATTTCACTAAACCTGCTCTGGAGCAGGTTAAGAGATTTCGATGTGTTGCTATGGTGATTTATCTAAACTTGCTTCGAAGAACCGAAAAGCCTGACCTACGTCATCTTATCCTGAAAATTATCCAGCTAACTCAGTAAACCAGCTATGAAGAATAGGGCCCAGGTTGAACACGCTCAATTGAACGAGCAGGTTAGTGTTGACTAATGCCACAGTGGCTGACATGCCACAGAAACATCAGCGGCCCACCAGCCCTGCTCACAGAATCCAAACTAAACTGGCTTGAGCCACCTGCCCGACCAATCGACTTCTTTGTTCATTATTAGAGCTCCCCACTGTCAAGGCTGGAGAGGGGATGGACCCAAACGCAGACAAAAAACAAAGAAAAGCACAGAAACTATGCAATAATTAATATTTAAAGAAAGCTTACTACCTGGAGTCCAACATAACAGGCAGGAAAAGGAAGGAAAGGCCACATGAAAACTGAAAAAACTTACCAGCATAACTGAAGACACAACTAAATGAAGGGTCAACTTAAAAATAAAATCCGGAAACACTAAACCTGAAAAGAAATATGGAACAAAGTCTAGTCTAAACAAAAGGTCAGAGGGCATGAGCAAGACTGTGATACACACTTACAACAATGGGTGGTACTAAGTTTTAAAATGTAAACCAATGGCCATTCAATGGAGTTTTCTTTTTTCGTAGTTAAAGTCGACACACACATTGATCAAGAGCTTTGTAGAAATATTTTGTTCATTTTTATTTATTATTTATTTGAACTGGGGAACAAATAACGATTAAATGATATGCATAATATGTGTTACATTTTCAGTGTTTTTGACTGTTACATTGGCGGAGGCACCTACCACAGAACTGTGGATTGGTTTGTATAATGTACGTGGCAATCCATTTCTCTGGACTGATGGCCGACCAATGCGATACAACAATTGGGGAAATAATGTAAGTGGACACTAAGTTGTTGTTTTTTTAAATCATAATGATTGGGAATATGCTGCACTTAAAACAAATACAATAAAGACTCTTTAAGTGTTAGATGACTCTTTTATTCAGTGTTGTGATTGATGTTTTGCATCGGCATTGTTTGCAAAACACTTTGTGCGTATTGCTAAATATTTCTGACACCTTGAATTTTCATTCCAGTGGCATTATAGAGGAAGAGGTTCTATTCAAGAGGTAATGAACATTTTGATTATTAGTTATTTTGTAAATATATTTTATGTATGTCTAAATAAATAAATTGAATATATAAATCAAGAATGTAGAGGCAATCATTTTAGATGTACAGTATACTGTTCAGAAAGTATTGGGTGATCTGCTATCTCATTGGTTTTGCTTATGGTGGTGATTAACAAATGCTGTTACTGCTTCGTGACTCATATTTTGCAAATGAGTGAATCTTTAAGGGAAACATGCTCTCAGTCCGCTGGACCTTACCATAGATTATTCTTTACCTGATCAACGCTGTGTTTCACCAGAAAGCATGTGCTGTGATGAGTCCCAATGATAATGGAAAATGGATAGAAAAGTCCTGCAATGACACCAATGGATATGTCTGTCTTCGAAATGTTGGTGAGCCTACCCTATGCTGTTTCTCTTGAATGCATTTTCTATGGCCTAGAATGATTAATATATTTGATCAGATTTTCTATATATTCAAATATAAGGCATGTGCACAACTAAGAGACTGTTGGTGTATTTTAGAGCAAATTAAAAAAACACAAGAGATGATAATGCAGGACCCACATGGCTTTCAACACTATTCCTAGCCAGGCACAGGCATCAGTGGAGATTTTACTTTATGTTAACACGTGTATTTTCAATTTGGGAGTAATTCAACCTCCTACAGCACCACTTTAAAGCAACTGAGATTTGTTGTGTGACTGCTCTGTTTTGTTATCAAAACTCGCCAATGATCAAAATTAGGATTTCAACAATACATATTGTAGTGTATTGTATTTTAAGCACAGGCCTATTCAAACAGGATCATTATTTTTATATGGGATAAGTGAGTAATTTCATTCTTTTCAGAAAAAAGGAAAAGAATAACTACACTACTAATAGAGCCACTGAGGAACAACTGAAATTGTCTAACTTCTCACCCGACACAGATATTTCTCTCCCAGACTCCCCTGAACCAACAACGACCGACTATGTCAAAATATTCAATGACTCTTTCAAGCTTGTTTCTCAACAAATGAACTGGGATGCAGCCAAAATGCACTGTGAAAGTGATGGTGCCAAACTGGCGAGCCTGCGAAACCAGTGGTCACAGGCCTATGTTGAGCTGCTGGGGTTGAATGTCAAAGGTCCGATGTGGATTGGAATGAACAAAAAGGAGGTACAGGACAGAAAGCTTCTCAAACTGAAGATCCTTGAAATTATGTTGTGTAAAAATATTAACTTAATTAATATTATGGATGGCTTTTATGGAGCTACATGTTTTCTACGCGTTTGTCCATGATGTAGCATACAATCATGATAAAGCAGCATTGATGTACTTATGTTTTCAGATTTACATTTAAAAGACTTTTCAGTGTTGGAGACCAGTTAATTGTAAGGAAGAGGAAGATGTTCCCAATGAACTTTAAAAAAACTAAAGATTACAGATTTCGTTGAAACTGCTGAATGCAGTTTGATCCATCTTTGCTTTCAGACCGGTGGATATTTCAGATATATTGATGGCTGGCGTATGACCAAAACCAATTGGGGTAGAATGGAACCAAGAGGAAACCTCCCTTGTGTGTCCGTGGATGTAGAAGGAAAATGGAAGACTGCTGACTGTAATGAGAAAATGAACAGTATTTGCATGAAGACTACAGGTGAGACTCATGTATATTTTAATACATTTTAATGCAACGCATCCTGATTATTACCCTGTAATGTCGACATACATCCTACCTTTACCTATTTGGCGAATCATTATCATTGTCATTCAAAGCGTCTTTGAGCATTTTGAAAAGCGCTATGTTAAATTAAAGCATTATTATTATTATTATATTTTTGAGGTGATGTTGTTCTCTTGTTCTACAATGAGCATTTGCATATAGGTGTATGTGTGTGTGTGTGTGTGTGTGTGTGTGTGTGTGTGTGTGTGTGTGTGTGTGTGTGTGTGTGTGTGTGTGTGATGTGGTTCATCAGAGTGAGGTCAACGTCAAATTGGTGCTTATTTCAGCACATTGAATTTGAAAGCATGCACCATACAGCAGTTAGTTAACTGTTGTATATCTATCTCTCATTCACAGATGTGCCACCAACAGAGTCAAGTGCTTTTCCAGGATTTTGCCCTGATGACCCAGAACAAACAAGACACACAAACCAGATTAACAGCTGGCTACCATTTAGGGGTTATTGTTACCTCTTTGTCACAGAAAGGATTGAGTGGCCTGATGCATCTGCTAAATGTGTAAGACATGGTAAGTATGGATGGACTAAAACATATTCTAACTCACTCAGTTGTGTTTAGCTTCAACTAAACACCCACTGTTTTCTGTTTGGTTGTTTGTGAAGGTGGACATCTTACCAGCATTGAAGATCCCTCTGAGCAAGTATTCATTCAAAACAATATTGTATTGTTTCAAGACGGCCAAACCTCATTCTGGATCGGCTTGTATAAAACTCACACAGGTACAATCACATTGTCTTTTCTTTCATGAAAACCAACATTAAACTACATTTTGACATTAAGAAGGACCATTATTTGTAAAACAGAAGCTCTGAAACCGAAAAGAAGTTACAAAGTTGCTGTAGCTTAATTGTTTATGCCTGCTGAAAAGATAACTGAGACAAGCATCAAAACTACAGTGAAGAATACATATATACATCAATACATCAATATCTTTATTTCAAATATTTGTAGTCTTAAAAGGCATCGGTCATAGTGCCAAACCTCTGAGGAATTTTCACCAAAGCTCTGCAGTTGCCCGACAGAGTTTTAGCATCTTTCCACTTCTTTTGATTTTATGGCTCCAATGCATCTTTAATTGACCTCATTTTCAGCAAAAAGGTTCTGATAAACCTGGTTGTGAACATAGTAGAGCATTAAAGGAATACTTCACCCTTGAAATGACAATTCTATATCAATTACTCGTCGCCTTTAGCTTTGAAATCTTGAAGAAAACATAGTTTTTCTCGCATGCCTCCACAATGATCATAGAATCTGAAATCGGAGTGAATCCTTGATGAATTGCAGTAAATGAAGGCCACGTTTAACAACAGCAAAAACTATATCAAATAATCGGATTAAAAACTTTCATTTACCCAGTTGTATGATCAGTCAACCCGTTACCTTTCCCAACTCGTCACATACTGGCGCCATATCAGGACTTCTTGGCATCACCTTCTAATGCTCTGGGTAGCGCATTGAACTGTGATGCTCCTTGAAATGAATTCAAACAGAAACACTTAAATAGGTTAAGGAAAAGATCAAGATTTGGGTTAAATTAAAAACATTTGAAAAGTGAAGGTGAAACTTAACGTTGTAAACAGAAAGACAAACCACTTAGTTAGTTTTAGTGGGGACACAGAACTTTCCTGGCTGAAGGACTTTCATAATGCATGTGTTTGGGAAGTACTAAGCATGAAACTGGATAAATAAGACTTGGATTTATACTACATGAGTTGTGTGAGAGTTTTTAAACTCATGTTTTGGTGTAGTTTTACTGTTGTTAAACCTGGCCTTCATTTCCTTCAATTCATCAAGGATTTACTCCGTTATCATTGTTTTTTTAATTCTTTGTTCACTGTGGAAAAATGCGAGAAAAACTACTTTTTCATCAATAATTCAAGGTAATGTAATTGATACACAAATGGAAATGTTAAGGGTGACGTATTTCTTAAAGCAGCTCTAAAGTAATACATTTCCAAAACAGGGCTAAAAAGAGATGTAGCTAGAAATACATAATGCTCATGTTGTTCTGTTGTTTTGCTGTTTGACAACTGTCTGCTGAAGTGTTTCCTCAAAACAACTTTATAAAGGTGTACACAGTACACAATCAACTTAATATGGGAAATGTTAGGTTATACAAGCACATTTGTCAAACTTAAATGTAGCAAAATCAAGTAACAAATTCAAGAAATACCTTTTCTGGTAAAAAAAATAAATACAAATAAATAAAAGGAAAACAAATACTGGATTTCTATTTGTCCCCAGACATTTGGAAGTGGTTGGATAGAACTGCCATGGACTACACTAACTGGCGTGAACCCGAACAAATTCCCTCCAGTTATGGATCGATTACAGCTGCAGATGGGAAATGGACTACAGGGAACCGGTGGTATGACAGAGGATACATTTGCAAAACTCCTAAAAGTGAGATCATCAGACTGTTTAAATTAAAGTGACAGGAATGTGTAACACGTAGTGATAAATCAAAAAGACATTGATAAATTGATTTTTTATATTTAGATAGATCTTTTGTAAAGTTTTTTTTGTTCATGTTTGTTATCTTCTAGCATTAAGTCAAGCACAACAGACAACTGGTAAGTTACATCTTTTTATCCTTTTTTATTTGACTAATTACCTTCTGGCTCATCGTCTACGTGTTGAATCTTTACAGTAAAGCCGATGGAGGATCCTCAAGGCCGTGGCCGCAACATTTTGGCAGTTGTGTTGGTCATGACTATGATTGCCATAGGAACAGCCATCGCCTTGTTTCTCTTCAAGAGGTCTGGACGCCGCTTGCCTATCCCTGAAAAGTTACCTACCTTTGACAACCCACTCTTCTTCAACAATGAGCGGTCCCAACCTGACGGCAATAAACTGGTAGTAAACGCAGAGGAGGAGAACCCTGGCCCTGCTATAGCCGTGTGATGTAAATGCCAGCAGAATTGATTGAATTCAGTGAAGCTTTAATTTGCTTGAACAATTCATGTTGTTTTATTAGCATTTTGTGTATGAGTGTTTACACTTTAAGTTCACCACTTCTCAGACAAAATATTGCACTGTTGTATCCTTTACATTTATATGCTGGTTGTGGTTACTGATCACTCTTTAAGGTTTTACATGTAAAATAAAGATTGAACCTTGATATGAAAAATACATGTTCAAACAATTTTTTAGGTGCATTGGAAAAACCTAGATATAAATTAGTCTACCATAACATGTATTTCTTCCTACATTTTATTTGCATTTTGAAATATTTCTTCCCCATGGGCTGATGTAGATAAATATGGATGAGACGCCTCTGCTGTTCAGGGTCATATTGACCCGCTCACTCAAAATCAAGCCAAATGAGTCATAAGGATTTATATTGAAACTCAACTTTATTTATGTTTATTTATAGTGTTAAGAAATCTAAATCGACCTCAAGATGGTCTTCATCTTCAGACACTTACTCCTCTATTTCATTGTCGTGATCAAGGATGTGCTCCAGAGCCTGCAGGGCCGTCATCCTTTTGTTTCTGTTGCTCATGTTGCCCTACAGTAAGCTGCTGAGTTGTATCTGCAGACTGTAAAGTTGGTAGAACTTTGTATGTTTCACCTCCTCTGCTAAGTGTGGGCTTGAGTTTTCCCGCGGGAAAAAAAAAGGTTCCCGTCAAAATAGTATCTGTATTTCTCTCACAGGTGGGGTAGTTAGAAAGAGAGTGAGCGTGCGTCTGAGATTGGGATGAAATGTGTGTGTGTCACTCTCAGTCAGTGTCTCAGTCAGTCTACTAGAAATCCTATAGTACCATATTTATTAGGAGAGACATGAAAGAAACCCTTACTTTGATGTTCCCAGTGTATTTAGGGGGAAAGTGAGAAGATAAGCATTGTTTAGTCTGGAAGGTGTGGTTCACGTGGGGAGACGGGCACATGAAGCAGGATAGAGATGGTTCCCATAACAAACACCTGCTATTTTTGTTTGACGTTTGAAATGTGTACAACTTTATATATGGGGCTATGAACAGGTGTTTGTGTGTGTGTGTGTGTGTGTGTGTGTGTGTGTGTGTGTGTGAGAGAGAGAGAGAAATGTGATGAAACATGGTAGGAGGGAGTAAGAAAGACTGTCTCTCACATTTTCAAAGAAAGAGATGGTCTAAACCTGACCCTACTGACCCCTTATAGCCTCCACTTTCACTGCCGGGTCAAATTGACCCAAACATCATCTCTGTAATATAAACCTGCGGGTTACAAATACATGATTATTATTTTTTTTACGTTGATTACACCAATTAAGGCAAGCAGAAGAAGTTTCATACAGAAAAACTACTTTAACATATTTGTCCTAGATGTTCAAACTTTGAAATGGGTCAATTTGACCCGGAACATAACAGGAGGTTAAGTAAATAAGTAAAGCTTTTAGCATTCCAACGCACAGGAAATGCATTTTCTAGTTACTTTCCAGATTGAGATTAGTAATACAAAATGTAAACAAGAAAATACATGATGATGTATTATGTTAAAGACTCAGAATCAGAATAATTGATTGGCCAAGTGCGTTGGCATTTCACATAAAAAAGACAAAGTCAGCAGTCTGAAAGCTTCTTTGTTGTAAATATTACACAATTCTTCCTTCAGTCAAGTTGAAATAAACAAGAATGAACCAAACGGCTAACTGCAACGTTCTCCACAATCTGTGTGAATCATGCTTATCTGCTCCAACCACAATTTGTATCACATCTGCTTCCTCTCTTTATATACGTGTCAAAAATCATGGAAATCAAATAATTCGCGAATGTAAAATAAACTAAGGAATGTAGAATAAATTAAGGAATACTAGTGTAGATGGTAAATAAGTGGAATCACGGGTGGTTACCTTAATAGCTTGTAAGATATGGACAGATAAATGATAACCATCACAATCAAAAAGAAATGTTTTGCTCTGTACTACATGTTTGCTATGTGCGTAGGCGGCCATTACTCAAGAGGTCAGCTACTGGAGCGTGATACTAGCACTTCTTGTTTCTCACATTGTCTGTTTTTTATTATGCAATGGCAAATGACACATCCACGTCCAAACATCTTCTGGGAACATGTACGACAATGAAACTGCCAAATGTGCAAATATCAGCTTTTGGGTTCCGGTTTTAAATCACGCTTATAAGTTAGAAGTATAAAGAAAAAAAGTCTGATACTAGACCAAAAGAAAAATGTATTACGACATGACGAGATGGGATGTGTCAGTTCTATCAAGATTGACTTTCGACAATCATTCATACAGTTCTTACATCCCTTGTGAGAAATGCATGGATAAAGATTTCAGCTGTGAGACGTCTCAGACTAATACTGACGATGAAGATAACTTGTACAGCCTTTGTACTTCTCATCCAAACATTACAATGTTTGGCTTCAGATGGTACAGTATTAACAACTTTGACTTTTGAATTGTTTGTGAGATTGTGTAGATATGCACTCTCCTCTTTATGTGAGACTGTTCTTTACCATGTGTCACCAGTGTGACACATGGTAATACATTATTTTCTTTTTGCAGTTTTACTTATACTTATATTTTGCATATATGTGATGTCAATATACAATGGAATTCTTTTTCTTGTTTTTTCTGCAATTAACATTCAAAGTGTGTAATTATTTCTTTCTCAACAGATTCACCATTTCAACTAACTAACAAAGTCACTGGTTTTTGTTTGGTTAAAACAAACAACAACTGCAATGACATACGCTGGACAACTGGCGATCGACTTCTGGTTCTGCAAACGAAGAAGTGCCTGGGAGTCCAGGGGAAAAGTGTGGGAAGTGAAATAAACCTCTACGATTGTGACGAAAAGAGCGACCTCCAAAGGTGGGAATGCAAGAATGGAACAGTGCTCGCCCTCAAAGACCAGGAGCTTTACATTGAGCTCACTGCAGATACCACAGCAGTCCTCTCCAAAACAATAGGGCCCAATAACCACATCATAATTTCAGGGACATCCAACGGCGCTTGTGCAAGAACATACAGAGGTACAGTATAAAACAGTTTGTTGTTTTGAAGGACTTGCCCTGTCCACACTAAATCATTGAATGTCAAGCACACAAATACAATAATGAAAATTGAGATTATGTTTTAAGGGAGATGGTGAGGGTGTGTTAAGTTAAAAAAGGTATATCACTGCAGGTACAAATGTTCTGAAGCTAATCTTTGCTTCACCCCCTCTTAGAACTCTTTGCCCTTGATGGAAACGCTGCTGGACTGCCATGCATGTTCCCCTTCCAGTACAGAGACCAGTGGTACTCAGACTGCACTACGATCGACTCTCCAGAAAAGCATCTTTGGTGTGCGGTTGAAACTAAATATCAAAGTGAACGCTGGGGTTACTGCCCGAGTACTTGTGAGTACTGCCTGTGAAAAGTCATGTTGTTTTAATACTGCAGTGGCATAAGGCCATATTTACAATGCTGGCGTATACCGATTGAAAATAAGTGAGTCATGAAAGTTTTCAGTGCTGAAAACTTCACTATTTACATATACACAAGATTTTCTTTTAAAATTAACGTAAAAAGAAAATCTAAAGTCAAGCTAAACTCAACTTATTCCAACTAGCCTTACTGTGAATTTACTTTATTATTTTTTCAAGCTGCACATTCACTGAGACAGATTACGCTTCATGGGAAAGGAGTTAAGGTCTGTCCTAATAATTGCTATTTTTGAAGAAAACTAATTATTGCAAGTGGTCTTACAAGGGGCCAAATCTAGCGAGAAGATGATCTAGTGTGCAACACTGTCACAAGGTGTATGGTGTAATTAATTCACACAGCACCTACAGGCATCATTTCATTTAGGGCCAACCATCAGTATAAAGTTATGTCAACCCCCATCATTTAACCCTCCTGTTATGTTTGTTTCTGAGGTACAGCAATGATGTTCCCTTGTCAATGTGACCCGGTGCATGTTGAATCATCCAAAATTGGTCAGAAACCAAAAAATCCTAATAAATATAGTTTGTACCTCATCACCAACACCATTACTAACAATCAAATCAGTTTTTAGTGGAATGGAGTTATTCACCCCTCCATAGATCATAGTTCAATTAGGATAACTCACTTGTTTTCATGAAAAACTATTTTGTAGGTACATTGGAAAAACCTAGATATAAATTCTCATGTTTTCTTAATTTTTTCTGACAAGTGCTTCATGTCCCTTAATCCCGTAGCTGTCCATGGAAAGTAAAATACGGCGTTAGCAGACTGTGTCCAGCAGCTAGCTTAGCCAAACCGTCCTGTTGTAGCTTAGGGCTGCACAGAAGCTAAAGCTGCTGGTGAGGTCCGGTTGATCTGGGACCAGGTGTTTTTTGTAGTTTCTCCACCAAAGGTTTTCTCTCAAACGGGTGTTGGAGGAGAGATTATACCGAGTTAGAGTTTGGTTTTGAAGAGAAGTGCTCGACTCGTGCTCGCAATCGCCGCTGTCATGTTGTTAAAATGGGTGGCGCGCGCCTCGTCTGCCCTGACGAGACAGATACACGGGAACGCACAGCCTTGGGCCAACTGAGTTTGGCCCTCCCGCCAGCGCCCTAATAAAAGTCTTTATTAGGGCGCTGATTGGATAAATTGTATGTCATTCATTTATATCTTTAATCAGTGATTGGCTAAACTGCGTATTAGACCTGTCTTTCTTGGGCCAAATCGATCTAACCCCACAATGTGCACGGCGCAGCAGAGACGTGCACTAGCAGAGGGACAAGCAGGAAAGCATATATTTTGCACAGATATCCTATTTTACAAATATTACTGGGTATATTCCATAGCTCAAAAACACAAATATTGACAATTTGTATAATTTATTAATATTATTATAATTTTTATAATTAATAAAATGATATATATATATTTATTTATTTATTTATTTTTGGTAGCTGAAGGTGGGTGGCGGCCGGCCTCTTTTGGCCGGCCGGCCGGCCGGCCGGCTTACTTTAGTGTTCCCGGTCCAATAAAGGTGTATTTAGGGGGAAAGTGAGAATATAAGAAACATTGTTTAGTCTGGAAAGTGTGGTTCACCTGGGGGTGATGGGCACATAAGCACAGGATAGAGATGGTTCCCATAACAAAAACTGATTTTTTAGTTTGAAGTTTGAAATGTGTACAACTTTATATATGGGGCTGTGAATAGGTGTGTGTGTGTGTGTGTGTGTGTGTGTGTGTGTGTGTGTGTGTGTGTGTGTGTGTGTGTGTGTGAGAGAGAAATGTGGTGAAACATGGTGGGAGGGAGTAAGAAAGACTGACTCATATTTTCAAAGAAAGAAATGGTCTAAACTTGACACTTCTGACCCCTTATAGCCTGTACCGGGTCCACCTGCGGGGGGGGGTAGGGGTTTGCAAATACATGAAATACAATTATTTTTTTACGTTGATTACACTAATTAAAGCAAGCAGAATAAGTTTTATACAGAAAAAGTACTTTAAAATATTTTTCCTAGATTTTTAAACTTTGAAACATAACATTTTGAAGCAGGCATAACATATACATATTTTGTTTGCTCACAGCTAAAGAGGGCTGGACTATACACCCAACAACAGGAGCATATTACCAGCTCAACACACAGTCTGCTGTGACTCAGCCCCAGGCTGAAGCCAGCTGCAAACAGCAGGGTGCCTCCCTGCTCAGTATCACCGATCCTCACCAGCAGGCTTACGTCACAGGTAAGGTGACACTATACTATATATCCTAAACTTAATGTTTTGATAAAGGGAGTATTTGGGCCATACAATAATGAAGTGCCATTTGTTTTTTCTATTATTGGATTTGATTTATAATATAACTCTTTTTTTCTTTTCTTTTTTTACTTTTTCTTTCTTTATTTTTTCAGTTAACAAAAAACGCGACAAAACATTGTAAATGACAAAAAAGAGGACAAAATAAATAAGTAAATTAATTTATAATATCACTCTTAGAAGATTTTCTTTATATATATTCTTATCATTACTTGCATTGATTTTCTGAATGTTGGCGTTGAGACTATTGTGTTGTCAAAACAATCGAGAACTTTGAGCCCCACTAACTATTAGTGACATAGGGACATACTTGTTATCTTGTCATTTGTGTTCATCACTACCCCAACAGCACTACTAGGTACAGGGGGCAATAGGCTTTGGACTGGGCTGATCCTGGATCCAGAACATGGCTGGATATGGTCCAACGGGAGGCCATACCGCTACCTGAAATGGGATTCAGGTATTTTATTCCTTTTTTTTCAATTCAGTTATATTATAATGGTAATATATTACAAAATATTAGCAAATAATTATTTATTGAAAAAAAAATAGAATCCAGTGCAGTGTTCACTGTGGCACTTTGTGGTGTTACAGGTGTTATGAGCAAGAATATAACACTTGAGACGAATCTGAGAGCTGATATGAGGCGGTTTGCAAAACCAACAATGTCAAGTAATCATTATCTTGTTAAAGGACATCCACTTCCTGATCCGGGACACAACTGTGCACTTGTTGATCCTGCTGTACAGTACTCCTGGCAAAGTTTACCTTGCAGCAAGAAACTTGGGTACATCTGCTACAGTGAAGCAGCTGAAATACTGCCTGCACAAGGTAAAGAAAATAATCTAATCTATCCGACTGTACACATCCTCTCAGAACAGTATAGCTGCACTGTATAGTGTATCTGTCACTCAACCCATACTTCTTTGTTCTTTCTTTATGATCAGCTGGTGTGACAGGATATTGTTCAAGACCTTGGATTTCCTACAATGGCCACTGTTTCCACCTTAATCGCACTCAGAAAACATGGTCTGATGCTCAGAGAGCGTGTCATAATGAAGGAGGGGATCTGGTCAGCATCAGCAATGTGGAGGACCAAAGCTTTGTCATCTCTCAACTTGGATACAGTACGTGAAAATAAAATGTTGTATTGTGTTGAATGTTCAATCAACAATCATGCATTGTCGTGTGCTGAGATGAAGATGACAGATCCTGGCACTTTTCTTTTCATGATCACTTCAGTTATAGATGATGGTCTAAACAGCTTCCTAATTGATGCAGCTAATGCTAATGGTGCTAACAGTATAAACAACGGCAATAGTGCTGACAGAGCTAACAGTGTTGACTTGAGGGGGAACAGGAGGGTGGGTGGCCGGACAGCGTGAATGAGGCGAGAAAAATTTGCCTCATTTGCGTTACTCTTTGTAGCGAAAGCCTTTCAACATTGATATTCTCCTCCTGTCTTCCCTGACGTCCTGACATTGTTGAATCAGAAATTGAGGAAGAGCTGTAGCTGTAGCAATGAAATCCCGGGATATCGAAAATGTGCTTTGCGTTAGGTGTGAACAGAGTATATGCCTCACTATACTAGCTAGCTGGTAGCCAAACATGTGAAGAAGGGGTCAGTGATGGGAGATCATGCATGAACCAGTCAAGAAGGACATTTGAATAAAAAATAATTATTATCGGTCCTCAGTAACATATTAACAGTGTCCTTTCTGAACTATTATTGTATCCTACAATTTTGCCTTCTGGCTAATCTTGACTGAACTGTAAATCACCTAAATGTACAAATCAAAGTAACAATTGATTTTGCTCAGATTATTAACTGCCACTGACGCTTGATAAATCCCTTTACTATTAATATTGGCCAACTTAACGAAGCAATATCACAATGACGATGGGCTACCGCTGCAAAAAGTAACTACATTTAAACAATGCCTAAAACACATTTGAAACCATTGCTCCGAGCCAGAGTTGAATTACAATCCTAAAAACTTTCAGCAAAACTATCTAACTTTGTCAAACTTCAGCAACTGAGCCAAACATGCATACCAATAATATTAACCAACCTTTTAAAACAACGTTGTGTCATCCAGCCTCTATGTGACTGTGACTCAGTGGTAGAGCAGGGTTGTTCTTCATTCAGGGATCGGAGGTTCGATCCCCGGCTCTGCTGTTGACGTGTCCTTGGGCAAGACACTTAACCCCAAATTGCTCCTGCAAGCTGTTTCTCTTCCTTATTAGTGAATGTTTAGTTAGAGTCCATGCAGGTGATGGGTGAATGGGTGAACGATGACATGTAGTGTTAAAGAGCCTTGAGTGGTCGGAAGACTTGAAAAGCGCGATACAAGTAATACAACATATAACATTTAAACGTTAATATGATCCTGAACATAACTTCTCCTTTTCAGATAGCAATGTTAACCATTTTGGGTAACAGACAGGAAGATGTGGAAATTATTTCCACATTTTACTTTTTCTCTAATTTTCCATGTGTTCTCAGTGACTGGAATATGTGACAGCTGTTTTACAGGTTTTCCAGCGTGCATGGGAACCCTGATTAAGTTAATTGCAAATTGTTTACGGAAAGATCATTTCTATTGTCCATCTCTGCAGTATCCACTGATGAGCTTTGGATTGGACTTAATGACAGGAAGACTGAGAGGCTGTTTGAATGGAGTGACCACTCTACTGTCAGTTTCACTAGCTGGGAATTTGGGAAACCTGCTGTCTCCACTGATATACAGGATTGTGTTCTCATCAGGGGAGAGGTAAGAGACATCATGTGTGTATGGTGCGCATATCACCTTTGTGTTTCTGCACATAACATACACTTGAGAAAGCGGTATCTAATGATGTTCTTTAATGAGATTCATCAAACAACAAAAAAATTAATTCTGCGGCTCGATGTCACCGGTAACTTAATTGTATGTGTGTTAAATTGCATTGTCAACTATGTCTGAATCTACAGTATGATATGAAATTGGTTGTAATGTATTGACATTTGATTTACCTGTGCATTGACTGTAGTACCTTCCAGTACATCCAGTCTCCACACAAACATTTCACGGTACTTTGTTGCAGAATGGGAACTGGGCTGACCGTGTGTGTGAGGAGAAACGTGGCTCCATTTGTATGAAGATGAGTGCCTCAAAACCCTCTGGAGATGAAGTGCAGCAGGATGAAGGCTGCAAAACTGTGTGTTGAGTTTATTTATTTTCTATCTATTTAAAAACGGTTCATCATTTGTTCATGAAACGATCAGTGTAGGCTCTGAACTTCAACCTAACCTAACTTTGATCTCCCAAAGCTCAACTTTTTTTTGCATTTGGTTGTCTCCAGCGCTGTGCTACAGAAAAGATCAGATTAATATTCTACCTGCACAGCGCGACAAAATGAGAAATATGACAAAACATACAGTTGGCAATACCAAGCAGCTTAAGTGCTTTTGCAACCAAGACCAAAACAAACAGCTAAAAGGCAACTGAATATTACACTTACATTTACTGGTGGACAGAAACACAGCATCAAATGAATGCTAATGATCTTACTTACTATGTTTTAATAATAATAATATGTAAGGGCTGTATGTGTTTATTTTTAAATCCACAACCGCAGCATTAAACAAACGTTATGACTTCATAATATTTTATACTGCTTTTAGGCCAAGTTTAAATGTATAATGTTTTTGATTCTTTCTTCACTTTTTTTCCCAACAATCCAGGGGTGGATACACTATGGCTCTTACTGCTACTTTATAGGTATACAGACCAAAACATTTGATGAAGCCAAAGATGACTGCAAGAGATCAGATTCTAACTTAGCTGATGTTTCAAATGGGTAAGAACACATACTATATATTCTGAGTAACACCTCATTTCATGAGCCCAAATACATTGACATTTACACAAATAATTCTAACAGAAAAAGAAATCCCACACTCCTAATTGTGTAAACATTTCCAGGGTGGACAATGCCTTCCTTGTCAGCTTGGTGGGTTTGAGACCAGATAAATACTTCTGGTTGGGCCTTTCAAATCAGAAAAACTTTAATCAGTTTGCATGGACCAACACAGATTCAGTGAGGTTTACTCACTGGAATGCTGAAATGCCAGGTATGGAGAAAAGTTCACTCCCTCTTTTAAGATTTGTCCAAAAGTGGCATCATAATGAACTTTTTCCAATTTCTCCCTCGACAATGCAAGGTCACCGACAGGGCTGTGTTGCCATGACAACTGGTTTTTTTGCTGGGCTCTGGGATGTGCTGCCCTGCACCAATAAGGAGAAATACATCTGCAAACATCTGGCAAAGGGTGGCGTTTTAACTCCTGCACCACCCATACTTCACCCTCCCATGTGTGGAAAGGACTGGACACGGATTGGACTAAGAGACTATTGTTTTAAGGTGAGCTAGGGATGAAAATCATTTTGTTTTGTTTGGAGCTAGGCTTCAGTATTGGGTCATATGAGAGGATTATTGTTTTAATGACACCGTAATTGTCTTCACACATCCATAATAACAGAAATATTCAATTAAGCATTCCCTGTTACACATGTTGCGCTACATTCAGTGTAGCGTACCCCTCCGACAGATGGTCTTGCACTTTGACTGATGATTTTAAATGTTTTATTCATTCCAAAAACCAACCTAAGAACTTGTGCCTCTTCGGGGGAGTGCTAAATACCGTTTCTTTTTCCATAAAAAAATGAATTTAGCCGCTAAACGGCGGACTATGAGACTTCCGTTTTAACTCTGTTTTTCGCCTTCAAAATAAAAGCACCTTTTCGCAAAACAGTAAACCAAATACATTTTGCTTACGGCAGACAAAAACATGCAACAAAAAATAACAACATTGATTGGCAAACAGTTTCTAACTTTAGAACACATATTGAGTTACTTACATTCAGTCTTTGTCTTTCTTTTTTTTATCTTTCTTTTCTGTATCTTGCAGATGGATAGTACTGTCTGTTGTGTGTAGAGGGTGTGTGTGTGTGTGTGTGTGTGTGTGTGTGTGTGTGTGTGTGCGCGCTATGCCTTATAAAGGCCCACATACAAAAAACTGCAAAGACATTAAAATACCGTTTGCTTGTTGAAACTCACACAACCCAATTATGTTGAACCTCTTTGTCTTCTGGTCAAGGTGTTTTCATCCTCAAAAAAGAGGACCTGGTATGAGGCCAGAGATTACTGCAAGGCCATTGGAGGAGACCTGATCAGCATCCACAGTGCTGACGAGCTACAAACGATAAAAAGAAGGTATACTATGACTGTTCACATAAAAAAATTAAGAAAATACAAAACTGGTTGCAGCAGAAGTTCTTCAACAAGTTTGACATATATCATCAATACAACAATCATATAATATAATCATTGTCCATTATAGCGAAGGAAAATTCTGGATTGGGCTAAGTGCTCCTGACTCAGTCAATGGTTATGTATGGAGCGATGGATCCCCAGTGAGTTAACAATTTTCTACTTCAAAAACCTGGGAACGAGTTAGCATTTTGGCTCTTCCGGTTCCCTCGTCTCAAAGTGTTTGGTTAGATGGCTAAAATAAGGTCTGTGGTTAACACAAGCTTAAGATATTTTAACATTATGATCTACGATATAAAATACGTCAGTAAATACCCCTCTTGTGAACTTGAAGCTTTTACTTATCTTAAAAAAGGTATCATAAACCTGTGTTTGTCACAGAGCTTATTTTCTGCAACAATTAAAAATCCAATGGAAAAATCCCATTGGCTTTTTGTCGAAGGAACCAGTGCGATGCTAACTTCTGGGGCTATACGTCATCCCTGCATCTCTTTATAAAATTATGATTTAAAATGTGTTTTTTGGTAACCTTTTGTTTACAGCTGCAGTTCCAACACTGGGAAGATGGAGAGCCAAACAATAAAAACAATGTGGAATCTTGCACTGAATTGGACTTGGATCCTCTGGAACAGCGGGATCAGCTGGATTTTCATGGGTCTTGGAACGATGTGCACTGTGAAACTTACAACAACTGGGTGTGCCAGATTCGTGCAGGTATAATGAGGGAATGAAAACTCTTCATTCTCTGTTAAGTTTTTTAAGAGCATGTCACTCTTGTGTAACCTTTGTTAAAGGTTAATCAAGCAAGCTTGACCTTCCAAGAAATTCATATTATTCCTTACTCTTTACAGAAGTGACTCCAAATCCGCCTCCAGACCCTGTCGCTCCTGGTAAGTGGGCTATTTTTTTCTTCCAATGCAAACACATAGAAAACATAGGAAATACCCTTTTAGCCCAAACTTAATTTGCTATATGCTTTAAATTTGCTGTTGCTGTTACTTCTTTATGGGTTAATCCTCATTTAATATTTGTGGCTGCACATCTTTACATAGAAACATCAAACTTCATACTCCAAGAACACAGACACATACAGCCATGCAAGCGGCTGTGAGGCTTTACTAAATACTAACATTAGAATGCAAACGTGTCATGAGAACATGAAGATGAAAACATTAATCCTGCTGGTGGCACTGGTGAACAAGTCAGGGGATCGCCAAAGTCAGTCCAAACTTTGGGACCCATGAATGTCTTTTCAATCCATAGTAGCCAGAAAGCAACAGAAATATGAAGCTGCACATGAACTGTAATACATGACATATTTCTGACTTGTTTTCAGATTACAATACGACCTCCGACGGGTGGCTAGTATGGAACGGGGCTCAGTATTATTTTAGCAGACAGTCGAGGGCCATGGAAGAAGCTCGTAGCTTCTGCCAACAGATGCATAGTGACTTGGTAGTTATCAACAGTGAAGCTGAAAGTGTCTTTTTATGGAAACAGGTGAGAAGTGACATTTATTCTTCATTACTGACATTTATTACTGGCCATGGCATTTAACCTTCCTCTTACCATCTCTTGTGTTAACGGGTCGGTTTTGACCCATGTCTTAAATCAGCTGTAAAATACACTAAAACAATTATGTATCCTCCTATTTGTTTCTCATCTCTTGGTTACCTTTTTAGGCTTCCTTATACATGGAAATATTGTATGTTTAAATGGTAAAATGAACCTCAAGAGAATCATATAAATAAATAAAAGGTTGTTGTGTTACCTGACTATTACTGAGGGGTATTTGAACACATCTCTTAAATAAATTTGTTTTATTTATTTTTTCATTTTAAAATTATTAACTATAGTAACATCCTTGGTGTCAATTTCGACCCATGTATATTTACTTCATTTTTTCAGCAATAGAACTTTAATACAAACACAAAACGAAAAGCAGAACAAGTCATAAGACAAAATATAGATTTGGAAGGTAAAAAATAAATAAAAACAATCAAGCAAATCTTATTTTTTATAACTGGGTCGACCCTAAAAACACAAAGGTCATAATTTCAAACAGAGCATTTTATAATTTAGTGGAAAAAAATGTTTTTGTTTCATTTTGTTGAAATAAAGGTTCCTGACAAAGTCAAAAAGCCTTGATGCAATAAAAACATTTTATGTGGTTCTTTTATGCATTCAAAACCTAAAACGGGTCGGTGCCGACCCTAACACAAGAGGAAGATTAAAATCAGAACATACTGCAATGTAGGTACTGTCCCACTGTGCCTCTGTCTGTTTGTGTGCAGGTGTCCATAAGGTATGGGTCTTACTGGATAGGCTTGAACGTAGATCTTGATAAAACATACAGGTGAGTAAGACTTAATTAATGAATAAAGGATTACAAACGGTACACAAAATTCCTGGTTCGGCGTATAGGTTGGTTTTTGGGTCAGAGTTCTGTACGTTTTTGGTACAATAAGGAAAACAAAGAGCTTGCATGAAAAAACTTTTGATTTCATTTATTTTGAAACTTATGAACATTCAACAGTTGCTCATTTGTCATAATACTTACTTTAACAGTTAAGGCACTCAAATACTGAGTATATATATATTGCATACAAAAAAACTAAATGGATAACAAAATGTATCTGTTATAATGTAAATGTCCCCCAATTTCCCTGCTGATCTGAAATAATCCATTGTAAAATTCAGACCTGTTGATAAATCCTTGACTGGGTTGTAGTTTATGCTTGTTTATCCAAGGTAGGCACAACAGAAACATGTGAATGTATGACATAAACATATGCTTTAATTCTGTATTGTCTACAATTGAGTGTGGTAGCATATACATAGCAATACACACTCTATAGCATTAGTTACAGAGGCACAATATTAATCTGCAGTCGGAGGCTGCCTGGATGCTGTGGAGATTATTTGTTTTGGTAATTGTACATTAAATGTTTAAGTGTAACCCTGCAGTCCCCAAGGTAGTTCTGTGGGTTGGCCATTGTCTGCCAACGTCTTTTACATTACACATACTCAAATTAAGAATGAACATTACAAGATGAGAGATAACATAAAAGTAGCTGTTATTGATGCTTTATTTACATTATTATTTCTTTGAACACAATCTGGTGGATTTTACTACCTGAATTTAAAAACGAAGCTTATTCTCGATTTTTCAATATAAAAATGTATAATATAAAAAAAACATACAATACAAGATTGACAACATAGATAATATATTTGTTGGAATAAGGAATGTGCCATGTGGTTTGCCCCGCTGCTCTTTACTGCTTTTTTACTGTCTGCTTTAACAATCATGGACAACTAGATTCACATTATGAAGTGCTGACTCAAGAGCGCCTGCCCGTAATCCATAATATAGTTAGGTGTCAAAACATTACTTAAAAAAAACAAAAACAATAAAGAAAGTAAGAATGTGCCATGGATGTGTCTTTCAAATTTTTAACTGATTTTATTATGCTCCAAAAAGTTGGATGGATGGTTCTCCAGTGGTGTTTCAAAGGTGGGATGAACATCAACCTTCTTTCCAACGCAATGATGAGAATTGTGCTGCCATGACTCGAAGTATGGGTGAGTACCTTAAATTGACTAATCTACACTAGCATACTATCATACAATTAATTAAATAAAGAACTAAATCTGAGATTAGATTTATTTACCTTAATCTATTTATAAAATATTTTTGATTGATTTACAGGGTTCTGGCATGTTTATAATTGTGGACAGGAGCACAAGTTCATTTGTAAACGGAGTGGTTCACCACCTGCAAACGCCACTGTAGCACCAACAGTTCTTCCAAAAGGTGGCTGTCCACAAAACTGGAAACAATTTGACTCAAAGGTCAGAGGTCACTTTTATTTATTTTGTTATAGTTGGCAGACTGGGGATACAACTGATGTTGTATGAAATAGGCCCTCAATCTTACAAAGTGTTGATTTATTTGTGGATAAAAAATAAGCTGCTCTTTTTAGATGACATAAAACTGTAGATTTTTCCAATATAGTGTTACAGCATCATTAATAACCAGAAGGAGACGTGGCATGGAGCAAGGACACAATGCAAAGCAATGGGAGGAAATCTGGCTTCAATTCTGTCAAGAAAAGTGCAAGGTTTGTTTTACGTTTTTTTTGTGGCTATTTTCCAGAAAACTATGGCACTATGTATACCATACATATTTAATAGGGATGTAACAATTAACTTTGAACCGACAACAGTCAACACTCTACGATGTGACAGTGGGACACCCCTAAACCCTCAAGGACTTCACGGGAGCGCGCTTCAAAGGCTGTGAGTCCGTAAGGGTGGAGATTGAGATTGGGCCTGTGTTTTTAGAAGCAAAGCAAATTTGCATGAGAGCACAGATGAAAACTGACCATCAAAATGTCCGCCGAAATCCAACCTTTCTAATGAAACGTCACTTGTACCAATAGGAGCTTCATGTCCTGACTGCTACATTACCCAACCAGAGTCTATGTTGAAGTACAGGGTCAGCCTCTCTTTCCCTATGTGGATCAAGCCTGTCACGGTGGATCAAGCCTGTCATACGGCTTGGATGACAGGCGTTTCGTACAGTCAATGAAATTGCCTAAAAAACTTGTCTAAACAAGAGGGTGTGGAGATGATCCCAACAGGCTTCAGCTTGATGAGACACAGCTGCTGACAGAGCCTCAGTTTGGCATTGAATTAGCACGAAAATGCATTTATACTTCATTTTCTCTGTGTCAGCAATACTGGTAGTAAATATGAATAGTACCTCTATAAGTTTGCAAGACTATAAGCCTTTTTAAAAGGTATATAGTATATATATCATGAATATTTTCAGTCTCAAAATGGAAAAACGCCTAGACATTTCATGTGTAAAATATACATTTTCTGTGATGTTGTTATCTGCTTTTTACTTAGACTAGATAAGGTGTCAGGCTGTTGTCCCATTGTGTTTTCTAGTTCATAAGTCCCATTTATAGTCATCTACAGGCATATATTTGCAAAGAAATGTTCAGGCGGAAATAAAAACCTTATACTTTAGTGTGTTCAAACTTATAGTACTCAGTGTCAGCAGCACTTAAAGTGATTCTGACTATTGAGGGAAAAAAGCTTCAGAGTGTTATCTTTCAAAAAAGCCTTTTTTAGCATTTATACTTTTACGAACTTCAATTCTTCAATTCTGTTCAAGGATGATCTTAAGACCCTTATGAGCTTAAGTTGTGCGATGCGCAAGAGTTTAGCCAACGGCCTCGACGTGGCGTGAACCCAAAGACACACCCATTTTGTGTGGTTCGCTATGTGAGAGAAATGTGTTGTAAGTCCTAGATACATGATGCAATCTGCCCAATACTCCTCATGCATGATGCTGGTCAAGGCTTGAGCACATGTGCATGAAGAAATGTTCACATTGTCATAGCGCCACCTACAGGCAAAAGTAAATCAGCCAAACAGTAACGGATTTACATGCAATTTACATGACCTGGTCTACTCTTCATGTAGAGAAACATGATGCACAGTGTATGTTCAAATTGTCATAGCGCCACCTACAGGCAAAAGTAAATCAGCCAAACAGCATCGGATTTACCTGCAATTTACATGACCTGGTCTACCAATCATGTAGAGAAACATGATGCATCTGTATGTTCACATTGTCATAGTGCCACCTACTGGCCAAAGACATGAAACAAGCTCTTGTAACTCCACTGGACTTCATCCAATCTGCCCCAAACTTGTCATGCTTGCTAAAAGTCACGGCCTGAGGATATTGACAAGCCCTTTTTCACTCGCAGTCAAAGCGCCGCCTACTGGCGAAAGGAAATCAGCGTTGGGTGACAAAAAGCATCGGGTTGACATGACATTTGCACAACGTGGTCTAAGCTTCATGTAGAGAGGAACAAATAACGGTTAAATTATATGCTCATTATGTGTTACATTTCAGTGTTTTTGACTGCTAAATTGGCGGAGGCACCTGCCACAAACCTGTGGATTGGTTTGTATAACGTACGTGGCAGTCCATTTCTCTGGACTGATGGCCGACCAATGCGATACAACAATTGGGGAAATGATGTAAGTGGACACTAAGTTTAAAAAAAAGAAAAAAAGATTGGGAATATGCTGCAATGTTACATGAATCTTTAATTCAGTGTTGTGATTCATGTTTTGCATCGGCATTGTTTGCAAAACACTTTGCTAAATATATCTGACACCTTGAATTTTCATTCCAGTTGAACATCAGGCATTTTGGAAATGACATGGATTTTTTTAGGCTATATCGTCAAGAGGTAATGAACATTTTGATTATTGGTTATTTTGTAAAGATATTTTATGTATGTCTTAATAAATAAATTGAATATATAAATCAAGAATGTAGAAACAATCCTTTTCGAAGTACAGCATACTGTATAGAAAGTGTTGGGGGATCTGCTCTAAATTACTCTTGAAATGTTACATGAATCTTAAATTCAGTGTTGTGATTCATGTTTTGCATCGGCATTGTTTGCAAAACACTTTGTGCGTATTGCTAAATATTTCTGACATCTTGAATTTTCATTTCAGTTGAGCATGAGGCATTTTGGAGAGGTAATGAACATTTTGATTATTGGTTATTTTGTAAAGATATTTTATGTATGTCTAAATAAATACATTGAATATATAAATCAAGAATGTAGAAACAATCCTTTTCGAAGTACAGCATACTGTATAGAAAGTGTTGGGGGATCTGCTCTAAATTACTCTTGAAACGTTACATGAATCTTAAATTCAGTGTTGTGATTCATGTTTTGCATCGGCATTGTTTGCAAAACACTTTGTGCGTATTGCTAAATATTTCTGACATCTTGAATTTTCATTTCAGTTGAGCATGAGGCATTTTGGAGAGGTAATGAACATTTTGATTATTGGTTACTTTGTAAAGATATTTTATGTATGTCTATATAAATAAATTGAATATATAAATCAAGAATGTAGAAACAATCCTTTTCGAAGTACAGTATAGAAAGTGTTGGGTGATCTGCTATATCATTGGCTTTGCACATGGTGGTGATTAATTAACATATGCAGTTACATTAAGGCTGCTTCGTGACTCATATTTTACAAATTAGAAATTATTTAAGGGAAACATGCTCTCAGTCCCCTGGACCTTAACATAGATTATCTTTACCTGATCAACGCTGTGTTTCACCAGAAAGCATGTGCTGTGATGAGTCCCAATGATAATGGAAAATGGATTAAAAAGTCCTGCAATGACACCAATGGATATGTCTGTCTTCGAAATGTTGGTGAGCCTACCCTTCGCTGTTTCTCTTGAATGCATTTTCTATGGCCTAGAATGATTAATATATTTGATCAGATGTTCTATATATTCTGTATTTCCCTTATTGACAGAACATAACACCATCAGCCAAGCATCAACTCACAAGCATCACATGCTTGAACAGCGTGCACCCTAGTTGTGGAAGCTCACACTATAACAGCAGACACATGGTGTATAAGGCATGTGCACGACTAAGAGACTGTTCGTGTATTTTAGAGCAAATAAAAAAAACACAAGAGATGATAATGCAGGACCCACATGGCTTTCAACACTATTCCTAGCCAGGCACAAGCGTCAGTGTAGATTTTACTTTATGTTAACGCAGTAGCGGGCCGTCAGGGCCTGCTAAGCCTTCTCTGCTGGCGGGGTGCCTCGCGGCGCCAACAGCTGATCCACTGCTGGCCCAGTTAGAAAACCCACAGCCCGCCACTGTGTTAACGTGTGTATTTTCAATTTGGGAGTAATTCAACCTCCTACAGCACCACTTTAAAGCAACTGAGATTTGTTGTGTGACTGCTCTGTTTTGTTATCAAAACTCGCCAATGATCAAAATTAGGATTTCAACAATACATATTTTTGTGTATTGTATTTTAAGCACAGGCCTATTCAAACAGGATCATTATTTTTAAATGGGATAAGTGAGTAATTTCATTCTTTTCAGAAAAAAGGAAAAGAATAACTACACTACTAATAGAGCCACTGAGGAACAACTGAAATTGTCTAACTTCTCGCCCGACACAGATATTTCTCTCCCAGACTCCCCTGAACCAACAACGACCGACTATGTCAAAATATTCAATGACTCTTTCAAGCTTGTTTCTCAACAAATGAACTGGGATGCAGCCAAAATGCACTGTGAAAGTGATGGTGCCAAACTGGCGAGCCTGCGAAACCAGTGGTCACAGGCCTATGTTGAGCTGCTGGGATTGAATGTCAAAGGTCCGATGTGGATTGGAATTAACAAAATGGAGGTACAGGACAGAAAGCTTCTCAAACTGAAGATCCTCGAAATTATGTTGTTTAAAATTTTAACTTAATTGATATTATTCATGACTTTTATGGAGCTAAATGTTTTTTGACTCGTTTGTCCATGATGTAGTATACAATCATGATAAAGCAACATTGATGTACTTATGTTTTCAGATTTACATTTAACAGACTTTTCAGTGTTGGAGATCAGTTAATTGTAAGGAAGAGGAAGATGTTCCCAATGAACTTTAAAAAACTAAAGATTACAGATTTTGTTGAAAAAAAATATTATATTATGCTGAATGCAGTTTGATCAATCTTTACTTTCAGACTGGTGGATATTTCAGATATATTGATGGCTGGCGCATCACCAAAACCCATTGGGGTAGAAATGAACCAAGAGGAAACCTCCCTTGTGTGTCCGTGGATGTAGAAGGAAAATGGAAGACTGCTGACTGCAATGAGAAAATGAACAGTATTTGCATGAAGACTACAGGTGAGACTCATGTATATCTTTATACATTTTTATTTTTATCGCATCCTGATTATTACCCTGTAATGTCGACATACATCCTACCTTTACCTGTTTGCCGAATGGTTACAATCATTATCATTGTATTTTTGAGGTGATGTTGTTCTTTTGTTCTACTGTATCGGGCTCGGCCCTGACCTGGTCAGAGCTTAGTGGGAACGCCTACTCCTTACGCCAGCCGTGCAAGGAGGGCCCGTTTTAGAACCCTAAGGTTTTCCTCTCAGTTTGCTTTCGATTACAATTTATAGAGACAATGACGGATGTTAAAAACCCCATTCGTTCGGGTTTTTCCCTGTGGCCTTCCTAGCCACGTGATCCACCGAACTGTTTCCTCTAATAGGAAAGGAAGATGAACCGTTTTACACACAGTGCAACCCAAACAATTACTTACATTTGTCTGGATCTGGAAACGAGGCAGGATCTTGCTGGATTGTGTTCCCTGGTCAATGGCCTCGGCCCGGTGTTACCTTGGTGCCTCGAAAAACCTGGAAGTTATCTTATTCCATTAAACGGGAGTCCCCATTGAGTAGAGTTCTACACTCTTATTTTAGAGTATATATTTTATTTCAACAAGAGTTATTATACACACAGTACCATAACTGAATCTTTTTCTTTACTTGGGGGTTTATTTATTCCCCTCAGTACTAATAAACAGTCACAAGTATCATATGTTTAAAAAGTTACAATTGTAATACAATAACCACTTCTTTTTTGTCTAGGAGCAATCCCCTCAGCACTTTGAAACAGTCACAAGTATCACATTGTAAGAAATCTCTATTCTTCAATAGAGTGGTTCCGTCTCAGGGACAGAGTCCGAGAGGAACTGAAGAAGTGCACAGTTATCATTGTATGTATAGGCAAGTGTGTGGGAAGATCTCTATCGAGACATAGTGGGAGTGAGCAAGTGTCAGACAGATTTATGTATCCTTGAGACATTTAGTGGGAGTAACTGGCGCCTTGTAAGCAGAGTTGGCAAGTGAAACCTGCCGATGCTGCCTGGGGGTGATGGGGTCATGTTTAACTGAACAGGTGTCAGACAGATTACGTGTACTTGAGACATTATTGTGAGTAATTGGTGTCTGTGGTTCAACATGCTCTGACCCTGGACACACGCTCATAGCGTTTGAGGCCACAAAAAAGCTACTCAAGGTTAGCTATAAGGTCAGCGACCTTATTTAGACCTGTCTTCCGTATACAACAGGATACCATCTACCATGACCATATTTAGATTTGTGTCATAAAAAACAGGAATGTACTACAGCGTATTAAACGTGATAGAAGACAATTTCACTCAAAACTTTTAGCATAATGCAGCGTGATAAAAGACAATTTCACTTAAACACTTGTAATTATATTCAATAAAGAGAAAAAGAAAAGAACTTATAAAAGAAAAGAACTTATAAAAGAAAAGAACTCATACTTTACATAACCCAATCCTCAACACTACAATTGTCAATTAGGTGCTTACTTCAGCACATTGGATTTGAAAGCATGCACTATACAGTTAGTTGATTTAACTGTCGTGTATGTATCTCTCATTCACAGATGTGCCACCAACAGAGTCAAGTGCTTTTCCAGGATTTTGCCCTGATGACCCAGAACAAACAAGACAAACAAGCCAGATTAACAGCTGGCTACCATTTAGGGGTTATTGTTACCTCTTTGTCACAGAAAGGATTGAGTGGCCAGATGCATCTGCTAAATGTGTAAGACATGGTAAGTATGGATGGACTAAAACATATTCTAAATCACTCAGCTGCGTTTAGCTTCAACTAAACACCCACTGTTTTCTGTTTGGTTGTTTGTGAAGGTGGACATCTTACCAGCATTGAAGATCCCTCTGAGCAAGTATTCATTCAAAACAATATTGTATTGTTTCAAGACAGCCAAACCTCATTCTGGATCGGCTTATATAAAACTCACACAGGTACAATCACATTGTCTTTTATTTCAAGAAAACCAACATTAAACTACATTTTGACATTAAGAAGGACCATCATTTGTAAAACAGAAGCTCTGAAGCCGAAAAGAAGTTACAAAGTTGCTGTAGCTTAATCATTTATGCCTGCTGAAAAGATAACTGAAACAAGCATCAAAACTACAGTGAAGAATACATATATACATCAACGCATCAATATCTTTATTTCAAATATGTTTAATGTTAAAAGGCATTGGTCATAGTGCCAAACCTGTAAGGAATTTTCACCAAAGCACTGCAGTTGCCCGAAAGAGTTTTAGCATCTTTCCACTTCTTTTGATTTTATGGCCCCAATGCATCTTTAATTGACCTCATTTTCAGCAAAAAGGTTCTGATAAACCTGATTGTGAACATAGTAGAGCATTAAAGGAATACTTCACCCTTGAAATGACAATTGTATATCAATTACTGGCCGCCTTTAGCTTTGAAATCTTGAAGAAAACGTAGTTTTCTCGCATGCCTCCACAATGATCAGAGAATCTGAAATCGGTGTGAATCTTTGATGAATTGCAGTAAATGGAGGCCACGTTTAACAACAACAAAACTATATCAAAACATCTGTTTAAAAACTTTTATTTACCCAGTTGTATGATCAGTCAACCCGTTACCTTTCCCAACTCGTCACATACTGGCGCCTCAGGACTTCTTGGCATCACCTTCTAATGCACTGGGTAGTGCATTGAACTGTAGTGCAAAGAAAAAAGTATATATATATATACAAATATTGGATTTCTATTTGTCCCCAGACATTTGGAAGTGGTTGGATGGAACTGCCATGGACTACACTAACTGGCGTGAACCCGAACAAATTCCCTCCAGTTATGGATCGATTACAGCTGCAGATGGGAAATGGACTACAGGGAACCGGTGGTATGACAGAGGATACATTTGCAAAACTCCTAAAAGTGAGATCATCAGACTGTTTAAATTAAAGTGACAGGAATGTGTAACACATAGTGTTAAATCAAAAAGACATTGATAAATTGATTTTTGATATTTAGATACGTCTTTTGTAAAGCTTTTTTTTCATGTTTGTTATCTTTCTAGCATTAAGTCAAGCACAACAGACAACTGGTAAGTTACATCTCTTTATCCTTTTTTATTTGACTAATGACCTTCTGGCCCATCGTCTACGTGTTGAATCTTTACAGTAAAGCCGATGGAGGATCCTCAAGGCCGTGGCCGCAACATTTTGGCAGTTGTGTTGGTCATTACTATGATTGCCATAGGAACAGCCATCGCCTTGTTTCTCTTCAAGAGGTCTGGACGCCGCTTGCCTATCCCTGAAAAGTTATCAACCTTTGACAACCCGCTCTTCTTCAACAATGAGCGGTCCCAACCTGACGCCAATAAACTGCTAGCAAACGCAGAGGAGGAGAACCCTGGCCCTGCTATAGACGTGTGATGTAAATGCCAGCAGAATTGATTGATTGAATTTATTGAAGCTTTAATTCGCTTCAACAATTCATGTTTTTTTATTAGCATTTGTGTGTGAGTGTTTACACCACTTCTCAGACAAAATGTTGTACTTTTGTACCCTTTACATTTATCTGCTGGTTGTGGTTACTGATCACTCTTCAAGGTTTTACATGTAAAATAAAGATAAAGAACCTTGCTTAATTCATTACATATCATTTTTTAAAGAGAAAAGCTATGTTTACTGAGAGCAAATAAAATAAGCTGGAGGAACAGCATAAAGACAACACTATTGAGTCTGTGTACTAATCACAGCAGCCCTAGCGACAAGTATAATCTTTGCAGCAAGAGTTAAAAACTAAAAGCCGAGCAATCACTGACCCAAACTTTCCTCATGTAGACTAATGAAGACAACATGTCGAAACATTAGTTTCCAACGTTTTAGTGAACCTGACTCAACATCCACATATCAATACGAAGAATAACACAAGGAACCAATGCAACATGTTCTCATTTAATAGGCTTTTTTCACTGCAGGCCCCTTTCAGACATGCATTTACATCTAGGATTAATCTGATGGCAATTGAACATGTCGCCTGGCTCATGTCTAAATAAAAACCATGGTCCCTTTTAAGTAAATGCCACAACAACAACCAAACTAGCTCAGACTTAATACTTCCATTTCACTTTCAATAAAGGCACAAGTCTGAATTAAATTCCATTAGATTAACGTGAATTGACTGATATCAGACAACATTGCAAACTTGTTACACTCACATGCACAGAGACAGAAATAAAATGTAAAAATGAATACAACATAACTTGATCTCCATCTGTCACAAGTGTTTTCTGTATATTATACCTTTTATTCAAATAGGCCTTGTGGTTGAGGAGATATTCTGTATTTAGTATGGGTATACAAAGCATTCGGAATTTTTGAGAAAAATGTCTGGGGCTCAAATGGGGCTAAACGACAGTTTTCTCACAAATCCCCCCATACTCACTATTTATAGTGAGTATACTAAATTCCTATAAGATACTCTCTGATTACAGTAAACTTTGCTTAGGCGTTACAAGTGCCGAAACCGTTATTCAGCTACTGATTAGATCATGTCCCCCTTTGCCAAGAAGATGGCAATCAAAAGCTCTATTTCTACATCATCCACCCGTAATTGATTGTTTTGCTAAGTGCAGTGTCAATCAATCTCTGCAGGAGTCCACGGATGCAAGTGTTGAAAGATCGTAGAAAAATATGAAAGTATAAAAGTATGACTATTGTAATACATAATAGCTCTCACTAGTAGCACTATTAAACATAGTTTTCTCACACAGTCTTCAGAATTCACTTCAGAGTTTCGTTTTCCAGAGACTGAGCGTTATCCGCTTTCGCAGTGGCGTGACAGCTTGTCAATATTCGTCACACATATGTTTAATCAAAGCATGCATCGCTCACCTGTGATCACTTCAGGGGCAGACTTTGCATTACCGTCTGTTTCAAACGTTTAAGGAAACCTAAAATTCAGTCTATTGACTGAGGGAATAAATAAAGATTTTTGGAAAATATGCTCAGGCTATTTGCTTGCTGGAGGAAAGTTAGAAAAAAAGCTGTACATTTAAAGGATTAGTCAATGTATTGATCAGTCAACTGATTATCTAAATAACAGATTCATAATTCAATTTGAACTTTTCTTAGAAAAATGAACAAACCTTGCCTTTGCCTCTACATGCACAGAGGCAAAGACAATGACCTACATTTTACTACATAACATTTGTTCCAACTTTTGTTTTGAATTACTTTCCAGATTGAGATTAGTAATACGAAATGTAATCAAGAAAATAAATGGTGATGTATTATTATAGATTAGGACTATACATCCACAGGGGGAAATTCACAAACTAATCAGCAGTAGCTTAAATAAAGTTTTTTTTTTTTAAAGCCACACTTAAACCAGCTGCGACAATAAAAGTGGTGTAATTCATCAAGCAACTTTCATGTCGAGGATACATTCATGGATCGGGAGAGTAATACGTGAGGGAGGTGCTGACATTTCCATATAAAATGTCAATTGACACATTCTTTGTTTTACATTTTAATGATTTTAGAATGCATATTTGTCAAAATGAACTCCTGAAAGCTGTACAAAACAACAAAAATAACCAAAACAAATAATTTTGAAAGGACCAGAGTCATCTCCGTCTTGTCAACTCAAAGCAAACATACACAGTAGGTCAAGTTCTACCAACCAGTGCAACAGGCTCTCTGGTTCTCCTTACATTTAGCCGACCTAACAAGGCAATTATGAAGTATGTACAAATGCATAGAGATTGTATTCAAGCAATATATTTCATCACAAGAAGATGCATAGAGTATCCAGCAAATAGCACAGGCCAGTGTCACCAAAATATGTTCCATGCTTCCAGACAGAACCAATGCAAGTCAATAGATACTGTATGTTTGAACACCATTTAGAAAAGTAGGAAGCAAAGTATGACTTCCCTTTAGAATTGTGTAGAAAAATAGTTTGACATGTTTAAAATAGATTGTTGGCTTTTGAAGATACACCAATTTAAACACAAAGGGACAGTCAGACGTGACACTAAACAAAACAAGTCTGTTGTTCCCTACAGCTTTTTTAACATCTTAGACAAAACATCCCCTTGTGTAACTTTGTAAGAAGTAAATATTCTAATAGTCATAATATGCATTAAGTCTACAGAAGCTGAGAACAGCAATTATTTCATGTTATACCGTTATCTTGAGATCACATGTTAATTATTTAATTGTGTCGGGAAAACAGAGATCTTTTCTTTTGTAAAACTGTTTTGGGCAACAACTCATGATTTATTTTCCTGATCAATAAATCTACCGATTACTTTCTTGATTAATCAATTAACCATTATGTGTCAAACATAGGGGAAAGAAAGTCTTGAAATGCTTGTTTTCAAATCTTACATTTGATCGTACCGATAAGGTTTGTTCAAATTGAATGATGAATCCGTTATTTAGATAATCAGTTGACTGATCAATACATTTGCTGATTGTTTAAACTTAGCAGGATCATCTTTTCAATCTTGAGAAAAAAAATTTTTTTGGGAGATATCACGGGAAAAGGATCTTTTGATTTTCTCAAAACACACTCCCCAGTTTTCAGTTGGTGTACACCGAACTAAAACTAATGCAATCTATTATAACAGTCCTGCAATAAATCCTACTAATATGAAGGTTATAATGTTCAGTTTTTATTGGAACTGTTTTAGAGACGTATTGATTCATCTCTAAGACCATTCTGAAGGATGTAGTTTGTCCATTCCATTCATATCAATGAAGGTAGACTAAATAAGAGTAACACCTGTCAGTATGAAATACAATTCAACAGCTTCTCAAACTACATCCTCCAAAATTATCATACAGTTTAATCCACACAATAAAAGCTGAAAACGAACCTTCACGAAGGTGAAAGTTATTGCAAGACTGTTGTATAAGATTAGTTTTAGCTCGGTGTGCCCAATAAACCAGCGACTCAGCGTCATTATTCTGTCATTACAATCAAACAAACCCGAGATAACAAAAATAAATAACTTTTTGATTTTGAGATAATAGATTAAATAAAATCATCGCAACCTTAACTGTTCTTGGCTTACGAACATTTTGCGTGACCAATGCAAAATATACATTTTGAGCACAACATTGCATTTATCTTGACTAATGTCAAGCGGGTGAAAATAAGACGGACAGAAAAATCGAGTGATAATATTAATTCTGGTAAAGAACAAGAAAGAAGGACAGTGTGTGTGTGTGTGTGTGTGTGTGTGTGTGTGTGTGTGTGTGTGTGTGTGTGTGTGTGTGTGAGAGTGGCAAAGGGTAAAAATAAACAAGTGTAAAAAAGTAAATAAGAGGAGAAACATTGTCCACAAAGATGACACATCCTGCCCCGTCCAGTAGTGCATTATAACTTGAGCAGCATCAAATAATGCACCAACCCACAAGAAACAGTCATTATTGTATATAAGAATCTCTGTGCCATTGTCGTGCATCTCTATCTCTACCTCGATCCCTATCTCTATCTCTGTCTCTGTCTCTTTCCCTGTCCTTGTGTCTTTCTCTGTCCCTGTCTCTGTCCCTGTCTCGGCCGTGGTAGTTGTGATGATTGGGTGCAGGATAGTGATCTGTGTGGTGTGTCCGTGGTGGAATATGCTGGTGATGCCGATGCTGGCGGTTGCGTTCGTTGTGCTCCTGCTCGTAGTTTTCCCCAACGTGTGAATGGCTGTTCCCACGGTGATGTTGTTGTTGTTGCTGTTGTTGTTGTTGGTGATGATGGTGGTGGTTGCTGTTATGATGGTGGTGGTTATGGCCTCGGTGGTTATAGCGGGTCTCTTCCTCGTCCTCCCCCGCCACATCCTGCACCTCCTCCTCCCTCTCCTCAGGCAGGTGCCTGCGGGGAAGCCTCTGTCTGTAATCCTTGCTCGACCGCACCTCCACGCCACCGGATGTTTGATTGTGCTGGGCCATCCGGCGGTGGTGGTGGTGGTGGTGGTGATGGTGGTGGGCGTGCTGGGGTCTCTTTGGTTCAGCCCTCAGGAGCTGCTCTTCCTCCTCTCTTTGGCCCTCCTCAGCCCTCGTCTCCTGTGCTGGGGCTGACGGTTGCTCCGGATCTAATTGGTTCTCCCGGGAACCCTTCCTCTTTGGGGCAGTGGACTTCTTGTTTTTTTGCACGTCCTGGGACAAGAAAATGCAATGTAATGTCACATACATGTACATGAAAGACATGATATGAAGAAAGCTTGCTCTAACACACTGTAGCTCAGGGGGATGAGTGGTCGTCCAGTCACCACAAGGTAGCCTGTTCGATCCCCAGTCCCCCCATAGCTCACAAGTCGAAGTGTCCCTAAGCAAGACACTGAACCCTGGGCGCCTCACAGGGCAGCCCACTGCTCCCTATCCAGGGATGGGTCAAATGCAGAGAAGATTTTCCCCAAGGGGATTAATAAAGCATACTTTCTTCTTCTTTTATTTAACCGGTTAATTATTTTAACCGTCTGCCTCGCAGTCTTTCATTGAACAGTCTGAGGGCCCCGATGCATTTTGGTGCGGTTGTATACATGGGTCCAGTAAGCTTAAATATTCTTCCTCATCTAGTATACATCCCAGCATTTCTCGCGTACATAAAATCCACATGCAATGCAGGTGGAATGCACGACTACTACATACATACTTAGTATGAATAGTATGTTAGAATGTGATTTTAAACTACAATATGTCTGAACCTATATGCTTGTTCTGTATTTGCAAGTCCATATGCACAAACTCAAACATACACACTCAGCTGCTGTTAGGGAGGCAGCTGGCTCTCAAGTTCCTCAACTGGCAATCACGCCACAGGCAATTTGAATATTTTTGGATGATAATTTCATCATGGGACCTGGGGACACTCTCACATGGAGCTGCCTCAGACTTCTCTGCATCTGTTCTACAGCTGCTGCTGCAACTACTGTTTATTCACTGTTAAGTGAATTGATCTGGTTTTAACTTTGACTTTTCTTGATTACTTGATGATTGATTTTATGTATAGAATGTCAAAAAAAAAGTAAGATAGTTGTAGGTTATCTGGTAAGATCATGTACATACTTATACTAGAAGGGAAATAAGACAAGATAATCTAGAAGCTGTAGAACTGTGACTAAAATGTACTAAAACTAGTGATCAGGTATTCTTATTCAATTCCATTTTCAGTATCGGTGGAAAAACAATACTTGTACTTGTGCTGACAGTTTCTTTGAAGGGAAGTTTGACCTATAAACACAACAGTTTTTTCCCTAACATAATACATACTGTATATCTAGTAGTAGTATATATCTAACATATATCCAGTGTCTGGTAAATTTAGCAAACAGCAGGAATTTCATTAATGTTACGATTACTATTGCAAGGTGGATTCTTTGATCTTGTGCTGTGCTATTTATTGATTGTCTGGGACACTTTGTGCTACGTAGGTTATTGTTATTACTGCTGCTTTCTATTGTTTCTCACGGGAATTTCATGCACCATGTTAGCAAAATAAAATAAAAGGAATCTTCAATTGTTTTCTTTGGGTGCACAGGAATGTGGATCTTTCTGATACATTTAAGAAGTGGTTCTGGTTTGCATGTTCCACATGTAATGGTCAGTGTGTCATGCAGTGTGGGACTCCCACTGGTCCTGACATGGGCTCCATCCCTCTGGGTCTTGGTCTTGTCTCGGTCTCGATACCCTGTGGGTCTTGGTAGTGACTTGGTTTGGGTTTGGCTGGTCTACACCACATATCTCCACATCATTTCGAGCTAGTTTCTAAAGAAGATGCTACTGTAACTCATCTCTATTACTGCGGTGAAAACTCAGCTACTGCAGTTCATTTGAAGGTATCTCACTCACCAGAGGCAGACCTATCTCAATGCTTCAACTTCCCAGTGGAGTAGGAGGAGGAAAAGTGAAATGAAATTGTTAGATGAATAAATGGAAACAAGTACAGACGCAGCGCACTGTGCATTTCCTCTGTCTAGAAACATTTACATTCCTGCTAAGCTAATCATTTACTATATGCAAACCGTTTTTTCCCCACATTCAGCAGACCGTCTGTCCGGATGAGATGAGTGGGATGAGATGTTTGCGAATGATATTAAATCCTATACCTTTATTGTTTAAGTAGTTGTACATATGTGTTTGTGTTTCATGTACCGGTATTGCTGAAGGACTGGTGGGCAGTGTATTCCCGGCCAGCTGGGCCACTAGTGAGTTGGCGGGCTCCATTTCTGGCGGATGAGTGGCTCTCCAGTACGACTCCAGATAATCAGCAACGTGCTCACAGGCATCAATTAGCTGGTTCTCATCTAAGATGACGTCAAACATTTCCTACAGGAAAATGAGAATACGGATAGGAATTAATAAAAGACCAACAGGAGGAAACACACAAAAGAAGACCCTGTAACTGAGACAGTAGTTTAAAGTGTTTAAAATGTGGCATGAGTGGGTGGGCTTTAAAAATAACACTCATCTGGTAATAACTTAGGTCTTGCAATGAGATAAACAAAAAAAATAGGTGTTGGAAATAGGGTCACCTTTAAAAATAAATAAAAAATAAGACAATTATGTGAACACCAGCAGAAACATGTTGAAAACTTAGAATGTTACTTTAACAACAAGGGCACCAACATCGTGTTTTTAAATTGTGAATATACAATAAATACTGAGGACATGATGTCACTGTCATCAATGGTGCTCACGGCCCTGCATACAAGTCAAGGGGCCATCAGTGTATTTACAGTTTGCACAAAACTCAATACAGTTTTTTTCTTCCATTGTCTGGATATTATTACCAGTGTGCTACAGTACAACTTAAACTACAGAGACAAAGCCAAATGTATAATTATTTGCAACAATTTAAATATCTAAAGTAACTGGCATGATAACCATCCATCTTTGCATTCATCCTATTCAATATAAAATGCAGTATTACTGAACTGTAGCTACCATTGCACCACTTTCACAGATTGGCCACTAGATGGCACTCACCGGAGGGCACTGGGCGAGCTTGTCTGCTGCCACCATTTGAACATTAAGATGCTTGGTCTGTGACTTCCCTCTAGTCTTGATCAGTCTCGTCAACACCTGCAGTTGAGGAGAAGGAGGGAGGAAAAAAGGAAGAGGCAGAGAAAGAAAAACAAAAGGTTCTGGTGGCTGGTGGCATCTTACAGTGTTTGTTTTTTATACATGAGGTATACAAAATATTGTGAGAACTGAGGAACAGGTCTCTGGTGAAGCACACCTTAGGTGAGGAGATCTTGACGTAGACGAGGATCGGTGCCAGGGAGGTCTTGGACACCTGGATAGGGTGGTTAATTGTGTCTGCATCTAGAACCACCAGCTGCAGGCTGCGGGCGAGCTCAAAGATACGCTCCACCTCGCCCTGGATCTGGGCTGCAAGAGCAGAGAGGAAAAGCACGACTTTGACACCTGAGATCCAGGAAACACAATCCACTGTGCATATTTGATTTCTTTGTTAATTTGAAATGCCATTGTGTGCCGTTTTGAATGATTTTATATGTACTTGCATTACCAGAGCTGGTATGTGAAGTTTTTCTATTTGTATCTGTCTATATTGTATATAATCAAAATGTAGAAATGAGGATAGAATATTAAATATGTTATGTTGAAGGTTAGACCTGCTAAACCCAAGGTCAGTGTTGAAATCAATTATCAAGTTATATTTTGAGATTAAAAGTCGATAAAACAAAATCTCAACACAAGTTCAATTTAGTGTAGCTGTTGTAGACATTTTAATTGAATAACACAATCTAACTCAGCAGAGGATACAAGTGTGGATTACACGTCCGTAAAGTGCTCATAAAGATGAACGTTTGACTCTAACCTACAATTCCATGATACATGGAAAACTCCATCTGCTGAGAAAGGTCATGTGATACAATCATTGTTTTTGGAACAATCCGTAACAATTCAATTTATTTTGTACAGCCCAAAATCACAAATTACAAACTTGCCTCAGAGGGCGTAACAGGACCTTGTGGAGAGCTTGTTCTGTTAAAGTGTATACGGCTTTGTCACTAAACAAACCTTTTTCTGCATCTCAATTCAACTCAAAATAGAAAAACAGGATGCGATGCACTCATGGGAAAGGTATTTTAAAGAATGACCACTAGAGGGAGCAAAGGACAGCAGAGCATGGAGGAGGCACTGGCTGTTTTCAGTCTTTTAAGAAGTTAAAGGACTCACAAATATCAATAAAATAACAGTGAATTACTTATTAAACACATGTAAGCTCACTAAAACCATGAACAGATAAAACACCGGCTTGTTGTGAACAGTGTGAGAACAGTGGCTCATGGTGCTGATGAGGTAATGAAGGAAGGTGGAGCATTTAAACAGACAGACATGGACTACCAGTGCTTTCAGTCATACGTACCGGCAGCATCTGGGATGAGAGAGCAATGAGAAAGACAAAAGTAGAGAAAACCAAGTAAATCTTCTCCCCCTTCTGTTTTTTTCTTTCTTTTGTAACCAAGCGGGGATTAAACCTAGAATACTGCACAATGCCACTGGGGCAAAGACAGTACATGTCCAGTAAACTTGTTACCATACAATCTTTACTGACAGTCCAAAACCCTCTTATGTCTTAGATGTAAACTTGTTTTCTATCTTAAGCTTACAAATTTAAACTTTCCTTTCTTGCCAGAACTAGATTAAAAGGTCGATGCCACCCTCATATCTGTACGATAAGTATGAAGCTACAGCTAGCAGTTGATTAGCTTAGTTTAGCCTAAAGACTTGGAACAGGGCCAAATACCTAGCATTGATAAAACAAAGATACTACCTCTTCATTAGTCAGCTTTAGAGGTGCTGGCATGCTGATTTTATTTAATTTTTAAAAACTTTTTTACATAACCAGGCTAGTTATTTTAACCCGTTTTCAGTCTTTGTGCTAAGCTAAGCTAACTGGGTGCATGATTTGCACACAAACATGAGGGTGGTATCTATTTTCTCATCCCACTCTCTGTAAGAAAACAAACATATCTTCCAAAATGTCAAACTATTCCGCTTATGATCTTCATTAGGGTGCAGAGTGATCTCTGACAGTATCATCCCTTTGATTAAAAGATCAGCTATGCAGTGTACATACAAATAAAATGACATAACTGCACAGTGTTTCAATCAGACAAAGAAAAGGGGAAAGTCTGACACATTCATTTCAGATGAGTTAGATAGAATCAATTGCTTGTTTGAACCTAATTAGGGTTGCAAGTGGGTGAAGTTTGCCACTAGGTACAACACGATAAGTGCAAGAGAGCTAAGACAATTACAAAAGGTTATTTTAGAAGTTCATTTTGTTTACTTTTCTGTTGCTGATGCTATCTGAATTGTCTTTATGAGGTAAACCCAAACTGTCTTGCTTCCCCAAACAGATAAAAGTGGTGTCAAAGATAATTTGCCACATGACTATAGCTCCAGGTTGGGATGATGTACCTAAATTGGAGCGAGTGTTCGACCGATCCATTAAGGCCTTTTTCCCAGGGTTGTTGAGGATGGAGCGTTTAGCCAGAGAGATGTCTGCTGTGACCCGTGTAATAGTAATTCTGGAGAGGAGACAGAGGAACAGGGATTGTTACAGTTTCATTGTGTTTTATTTCCACGTGAAAGGTGTGACACCGGAGAATTAAATCAGAACTTACCTGCCTTCAAATCGATGTTTTAAAAAGTCAAAGAGTGCTTTTTGCATCATATCTGTAACCTGGAAGTACACATGAAACATGCAATTTAAATAACATTCTCCTCTATGCAAGTTCAACACAAGTACCAATATGTATTAGGTATCTCAGGTTGACAGCATCTTAGACCCTTCACAAGTCAAAAGCAACTTAGATAATGTGAGTGAGGCAGACTCACCTCTAAGCCCTTCAGTGACGGTCCCATTAGAACCACAGGACGCATTGTAGGCACTACATCATACATAGACACCTGCTCCCCCTACAGCCACAAAGAAGCACACCTTTCATTTAGAATATGAGATACTGCTGATGCAACATGTTGCCTACAGTGCAGAGTGAACATGGATGAAGTCAGATTTTGTTTTGTTGCCATTTTGTTGTATCAAGCCCCTAATAATAATAATAATAATAATACTAGTTTTTAAAAAGGGTAATTAAAAGTGTTTCACAGACTGTGTGTTTGGGACTATCTACTGTTTATAGGAAGTAACAATGAGTTAAAAGAGATGTCAACAGAACAACAAACATGGGTTGCTTACCGGTTTCTTTTTCACCTGCTGATTGGCTGTTCATGCAGAGGAGGATGAGAGAGGTGTCTCATGTTAACTCACCAATCATTTTTTAGATGTATTTATTGTATGGCGTCGCACACACACTTACCTTGGGATGGAGGAGTATATTTCTTTGAGTTCAAATCTTGAGCTACTTGAGTGGCTTTGCTGAAATGAGAGAGCAATCCTGAATGAAGTCATGTCTTCCCCACTAAAGACAAACAGGGCCTTCTTCTTCTTCTTCTTCTTTCATTAAAATGTAATGTGTAACATTTGAATATCCCAGTGTGAGATCAATAAAGTTGTTATTTATCTATATCTAATCTGGTGAAAATAGAGCACTAGTATCTAAGCTATGAAATAATGTGTGCTTACAGACTGTATATCTACTTATATAAGACACCGCTATATAAAGCTTAGAGGGTAAATCCCTTGAATTGATTCAGCACACACAGTTGCCACTAAAGCCAAATTTCCAAGATCCTTAGATGAGTTTCTTTCAGCCTAACTAGGTCAAGTCAAAATCCTTCAGTCCAGAGTGGATCTTCCTGCCTGCCAGACCGATTGGAGTAAAACAACCGACTGACTCAACAAAAGGGAAACATTCCTACTTTGGTCGCTTGCTCTTGGAAGAAGATTTTCTCTACTTGACCTCCCTTTTAATGGTGCGCTCTTATATTTTCCTTTTCATGTTTTGCATTTTTCAAGACTGAATTACCAGCTGTGCCCTGTAACTCCTCCACAACAAGCCAAATGATCTCTGTTCAATGTGTCCTCACATAATGGTTCCTATGATATCTTTTGTGATTCGTGATCTTTTTCATATCCAGAAACGCAAGCGATCGGTGATCCTGGGCAAGCCCCTGCTGTGTTTCGGGAACAGAACTACTTGGTTAGGTTGAAGGAAAGGCCGTGGTTTAGGTTAAAATGACTACAAAAGTGGTGTCACAGTACAGAGGTTATATGACGAATAAGTCAGCTGTGATGTGTGTAAAGCACCTCGAGGGGGGGGAGATTATTTTTGACTATATAGATAAAAATGACTTGACTTTGACCACAATTTATCCCTAACTGTGTGCATTACATTTGTTGGATACGTTGGACACTAATGCATAGAGAGTTGGAGAAAAAGGGGTCATGTGAGGCCCTCAGCTTATTGTTGCCTTCCGGTTTGATCCGGCTAGGCTTCAACTGAACAATTCCTGGTGTGACCCTTTCCCACTGATTACACCTCTCTGGTCGAAATGTAGTTTGCCTAATCTGTGGATGTTTTCGAAAGAGCATTGGATGAATGCTGAAAATGTCATATAATCCTCTGTATATCACTTTGTAATGATGTTTTTGTTTGTCTGTGTGCTGGACCAATAAAGATTATTATTAGGATTACAAGATAAATCAGCACAAAGCAGCATGGGCTCGTGTGCTCGTTTGTGTTGTGTTGCAGCCAGTGGAAAAGAGAAGCGTGCTGTACATACTTGGCTAAGGCCTTGGCAGCTTTCCTCGCCTGCACTTCTCTTCTGATGAGAATGGTTTCCAGATTGACTGGACTGGGGACGAAGCCCACCACACCATCCTCCTTCACCGGCCGGCCGATCCACCACTCATTGTTAAACTTCTGGTTATCAAAAAGAAGAAAAACAAGTCAATCAAAGGCCTGGCTCACATTAATGACTCAGTAATGTGTCTGTATGTGTGTGTGTGTTTCCAACCTCTTTGACATGGAGAAACTCTCTGGCCTCAAAGGTGACGGCCTGGCCCGGCACGGGAACGTTGTCGTCGTCTGCTGGCGTGTAGGAGAAGTTGCAACGTACTGCAAATGCCACCGGCTTGAACTGGGGACACAGGACACGTGTTCGTGACTAAATGTGATTTCTAATGAATGTCACTTCATCTTTAATCCCTGCATTTTCCCCGCCGACACAGTTTGACACAAACTAAATTCATTTTTCACTCAATTTCAATAATCGATTTCAGACGTTAGAATTAATCTACACATCTCACAACCAGGAAAAATGGATGTTGTATCAGAAAACTGGAAGTGATGTTCTCACACAGAAACATTAACCACAGTCATCTGCCCAAATGTGCTTTTGGAGCATTGGTGTGATTGTTAACAACATGTTTAGTGTAAAGTTCAGTATGTATAAAAGCATGTAAGATCTTTTTAAATCATTATTTAGCATCATTCTTTTCCCTACTCCCAAAACAGCTTCTGCAGATGAATAGTTTGTAAATTGTATCATTTGACCTGATAGTACATATTTAATGGAGATTAATACATAATGTAAAACTCTGAGTTTGTACTCATGATTGAATGCACTATTGTAAGTCGCTTTGGATAAAAGCGTCAGCTAAATGACATGTAATGTAATGTAAATGTAATGTTCACGTATGAATGTATTTAGAAAAGATAGCAAAAGATCTTGCAGATATACAGAACCCAGCTGGTGACATGGAGAAAAACAAACTTTCACTTGCACCAGTTTCAGAGTCCTGGTGTTCATGCCGTCACACTGTCACAGTTTACTGGGAGCCATCCTTAACGTCATTAGTGACACCTGTTCTTTTCTCTGTATGACAACACGTTCATTTAAATGTAAATCCAAGACGTCTGCTTTGAAAACACCCGACTGCATCCTCCTCTTTGCGTCACAGTAGCAGTATGCTTCCTCCTGTTGGTGGTGTAATCCTATCAGAGTCAAATGTCAGCGGCTCACAGATCAAGCTGCTAATTACTCCGCTTTGGAGCGATGAGGCTGTGGGAGAGGTCGTGGGGTCAGCAGGGGAGGGGCTGCGCGTGTTTCCCGCTTTAATTGCAGGGCACCGGTAGCATTAAATCAGTTGGGGGTTAATTCAATATTCAAGGGGACGTCTATCAGCGGGCGCTGCTTAGAAGGAAAAGAGAGTGGAAGAGTTTGATATCAGCTGTGATGTTTTTATTTAGTGTAATGACCGTCATGGCCATTATGTTCTGGCAACAGGTGTGCAATATTTCAACCTGACTTGGTTTCAAATTGCTTTTAAAAATGTTGGTATAATTGGGATTTTCTTCTCTCTAAAGCGCACTCCACTTTCTCAGATACAGTATGGGCTTTGTTATGACATAACAGTATTACATAAGGAGGCTCAGAGGGCACGGCATACTGCTACTTAACAACACAAGCATGTATAGCATTTCATCTTAAATTTCATTCATGCAGTGACTCGTGTGCAGAGGTCAGAAAAGGAACCAGAGTTTGAGCTTCTATCTTTGGCTCTCTTTTTGTATCATTCTTGGCAGAACTTTGCACACGAACAACCAAGTGAAACACCACGAATGACCTCTAGAAGAAACTGTTGGAAAAAGTGCTCCCCATATTGAAATAAAATGTATTTGCAGCACCTTTTTGTTTCCTTGCTGCATATGCATGGTCAAATTTGCAAATGTATTCCTTATTTGGCTTGTTTTAATTCACGTGCAATGGGTTTTATTCCTAAATGCTACCTACGTATTGTCACAGTGGTGAATATCTTTTCTTCTTCGTCATCGAACCATATACTTAAGTTATATCAAAATTGCTCGACTAGAAAACTTTTAGGCAAATTTTGGATGCACTTGGTGTTAAAGGAAAAATGTCATGCCAACATGTTTTCATTCCAGTTCATTACGTTGATTCAGTTAAATTCATTATCATGTTTGAAAAGAAGAGACATTTCTGCTGCACAAAATACATCTTCTCAAATCTAATTTCTCTAATTAAAATGAAGCAATCTTGTACTAATAAATAAGTAAAGAATGTATTCAAAATAATGCTTTAAAAAGTCTACGTATATAACCTTGTATTGTACAAAATTGTGAAATTATGTCAATAAATAGTAAGTAGTACTATTACCATATTAAAATGAGATGAGGCGCTTTCATTCACCTCACATAACCACTGGATTAGATATTGTTGTACTTCATTATAGCTTGTAAAGCAGACACATTTATCACATTTTAACTTAATTTATTGTCCTGTTGAATTGTTGTTTTTAGACTGTTTCTTTTCAGTGGAAATATACTTTATTGCTGTATTGCTGCACAGCGGTCGGCTGAAGAAATGAATCAGCAGTAATTAATATGCTTCATTATCATCCTTCACCAGACACCAAGCGTATAAAGGGAAGACGAGGATGAAGACTGCGATGACTCATTTTTACAGTAGAATGTTGCTCGGCTAATCTGATGTCCTGGTGTCTGTGTTCCCTGTCTGTGATGTAACCGTGTCCTTGAGGGCTGCCGCTCTGTGTCGGGTCGGGTCGTGATGCAACAGTTTGAAAGTACCTTGGCTTTCTCCAGCTGCACCTGGGCGTTTCTTTCCTCGACGACGTCCGAGTCCTGACGCTCTCCCTGCAGGATGGACAGAGAGCACCGGCAATCAGTTTGATCCATTATCACCAGTGATGTGATCGCTGTGCATTGAACTGTACTAAAGACTTTTGAGGAAAATCATTTTTTTTATTGAAAAAAAAAAGGAACGGTGGAAGTCAAATCAGTATAACATCATTCTTATTAAATGTTGGGATTGAAAATATATTTCTCAAGTTGCATAAAACAGATAACACACAATACAAGGTCAGCTTCATTCATGTCACGGCCATACTTTCGATATTGTATTGTTGCAATGCATAGTGCACTTTATACACTTTATACATATTCTTGTGCAATGCTGTCACTATATTTTGTGCCTTATTTCTATTTATATATTTCTTTCCTTAAGCTTATTTCATTTTATTTTTTTCCTTAAAGTTTATTGTAATTATTGTAATTCTGTGTTAGGAGGACCCAGCAAAATAAGCTTTTCGTTGTACAGAATAACTGCCTGTTATCTGTGCATATGACATTACAACTATCTTGAATCTTGAATCTATAGACAATATATCTGTGGCAAAAGATCATCACACCTGTGAAACAAGACAAGACAAGTGTAATTCATAACAGCAATAAATATAAGTATAAGTATATCAAAATACTAAATGTATGAGACATTTCATGATCCCAATTCATCGAAACATCAAAAGCCAGATGAGAAAGCATTGAGTTTTGACACTCATTATTTAAGTAAGAACTCCAGCAATTTGTTATTGAACTTTCATCAAGTTTGGGGACTTGCAAGAGACAACATTTCCAAAATTAAATTCGACTGGACATGTTGACTTTTCGGTCACGCTCCAAAAACAGAGCTCAGCCGCTGCATCCTGTGCTTAGCGCCGCCCAGAACGACTGATTGGTTTAAAGAAATACATAAAAAGCCATAGTTTTCTTACCCCTACGCTAACATGATAATGTGTGAGACCTTTCTTTAGCGCCGACCCAGCGCTGCAGAGAAAGGTCTGGCTATGTTAGACTATCCTGCGTTACACCCCCCTGACTGGAAAATAATCACATCTTTCAAACTATAAGAAGACAATTGGCAGCTCAGCTTTTTTTAACTAGACAACAAAACTATCGTATTCCCTATAAACAACTAAAAGATGTCATTTTTAAATGACAATTAGACTACTCCCCTTGTACAAAAGGTGCTACATAAATTAAGTTTAATATTAGTAGAAGTAGTACTAATGCAGGCTCACCATAAACAACATTATTCAACTGCTCTTACAGGCTCTTCTCTGACAAAAAAACAGCAACATAAAATTGGTGTCCCTTTAAATTAATTATTGTGAGGAGGTTTGGTCAACATATTCAGGTGTCACATATTTGCTACTCCACTCATATTAAAGGAATTTGATACACATAATTTATTTTAAATATATTCTGTATACTCTTTGAAGCATATGATGCAAACTACATTTTGTGATTTTACATTTGGTTTTAGGACATTATTATTATTGTAATGCAACTCTTTTTGAACATGACTGCTTGTTAATTAAGAGAGCATCATGCTGCTGCAGGCTTTGGTGTTCTCTCTCTCTCTATTACACCCTTTCTGGTCAACCCTATTTTGTATTGTGTCTAATTATCTTCACTAGTTTTTCCACAGTTCTCGTTTACTTTGTATTTCCCTCGAAGTCTCCTGCCTTTAATTGTCACGAAGTGTTGCAGAAGATTCCTCCTGCGACGCTCAGGTTTATGTGCCATGTGTCCCAATGATTAGATTGTCCCCTCAAAGACATGATAATTAATGCCCTCTGTGTCATAGCCAAGTCCTTTGCGTCAATCTGCTACTCAAGATACACACTTGCATCCCAAAGTCACAAATCAGCTCCGTGGTTGTAGACAGTCTGCTCAGTCTGGCACATTTGAACAACACAGTGATGTGGAGTCCTCTGTGACTTCCAGTGTGTCGAAGACAACAATAGAGGCATTCTGTGTAAATTACGGATATGAAACTTCGGTAAAGGCCACGATGTTTTACACTATATGTCATATATTTCATGCTAACACTGTAATGTGTACCCTACTTTCATAATGAGTCTCTGCCTGATGATGAACAGTACATATGTTACATTCAATGGCAGATACTTTTGTCAAAAAATTCTTCCGTTTAGATTAAATTGATCTGGATTAGCAAATATTTGTAGACAGCATACACAAACAGAAATTTAAAGAATGACAATGTTTTTCTTCTTTTTTTCGAGTCACATTGTTTCACTTTTGCAACGGTTTTGGACCATCGTGCCTCTACAGAGACCTACTTAACACCACTACACTACACTATCGTCTTCACATTTCTGTTTTTATGCAGCTTGAACAAAACTACATGTTCATTATTGAGCTTTAGAGATGTTAGTATGTTTATTTTTTACCTTGGACCTTGGTAATTATGCCGAGCTGAGAGCGTGATATCAATCGTCTCATCAAACTCTTAGAAAGACAGTGAATCAGTGTATTTCCAAAATGTTGAACTATTCTTTTAACCAAGCGTTTGCATTGTAGACTGTATAACATGTGAATGGACATAGTTTCCTCAACGTAACCAAGAGCTGTTGTGAAGCTCAAAGTGTGTGACGCCATAGCCTAACTGAGGCCGGCCCAGACGGCGCGGCAGTGCAGACATCTACGAGCGACATGAGACGGCACCAACCTGTCACTTCAGACTGCCATGCCCTCAATTATGCATTGTTGTGAGTTTTGTGAAAAGCGTTGTTTTGTATCAGGTTTATTTCTGCAGTAAAGTTGGTTTAAAGATGAAGGTCTATGCGGGGATTGACTTGTTTTTGGAGCCAGCCTCAAGTGGCCATTTAAAGAACTGCAGTTTGTGGCACTTATTTCCCTGTGATGTCTGCGTAGTCGAGATGTTACACTTCCTGGACAACAACAAAAGTTGCCAGCGAATGTCATCCAGGCAGCAATTCTGTTTTAATGTATTAGTTATTAGAACATAAGTGTATTTTGTAGACAGGGCTTTCCTATTTCATGTTTCTAACAGAGAGCCATGTGTCTGTGTTCACTCTTCAAACCTCAACTTCCCTCTGGCTCTCTATACCCCGTCACACACTCCTACTCTCCAGGTTATTCCAAGTGAGTGCACACTGCGCCGCCTGACACCAGTGACTTTGACGACGACGGATTACACAGCATGTCATTACTATCGGCCAATAGTTATGATGAACCTATCTTCAACTCAAAAATACTCAGCTTTAATAGCTTGTATTATGAAATTACTTTAAGTGGGAAGACAGAGGAAGAGCTGCAGGAAGGGATCTGGGAGGAGAAGAGAGATTGTACCAGCAAAGAGTGGAGTGAGGATACATGAGAACACATTCAGCAGTTATCATGTGGGGAACATGACACGTCTGTTTATGGCAGTCCATCATAGAAAGGGACAGACTAGAGTTAGTGTGGTTTTCTCATGGATTTGAGCTAAAAGAAAGAAATGCATCTGGTGTCAAAATTCATCTCAATCATCGAGTAAAAGTTCAGATCAGTCCAGAATAGCTAACGATATTAGGCATAACACAAGCAAAGAAAAAGGGGCTATTGTCAGAGAAAACTTCAGGGGGGAAAACGCAGCATATTTGTTGCTAATAATCATATTCAAGCATTAGCGCCACATTGGACACAACAATAAAAAAATGTGCGACAAAGTATCACTATAAATGTTCAACTGTGTCAGGAAAAAAAGTTAAATAGAAATGGTCAATATCTCAGAAAGATCATCTGACAATAAATTGTCTCTGCCATAGGAGAGAACAAACCATTTTAAACTAAAATAATCTTTGAGGCAAATAAAGCCTCAAATAATGTGACAGAGAAAGGATGAAGACACGGCGTACGTGCTAATAAGGTGGTGGGATAGCGTTTGTAATTAGCGGAGAGAATTAGTTACAGAAGCAGGAGGATGTAGAGGGACTTCAACATGATGAGGAGGGAATAAGAGAGGAGGAGGAAGGAAATCTCCCCCGGGGCAGAATTATGCGCAGGCATGGCTCTCTGTTTACCCATGGCTGGTGTAGACATCTGTTCGCACAGCACCCGCCTCTCCGGCGAGCCAATGTCACCCAGCCAATGGTACAAAACGCCCCCGCTGAATTATTAAACAATGTTGAGCTCTATTGCAGGTGATTTAGAAATGTCTAGTGAAGAGCTCCCAAGAATTATGTGAATTATCAACTCGCTCTTATTGTTTATTGCATTAGTGTTAATTTGAATTCATACACAAAGAAAAAGTTATAGATTATAATGTATCCAGATCATTCAGGCATGATTAATTATTGCTTAAATATGAGCTATTTTGATGGCTCGGCTGTCTCAGGCAGTTTATAGAAAACATGTGACTCTAGACTGTATTTTACAACAAAAGCAAAAGGTAATTATTCACATCAATGATTGGAATGTCTCTCTGATCATTTTTCCAACGCATTTGGTTTGAGGTATGTACTTTAAATCTTTAAATAGATTAATTGATAAGTCAATGACCAAACAAATCATCTGGAACTGACAATTGTTTCAATCATTTTCAAGCAAAAAAGGCCAAATAATTATCTGATTCCAGCTTCTCATAGGTTTTGGACTGCAAAAACAAGCAAACTCCTTATAATGCATACTTAGCATGACAGACAAACAGGTGTATTATCTGATGTTGAAAATAATAATAATTTATTATAACCATATTATTGTTTTTGACACCTTTTCTGATAAAAAATATATCAAGGGATTCAGTTCAGTTAGAAGAGAATGACTCTTTATTGACCAATAATACAAAAAATACCTCTGAGCTATAAGTTTTTGATATTTTTAATAGTTTTTAATATTTTTTGTATCTATTTCTTTATTTTACATCAAGCCCTTTCTTTAAAAAAATTAAATGCCTAACACGGCTCCATCATTTTCTAATTCAGTCTTTTATTCAAACTCACTCATTTACCCACGTCTTCCTTCATCCCTCCATCTCTTCTCCAACCCCCCTTACTTCCTTCCTTCCTTACTTCCTCCCCCCTTCTGCCCCACCCCAGTCCATTAGTGTGATTATGTGGCTTGGAGGGTGGGCAAAGGAAGGTGGAGGACGAGGATGATGGGATGGTGGGTGACCAACTAAACCCACTTTCTCCTGTGTGCTGCCTGAAGGTGACTCCTTTCCCGCTCAAAAGCGTTTACGCTGCTCTTTCTGCACTCGCCAGGGGACTACATTAGGAAAGCAGCTTCTGATCGGGGAGATGGACTTTATCTCTAAACTGAAATAATCAGAACCATCGAGACACCAGGAGCCAGCTGGCTGACCATGAGCACTGCGATTCCCCAGAGGGCAACCTGAACTCTGGACCGGGTCTGGAAGAAAAGCTGAGATGCAGCTTATGTTTCCATGAGAGATACTTCAAGCAGTTCATCCAAATGGATCAGATTCATCTTTATATTGTTTGATTTGTTTGAGCAGCTGAAGAAATGTGATGTGATCTTACTGATAGAGACTCTAATTTAGCAAGATGACATGTTACTTGGTCTAATAAAATACGCTACAAAGAGCAATTGTCTCAAAGCCCTGCGCCACTTGTATTGTGCTTAATGAGCTTAAAACAAAAGAGGACACAACAGAGTAAACTTCCCACAAGCTTTAGACCAACAGAAACACACTGCAAAGGAAAAATCAACGCCTTCGTTCAAGGGATTTAGGAGCCCTTAATGTAAACACTTGAGAAACCTTCACGTTACTTCACAATACTCATTCAGTTCATTCTTATTACTGGATGTTGATGATTGAAAAGCTCAGTGAAGCTGCTCTGCACTACTCTTCATCGAAAGTGCGGAAGTTAAACTGACGTTTCGCCCAACCAAACCAGTTAGTCCTCATCCTGGAGGTTTTCTCTTGTAAAACCAAAACACACTGTTTGCAAACACTTGCAATGACGCATACATCTCAGCTTTGTGTGTCTGGTACACGTTTGGCCTTGAGTCTGTCAAGAGAAGTCAGGAAGACGCACTTTATTGGAGGAGTGTTCAAACGGCATGATATCGTTCTACAAAAGAAGGCTGCGCCTATTATCAGAAGTGAAAATCTTCAACATTTTGTTTTAACGTTTCCTTAATTATCTCCGGAACCACAGCGTTGTTTAACTTCATTTAAAGTGCTTACAATACCGCAACCCACCTAAAAATAGATGCCAACACCCCTAAGCTTCGTTTTCCTGTGATTTTCTTTGCAGATACCGATTATTTAGGTCATAATCTTTCCAAAAAGGTGTCTTATTAGTATGTGGAATGTTGGTAAGGGTCTGAACCATGGAGTTTGTACAAGTCGGCGACCGCTCCAAAAGACATTGCTTAGATCATGCTGGATGATCATAGTTATGATCAAAACATGGTATAAAAGTATTTTTTTTTTTAAATATATATTTTTTTTTCACAAAATTATTCTGAAAAAGGTTATATAAAATAATACAAGTAATATAACTCAATGGGGTTCATACGACTACTTGAACACGGGGAACAAAAGTACAGAAAGAAAAACGACCCATACATGGACCTGTTCGTGTTTAAAAGGTTAAGGAGGAGAAACAAACAGTTGGTTTGGCAAAGATCTGTCAGATTAACATGACAAAACGGGATACTGCTTTACAGTCGAGGGAAAGCAACACGGCAAACAGAATCCATGTTAAAAGCCATTTCATTCAAACAGCCAATGGATGACAAACTTTACATGTTCACATTTGCTGTGAAAAAGTGGTTCAGTAAATATGGTTAAACTGTGCTTTTTGTCTGGTTAAGTGACAGCTGGCTGTGCTTCCTACAAGGTCTCCATTGTGAGCCTTGTGAAGATACCATTCCTCAAAAAAATGGGGAGACGTTTCCATGGCAACCATTAAGAAAAAAATATGCCATGTAGACATAAATGACTCCCACTGCTCTAATGCATCTGTACCTCCATTAACAGTAATTGAGCAGTACATTCCAATCAATTAGATCGATAGAGGAGCTATTGAAGTGACACTTAGCTCTCCCGTGGAGAATGTCAGTACAATTAAGTCAACTTGGCAATGTTCAGCATCAGCTGTACTTCTCACAGTGGAAGACGTCAAACGTCTAACGGTGAAGTGTCATTCAAGATGGCAGCATGCCAGGACTAAATCAAAAATCAAAGTCAAACATGAACCATGTGACAATGTAACTCCACAGGGATGAAGGGTAGGTGGCAGAACAAAAAGGGTGTTTGTGTGTGTGTGTGTGTGTGTGTGTGTGTGTGTGTGTGTGTGTGTGTGTGTGTGTGTGTGTGTGTGTGTGTGTGCTCTTGCCACTCGCTATCCCACATCCCTGAGGGCTTCCTGCTCCTTGCTGGCTGCTCTCCAGGAGCTATACTGTTATCTATTTCTCATTTGATAGCTGCGAAAAGACAACTCGGGTTAAGAGTTTCCACCTCGCCACACACAGCAGCTCCAGCATGAGCAGATCTGTGGTGCCTTCCTCCCTGTGGCAGCGGCCACGCCATGCTGCCATCAACACATGCAACAATGTACAGCAGCTGCAATCAAATGTTTAAAAGAATAAAACGAGGTGACAGATCAATGGATTTTAAACCTTGGTCAAACTGCTAAGAATAAATAGATACACTACCGTTCAAAAGTTTGGGGTCACTTAGAAATGTCCTTAATTTTCAAAGAAAAGCACTGTTTTTTTCAATGAAGATAACATTAAATTAATCAGAAATACACTATACATCGGTGCTCTGCCGGAAACCGGTGGACTGCTCCCTCCAGGTGGGGACAAACTGCCTACCCCAAGCGAAGGAGTTCAAGTATCTCGGGGTCTTGTTCACGAGTGAGGGTAAGGTGGAGCGGGAGATCGACAGGCGGATCGGTGCGGCTGCAGCAGTAAAACAGGCGCTGTACCGGTCCGTCTTGGTGAAGAGGGAGCTTCGCCTTCCGGCTCAGCTCTCCATTTACTGGTCGGTCTACGTTCCAACCCTCACCTATGGTCACGAACTCTGGGTCGTGACCGAAAGAACGAGGTCTCGGATACAAGCGGCCGAAATGAGCTTCCTCCGTAGAGTGGCCGGGCTCAGCCTTAGAGATAGGGTAAGGAGCTCGGACATCAGGAGGGAGCTTGGAGTCGAGTCGCTGCTCCTTCGTGTCGAAAGGAGTCAGCTGAGGTGGTTCGGGCATCTAATCAGGATGCCTCCTGGACGCCTCCCATTAGAGGTTTTCCAGGCACGTCCACCTGGTAGGAGGCCCCGGGGAAGACCGAGGACACGCTGGAGGGATTATATCTCCCGGCTGGCCTTGGAACGCCTCGGGGTCCCCCAGGATGAGCTGGAAAGTGTTGCGGGTGAGAGGGAAGCCTGGGTCGGTCTGCTGAACCTGCTGCCACCGCGACCCGACCCCGGATAAGCGGCCGAAAATGGATGGATGGACACTATACATTGTTAATGTGGTAAATGACTATTCTAGGTTGAAACCTCTTGTTTTTAATGAAATTTCTACATAGGTGTATAGAGGCCCATTTCCAGCAACTATCACTCCAGTGTTCTAATGGTACATTGTGTTTGCTAATCGCATAGAAGACTAATGGATGATTAGAAAACCCTTGTGCAATTATGTTAGCACAGCTTAAAACAGTTATGCTGGTGAGAGAAGCTATAAAACTGTCCTTCCTTTGAGCTAGTTGAGTATCTGGAGCATCACATTCGTGGGTTCCATTATACTCTCAAAATGGCCAGAAAAAGAGAACTTTTATGTGAAACTCGCCATTCTGTTCTTGTTCTTAGAAATGAAGGCTATTCCATGCCAGAAATTGCAAAGAAACTGAAAATGTGTCTGGGTGACCCCAAACTTTTGAACGGTAGTGTATATATATTTAATCCAACATGTTATTATTATTTTTAATATTATTATTGATTGCCATGTTTCAAATACTGTGACATGCCCATCCTGTCTGTCTCATCTGTCTGTGCCAAGGTTCGGTCAATGGTGGGTCAGTTGCTGTTCACTAGTGGAAATTCTGCAAAAATGCCCACAGGGATTTACAGATAAAAGATGCAGACCGCCTCCATCTGCCAGCTGCTGAAAATTCTCTTTGCTTTGAATTAACTATTATTTCTAAAACTGCGGATGCCAAAATGACTTTCCCCATTCACAACTCTATTGGAGATCAGCCTGTGCTCTGATCTGGTGTTTGAACAGGAACATTATTTTTCATGAGAAAAGATCAAAACTGGAATATGTTTGCTCATATCTCAGGATATTCTCGTTGATCTGCAGAAACATACACTTTTTAAATGAATATCATTAAAATCTTGCTGGTGAGCTTCAGTAGATTTGGAGTTGTGTGTCAAAAAGGACAAAAAAACGCAGCATTCCTCCCGAGCGGCGCATGAGCGGGTCACGACTGTAATTGTGACTAATTTCCAATGAGCTCACTGGCACGGAGCCCGGGTGTTCACAAATTCCTAATTCTCGCCAATAAATATTTCCTTGTGTTTCTGCTGCAGAGGAACAGTGGAATCTCACCGGATAACACCGAACCTCTTGCAGTTTAGCTGCCGCTCATTTGCTTTAATGTGTTTGTGCTGATTTCTTTGCTCTATCGCTGCTTCATTAACATGCAGTGTGTGTCCGGTTTCCTCCAAGCCTCGACCAATCAGCTGCTCTGCCTCATCTGTCTGAAGGAGACTGGCTCCGTGCCCTCTGCCTGATGCTACCGTGGAGCAGATATGGCCGGGGCTGGCACCGCCACCTTTACTTTGGCACCGTCCTACGTCTGTGGAGTTAAAGGCTGCATCACGGCCCTTTACATCTCCAATTATAGATCAAGAGTCTCAGCGGATCTGTGCTGCACTAAACGGGATTTATGTCTATACAGTATGTTAATATGGGTTGGATTATAACTAATGTCACCAGTTTGTTTATTGTAAGCTTTCCTTTCTCCCATAGATGCACATAATGCAGTTTTCCATGATCACTCCAATGATCAGTCATTTTTAAAAACAATGACTCCTTGAATTCAGACAGAGGAAGATAAAAGCAAATTTACCATTTATAGTCGACGGTCGTGGATCTTGCTGCGACTGATTTGATCAGTTGCTAACTAGTTAATTAAGCTAACGTCAACTTCACAGGTTGGATGGAAACGCTGTCTTTGCCTGACTTTGTATTGTTTCAAGCTGACACATTTAATCTCTTGGCTACTTGATATCATGATAAAGTATACTTAAGTGTCTGTGTGAGACTATATACAAAGACTGTCTCAGAAAATTAGAATATTGTGATAAAGTTCTTTATTTTCTGTAATGCAATTAAAAAAACAAAAATGTCATGCATTCTGGATTCATTAAAAATCAACTGAAATATTGCAAGCCTTTTATTCTATTAATATTGCTGATTATGGCTTACAGTTTAAGAAAACTCAAATATCCTATCTCTAAATATTAGAATATTTCCTCAGACCAAGTAAAAAAAAAGATTCTATGGAGAAAAGAAAAGCTCTATGGAGATGAGGATTTCATTTTCCAGCATGATCTGGCACCTGCCCACAGTGCCAGAACCACCAGTAACTGGTGTACTGCCCATGGCATTACTGTCCTCGATTGGCCTGCCAATTCCCCTGACCTGAACCCCATAGAGAATTTGTGGGGTATTGTGAAGAGGAAGCTGAAAGACACCAGACCGAACAATGCAAATGAGCTAAAGGCCGCTATTGAAGCATCCTGGGCATCCATAACACCTCAGCAATGCCACAGGCTGATTGCCTCCATGCCACGCCGCATTGATGCTGTAATCCGTGCAAAAGGATTCCCAACCAAGTACTGAGTGCATTAATGGACATTTTCTAATGTTTGATTTTGTTTTGCTGTTATCAATCTTTTTTTTTACTTGGTCTGAGGAAATATTCTAATATTTAGAGATAGGATATTTTAGTTTTCTTAAGCTGTAAGCCATAATCAGCAATATTAATAGAATAAAAGGCTTGCAATATTTCAGTTGATTTGTAATGAATCCAGAATGCATGACATTTTTGTTTTTTTAATTGCATTACAGAAAATAAAGAACTTTATCACAATATTCTAATTTTCTGAGACAGTCCTGTATAAGAAGTGGACGTAGTCATCGTGATGTCACCCATTGATTCATGGACTGCCATTATGAAGCCGCGATTTGGTCGTGTTAATGCGTACTAATTATTGGATGCCTGGTGTAGCGTCCGGAAGAACTTAGTCAAACAACTTCTCTCGTTCTCTGAATTTATTTTCCTTGATCACAAGTGGAGTAACAAGCGCTGCAGTCTTGATAGCAGGGAGTCGTCCAGTCAACACGCAGGTTGACCGTCCAAAAAAACACCCCGAACAGCCGGAAGTTCGGCTCTTTAATACACGGTTTTCCGTCATGAACATCTAACATTTCTATTGGCTCTAACCTTTCTAAGAGGAGGAGAATCGCGTCCTCATCTATTCTCACAGGGCTAAAACGTGCAACGACCAGTCTGCTTCCCTAATGTCAATATACTGATAAACAGGTGTGAGTGTTGTGGTGCAAAGCCTGGAACCTTGAGGAACAGACAACCGGACTGTTCTCACAGAAACTTCTCACAGAAAGTATTTGTTAAACTGACCTCGCACAACCTGAACTCTAATAGACAGAAGAATAATGAAATGAAGAATATCTACAGAATATAACGATTTATATTATCAGTCGCTGCCATCTTGCCATTTTGCAACCAGTGAACAAACAATATTGTATTTGGACTGCGGAGGAGTGACGTGGAGACGCCGTATACAGATCTGGTAGGGTAGTGACCTGTAAATCAGAGTAAGCCCGCCCTAAAGCATACTAGGCTTTATAGTCTATTTTCCTCTAAATGGGATCCTCATTTACTAAATGAACATCATTCTGTATTGAAGACGTTTTGAACATAGCGACTCTGACCATAAACTGTTTACAATGTTTACTGAGGTAATAAATCAAGTGAGAAGTAAGGTCACTTTTATTCAGGCGACCGCTATGTAATATTTTGATTTGAACACAAACCGTGATCTTTTTTCAAACAATAAATAAGTCGTTTTGTTGCCTAAACCTTACCAATTGTGTACAACATTAATCAGGCATCGTTGTGTGTTCCTACAGGCGGAGTACGAGGCTGATATGAAACGTATTCATGATTCAAAGTATCCCGCGGTTATATAATAACCACATTGTTTCTGGCCTTACACTGATTGTAAATGTAATGATAAAAGAGTTACATACATTTTTTTTTTACATTATATACGGTTTTCATATCATTTTGCTGTTGACGACTACTCATAGAAAGCATTTACTTCTACAGAGAGACATTTGAAAAAACATGAAAAAGAAAAAAAATGATATTTGCCTGGAAGACAATTGCAGCACCAAAGAACAAATTGAAAAAAAAAAAAAAATCCTTACAGGGTGGAGGGGGGGGGGGGGGGGGGGGGGGGGAGATTGAGTATTTGGGCTCCTCTCTCTGGGTCATGATTGTCTCTGAGTAAGGAGATTAAGATAGCATGCGTCAATCCAGGATTTAGAGCGAGAGAGACAAATGCAACCTCCTCACAGACCGCATGGTCTCAAACTCCCTGCAGTCATCAGATAGAGATACAATAGCTGCATTAATATTATCCATACAACTTCATTTCTGGCTTGCTTGGCTCCTGTAATAGATACATTTCATCTCCCATTTATCGTTCATAGATAGCAAGTCTCTGCGCTCTTCCGCATGGCACATTATGATGCAACATGATTACTGCTGGTATAAGGAGGATTTAAAAAACAAACACATTTTGTCTGTTATGATCCTCTCTTACTTATTGCACTGAGGCAATTATTGAACCACCACTAACACTGGAACTGTCATCTCTGTCACTCTTCTACAGTATAAAAACCATTGAGAACATTGTTTTTGGAGGTTAAACACACACAAAAAGATTGATATATAAAACTGAAATAAATACTATCATCAACTTGAAACCGTCCTAACCCCAAAGGAAACAGGTCTACTCGCCTTATTGCTCCACTTCCTGAAGGAGAGCAGGTACCTGAATGTAATGCCCCAAGGCACATCTACTAAGAGGCTTTTCCTATTCTAGGTAACAAGCAGCACTATCCAGCACACTGTAATGCAAGACAGTAGGCCAGAGACTATACTGGCCAGAGACTGTGAGGCTTTCCACAAGCTGCACTTTGTGACCCTCGTGTCTTATCATGCTGATCATGATCTGTTTCAGTAAAAACCCAAGAGATATTTGAAAAACATACAATGTTTTGTACCAATTAAAGTTGTTCTGAAAGTACAAGATATTAACTCAACTTTGACAACTGTTAAGAGTTGCACATGCACAGTTACAGATATAGCGGCTATTGTATTGTTAGCCAGAAGGAGCAAAATGTCAGCATTTGGACAACATTTCACACTGTCAAACATGTTTTACAAAGGGCTCTACCAACGCAAGGTCATACAACAAGGCTATCATTGTTTTGACATTTTGCAAGCTCTGGCTAATGTTACACTGCATTCATATCACGCCCATAAAGGGTTATTAGTATACTGAGTATACTGTTAAATAATACTAATACTAACTTCTTTTTTTTATGCACTTTAGTGTTGATATTGACTGCTATATATATACAAGTTGAGAAGCAGTATTGGGGAGGAAGACATGCCATCTGAACAGCTCTGTTTTTGGTCTCCTGAAAGCGAAATGCTCTTAAGCTGCTAAATGCTCCACTATGTCTGCCTTCTGTGTTTTGTTGTTCTCAAGTTGAGTTCCTTTGCAAAAAAAGCCAATAAGACTCAAGCTCCTGCACGTTTTGAACAACACACACACAAAAAAAAAACATAATTTCATATATAAACATAATATACTGATGATAAAACTTACAACATGTTATTTACAGTTATTGTCTTCGTTGAATTAAGAACTAAAACTGGCAGCAACAATAAAAATACCAAGATTATTGTGCAGCAGACGGAATATTTCTTCACCCAGATGGCTTGAAGAGTCTTTAAGGATTCTGGATGCACCTTCATAACCGCAGTGAGTGTTGTTAAACAACCCTTCAGGGTTTTTCAAAGATTGACAGATGCATCGCTGTGTGACTCGAATGCAATGGTAATGCATTAAAAGCACAAAGGAGAAGTTTCTCACTCAAACAGATCAGTTCTCTCTCTGCAAAGCGTTTAAGATTGGGATTGATTTAAATTGGACGCTAAATACTTTTTTTCAGGCAAATAATGAAAGAGATGTGGGTTACTAAAACATTACAATGTTTTACTCAGGTAAGAAATATGCATCGAATGAAATCAGTGTGTGCACTGATAGCTTGTACTGCATGAGGAGGAGGAGCATGAGTAAAAACATTGTGCACAGGTTCAGTTTCAACAGCAAGTCCAAGAGTGAGTGAAAGGGAAGGGCAAGAGATTGGATCCATCTTCACAGGCCATTGGTTATGCAACTCTGATTTTCAGCTAGACACATGACATGATACATGCAGCATGTGGATCTGCATCTCTGCCCTGCGTATTGTGACTGTTTCAGTCAGTGCAATGATGTGGAAAGGCCTCACACAAGGATTAACGCCCATTGCAACAGATGGTGCATTCTCTTACCCTTCCTGTTCACACACACACACACACACACACACACACACACACACACACACACACACACACACACACACACACACACGCGCGCGCGCGCAAAAAGGAAACACCAGAATACTGCATATTTTTACCTTTTTCTTGGGCGGCATGGTGGTTAAAGCGGTCCACTGGGGTTATCTCACGGTTGTAACGACCAGATCAGATTATCGTTCAACTGGCTCCAGTGAATGAGACATGGGCAAGTGTGCCATGAGACAGAGTGTCACCTCTGAAACAGGTGGATGTATCCGAGGATGCCGTTAAATGCAACGAAAGAACGCTCTTTACGCGCCGTGTTGTGCGTAAAGAAGAAATAGTTCCCAAGGAACCGCGACACGGCCGGAGACACCGATGAGCTGCGTGAGGGGTTTCACTTAAGTCTGTGTTGTGAGTTGAGTGTAGTTACCCTCTCCTGAGTCCTCTGGGTATTAAAGGCTTATTGCTCCGTGGGGCATCTGTTGCGCCGCGCACCGTTCGCTGTGACCTCGAGCTCCGAACAGAGCAAGAAGGTGTCCAACCGTCCGCACCGTCCATGCGGTTTATGTAACGCAAAGTGTGGACTGTCTCATTTGTGTTGTTGAGCAGAGTTGGCTCCCTCCGTTGTGTGAAGCGGTGATGATTAGTGCATGTGTGTGTGTGTGTGTGTGTGTGTGTGTGTGTGTGTGTGTGTGTGTGTGTGTGTGTGTGTGTGTGTGTGTGTGTTTGTGTGTGTGTCTGTGAGTGTTTGTGTGTCCAAACAACTTCCCGGGGTTTGGCTGCACAAACAGGAGTATTATAATGGCCTGTGTCCAAAATAGGAAGATTAAATTAAAAAGCAAGCACGGCATAATTCCTTTGTGCCGCACACAATATGCAGACAGATCTACACATTAGTTTAGTATAGTGTCACTTTGGCACTGCTTAAAACTCTGTGCTTGCCAAGTATCAGTCACACACACACACACACACACACACACACACACACACACACACACACACACACACACACACACACACACACACACACACACACACACATCACTGATTTTCCTGTTATCTACTGTGTGGAACTGCTCTCAGTGGGACGAACGAGTAAATATCATAAAAAGTGTAAAGCACCGTTGAGGCATGGTTTCCAACCTGAGGGTCGGGACACCCCCAAGAGACCCAAAGGAACATCTGCAACCGTGTCACAAGATGATTGAAAGGATTGGATGTATTTCTCTCGAGGATACTTTCATCACTTCAAGCCAAACCCTTGAAATAAAACAATTTGTGGAGGATAAATGGCGCTTTGGGTTCACTTCTCTCAATTCATGTCCGCAATCAAATCGTAATCTGTAATGGTGTCACACTGATCTCTTCTACGGGGTCACATGGCAAAACTGGAGCCACTGCTCAATAAATAAGATAATGTATTGAATTAATGACTAGAACTCATTGCAATAATCATTCTGCCTGTCCTCATCTGCGCTCGGCTCCTTCCTCCTGCTGCCAGCTTTCCTAACGGTGACTACAATGGACCCAGCGAAATGATTATTTTTTTGGTCAAGAACTTTATGAGGTGATTTATACACTCCTGTATCTCTAAAATGACTGGGCATATGCCTCCAGTAGTGTGGAAAGGGGTGCAGTTGTGTCATTAGCACTCCAGGAGGTGTCCTGTAATTGGGGGAAATTACTGCTGAAATGGGCAGAGGACTTTATTTGGACGTATTCTTGCAACCATCGTGCAACAAATTGTCTCTCCGGCCAGCTTGCTAATGACATGTTGGCCATCCTTATGCTGTCCTTCAGCCTGCTTTTGTATCTGCATTTGGATCCTGCTCCTGCACTCCAAACAACAACACTACAAAGTGACCAACATGTACACCCAACAGAGCAAAAACAGTTTTTCAAGGAGAGTTTTTGAGTTTGATCAGCGTACTCCCATCCTGGAAAAAGATACCTGCTCAGCAGCAGTATTACAGGAGGAGGCAGTGGCTTCTGCAAACCACTCAATCCTCCTTGGTGGTCAGTTTGTTAACCTCCAGCCTGCTTCTCGAGAAGAAACACAGTTTTTCTTTGGACATTGTAACCGTGTTCCTGTGGGGTCCCATCGCCGTCTATTTTGCCTGTTTTGTTGTATTGTATTTGGGGATATATTTGTTGTGAAAACCGACATTTAAAAATTCTACAGCATTAATTCATTTCTACAGCGTCCGCGGGGCCAGGCTGTGACAGTGTGGGGCAAGAAGCTGTGACACTGACCTCTGGGTCACAGACACATCTGGACCTACAATACACACAGCCGCCGCACACACGTCCTTCTCAAGTTCTCGACTGCTGGGGAAGACATTGCCATCAGAGGTCACGCCACTGTGATCACGCCGTCTGTGACAGAGAAAGAGACGGTAAAGCGAAGGTCCCAGCATTTAGCCCATGACCTGGGATCGAACCAGACTCGGGGCTTTACGAAATCTGTTTCATGACACCGAAAATCTCCTCCAGTGAGAGCCAGCTCTCCTCCAGTGCCAACAAAACACTCAAACAGAGTCCCCGCTTACTTTGACTCCCTCTAAGCGCAACTGTAAAGTCGTTACATAAGGCGGTCTGATCGTTCCCCTTGCTGCCGAAACCAGCCACCCATGGAGAAGCTAAGATATATTTATACACTCTGTACATTTGTCATGCACCTTCCAAGTACGTGAGGATTTATTTCTGAACCTGCAAGTGTGTAGCCTACACTGCAAATAATGAAGAAGTATTCTAAATGATGTTTAATCCAATGCAAACACACAGAAACAGTTGAAAGTAAATACCTTGAGCACCAATCAATGGAAGCTGCCACATACAATAAGGCCATATTGCATATTGCCATGTGTCTCCTACATTATTGTGCAACGTGAGCACAGAGCAGAGCGGTTGAGATTAGTTGAACTTTGACCAATGGGTCAAGGCTGCTGGTGCTTTAATTAAAGACAGACAGCCAATTAATAAGGAGTATTTCTAAATATAATATCGCAATAACAAATCGTGATCAATCATGAGACCAAACTGAAAGTGGTTTCTGTGTGACATGTCAGCCTCAGGATTCATCATTAACTGATTTAATAATCACACAGTCTTTGCAAAAGTTACTTTGCCTGGTATTTAGGTAACAGTTTATGAGAGATTAAAATATGAAGTAGTTAGAAACTAACATGCTGACCGGGAGCGAAGCTGCACAAGAGGCCGAAGTGCTTTATATTTCGGCCTCAGAATGAACATGGTAATGTGTTTTGCTTTGGGAAGAAGAAACATAAGAAACATCATATTCAAGACAAAGAGCCGCTATCACTCGACGCCTTCTTACAGAACCGGTCATCTCACTCCCCCCTACACAGCATACGTGTTCATGTGCACATGTGCTCTCACACATACATAAACAAACATCTGTCCCTAAGCTTCTTACGACCAGAATGTGTGTGTGTGTGTGTGTGCTGTCAAGCTGGGGACAGAAGTGCAGGGTCGCTGAGGCAGAGATGGATAGCACACACTATTTCAGGCAAAGCTCCAGACCTCTGCCCTCCACTATGTCCCCACAGCTAGAAACCACACATCTGCCCTCAACAACAACAACAACAAAATTCATCGTTGCCTGCGATTGGACGCAACCGGAAAAAGTATTTTCATTAAACTGTGAACATGCCTTCGTGCACTATCAGCGGACGCTAGCCCCTCCCATTTCACACGCACTGATTTGAGCCTAATCATCACACTTTTTTTTTTTGCCAATGTTCTTTTATTTCTCAGCTGGCTGGGCAGGATGGCGTAAAGCAGGTCGGAGAAGAGCACAGAAGGCTTCAGGATAGTTTTGACCGCACAGCTGTTGGACCCATTAAGGCAGATGTGCAAAAAGAGCCATCAAAGACAACGGTTGCTGTTTTCTGTCTGGCATCCTTAATTAAACCTAAAAAAAAAAACACGGTGCACATTTGGTCCTATCTGTGTTTGAATAAGAATCTTGCCAAACTGCTATATATGGAAATTCCTAAATAAGTAGCGTTCATTATGAGAAATTAAATCCAAAGATAACAAATTCCAATGCAGATAAGGCTGGCAGAAATAATAATAACAAAGCACTAGAATTGAACTCCTGCATCCCGCTCCATCCCGTCTACTCCGCCCACCCACCAGCCAGAGAGGCAGTACTCACCCACGAGACATTTTTGTTCTTGGGTGCTCTTGACATGGCTTGCAGACGGAAAGGTCAAGGGCCCGACTCCTGAAACGCTCAGCGTCCTCACACACACACACGCACCCAGGCTCAAGTCCACCTTCAGCAGCCCGCTCGGAGACGGGCTTTTCATTTGACGTCCTCCACCGCTTTCGCCCCCCTGTGCCAACAACACTCACCAGGTTTACATCTGCCTGGAGCGTCGCCCTCCAATCACACCCGGCTAAACATGATCCAAAACGGACTCAAGGAGGAGGAGGAGTGGGAGTGAGAAGAGGGAACAAAGATAGGATAACTCCAGAAGTGCCCGTCAGAGGCAGAAATAGAACATGCAGAAAAGTTCCTTCAGCTTTTCACCTGGATCCTACTCTTCCTGCTCCTTCCCAGAGGCTGTCTGCTCTCTTCAGATTCATAAACCCTGTATGAATATGCAACCAAACATCTGGCAGATGCCCCTCCTCCATGATGCCGGAGGCTGGGGCCAGCAAACGGCCAATCCTGCCCTCCTAACATCTGGGAGAGGAGAGACTGAGAAGAGATGGATGGAAAACGAAGGGTGGGATGAATGTGGCGATAGATGTGAGAGAGGAGAGCAGAGCTGGGGAGATGGAGGCATAGTGAGTATCAGGATGGTGAGAGAGTGAGTGAGGATGGAGGAGGACAGACGACTGGAGAGGGACAGTCAGTAGAGGGAACACGAGGCCGACACAGATTGGAGGGCAGGTTACTGATCCCCAACATGAGATTATAGGAAAACAACATGTTACATTGAGTGGGTTGTTGCCACAATATGTCTCCATAACGTTCCCAAAAAAGATAGAAAAGCACACTCTTAATGATTACGCCTGTGTGTTCGTGTCATCTCGCATTTTTGACTGTCATCCATGACGGTGATTGGTCAGAGAGAGGAAGACATGGACCGAGAGAATAAATACAGATGCATGTCTCTATCTGCCAATCCCAAATCCCAAATTTAAGACTTTGGAGCTCTGGAGCCACAAAGTCCTGAATATACTGCACTCTAAGTGACTGCAAATGACAGAAAAGTTGTGTTTTTAAAGGACTGGTTAAACATTTTGGGAAATCACTCATTACCTCTCTTTACATGATTGATACTGCACCAATCTCATGTCTGTGCTTACAGTATGAGAGACAAGAGGTGATCAGTTTAGTGTGACATAATTGCAAGCAGGTGGAAACAGCTAGCCGGGAAGGACTCGTATCTGCTAAGACTCAATCAAGTAGCGGACGTGTATCTACGTCATCGTCTCCAAACTTCTCCGTTTACGACCCTCCACACTATAACTATTACCCCAGAGTTTTCAAATGTATCCGTCCTCGGGAGCGTTTCCAAACTCCTCCTTGTTTTCGCTGCTCAACGTAGCAAAAGATACGCGTTTTCAAATGGAAACGTAGAAGTGTGGACATGGCCTCCGTCTATAGTCGGGAGGGGAAGACGTTAATGAGCATTTTTTGTGGAAGCCTGAGACCCAAACTTTTCTGTGCAAACACCTGCTTCTCTTCAATTGTTGTCCATGTGACGTGAAATAACTTGAAACTAGTCCATCACGGTGTATTTAATACAATAATGGCAACAGCTAACATGTAACCCCCTTTACGTCTCTAAACTGCATTTCTAAGAATAAATATATAAATCGGTGAGAGTGAGCAGTCCTGAAGAGCTTTTTTGGTCCTCCACAGATACTCATCTGGGATCTACAATCCCATCGCCTCCAGCGAAGTAGAAAATAGCAGTGTGAGTGTTGAGTGTGGAAACAAGTCAATACCGACCACAGCTTGCAGCGTGTTTACCAAATCCACAGGATTTTGATTCAGCGTGATAATCAATGTCCATAGATTCACCTTGAGAGAAGTTTTACTTTGCAGGAGGAGAGGAATCACAACTGCCTCTGCGGTCCAAAACATTCAAGAGATGCTGCATCCGGCACATGAAATGAAATGTGGTAACAAAAATGTCCCAAAAAGCCCCCCTGGAAGTCTATTTTGTGTAAATGAAACAAAGGTATACTTGTCATGCTTTGAGAAGATGTTTAACTGCTACAGTGTCTCCACACATACACACTCCTCTTCAGTTTTGACCCTTGATACATCTGAGAAGAATTTAATTTACATTTCAGTAATCAGATTTAAAAAAGAAGAAAACAGGTAATGAGACAAACTCACTGTCACTACTGAACATCACTTCTGTTTTCTGTCTGTTTAAATGTTAACGCCTCGCCCCAACACTCACGGGAAGTGATGCTCAGGTGCATTCATACAGCTGTGACAGCTCTGTGCAGTAAAGCAATGATTTCCTAAAAATGGATCGTTTCAAATTTGTTCTAAATCGATCCCACGTGAACCGATATGTTTGGATCTGACATTTGTTGCATGTCATCCTTCCCTTCTCTCTCCACCATATTTCCTGCCTGCCTCTTTACACGCTATCAATTCAAAGGGTAGGGTTTTTTAATCTTCTTTAAAAGGTGGTTGTTATATTTGTTGAAATATTCATTACACCCTGTGAGCAATCAATGCACCAAGTGCTCGAACCAAAAACAGAGGATCTGTGGCGGTTTAATAATTGCATTCAGCTCGACAGGCACAAGCTACCTGCCTGCCTCCCTGTTATTTTCTGCTTGTGCACTCATTGCTCGTCCCGGGAGTCATGATGATCATTTCATAATGATCATTTTGCGGGAGCTAGATGAAGCCACTTTCAAAGCCAGTGCTGCGAGCTACTTTCATTGTAAAAGAGTTGGCAACACTGGAAAAATCCAGCGTTAAATGAGACACACAGTACACCAAACAGAACAATAACAAGCTTAACGACCATGCCTAAAATGTAAATATACTATGAGTGAACATGAAAAGAGAGAGAGAGTGTTTTCATCCAACGATTAAAAAAAAGAGGAGAGGAAAGTTGGGTTTAGAACGTTTTTTTTTACTGCAATGTCTTTACTTTTATTTAAGGTGAATGAACAGAGCCACAGCTTTCATCTGTTGGCCGAGCCGTCCTGACACTGACATTATGAGAACGGCAGAAACTAAAGCAGACAACAGTAACATGTCTTAAACTCCTTTTTAGAGCCAGGCAAACACTGAAGGTAATAATTGTTTAAGGTATTTTATGCTGGATAAGTTGAAAGTTGTGTTATTGTTGCTAGTTTTCAACCTTTTTGGAGTGATGTTCCCGACAAAGACCATAATTAAAAAGCAAAGATACAAGAAAAGTCTGACAAAATAAACATCAAAATGGAAATTAAAATGTGTTTATTTTCTTATTTTCCAATCTAGTATATTTTGAGGAACCCGTGTCATAAACCAAGTTGTGACTTACATTGATCTTTTTTTAACATCATTGAAGACTGTGAAGGTCAGCAAATGGAGTAAAAATAACTGATGAGTAATGCACTTGCACCACATTAGGCAGAAGCTTGCTAACCATTCATCAACATCTTCTCAAGCCCCAGTGCACAAGAACCACACATTTTGAAAATGTAGCTTTTTCCCCTCACATTTAAATGCATTTGCTCGGTTCAGGGTTTGTACTTGTGCTAAACTGACTTCTTGATGTGCCACTGCTTTTAGCCGTAAGTTTCTCTCCTGGCTCGTTGCTGAGGTGGGAAACACATTGGCCGCTGCAGAACAGCATGTGGTAATCCCCGAGGCTTTGCGCTGACAGCCTATTGAGTGTTGGGGACTGACAGTAAGCCTGTTTCATGTGGGGATGTGGCTGCAATAAGGTCCTCTGCAGTCAGCGCCATCACACAATGCACAGCTCTGAGACTAGTTATCAGCTGCAACAAGACTTAACAGAGGTTGTGGAGACACGTGACGGAAAAAGCAACGATAACTGCACTGATGAAGCATCAAACGGACTGGCAGACAGGACGGAAAGGAAGAGGGAGTAAGTGGAAAGACAAGAAGAAATGAAGAGAAACAAGTGGAGGAGAGGAGTGGATGTCCTCTCCTCCACTTGTCATTGAGAAGACAGTAAAAAACTGGCCTGTCATGAGATAACTGCACCTGTCTGTCCCGCCCCGCTCCTCCAGACAGCTCAGCCAGGACAGATGTGAGGAGAACGGCTCTTCTAAGCAGCTGCCATGTATTAGAAATCACCTCATCTTTGATTAAAATCAAACTGTTGCATACAGGTCATTGTCTCCTTGGTAATATTTGCATGAAGTCTCGTACTGGGATCAATACAGAGGGCTGTTTGACAACGACACCGCCTGTCCTGACAAGCTGAAAACTCACAAAGACCGTCGCTGAGAAGTGAGCGGATAACAGGTTGTAAGAGTCACACTCGCAGCTGCTGGCGTTACTGTGCTTTGCACACTGCGGATGAAAGAAGACGCCTGGCTATACGTGTGAATGGATCCTCAGCGTTTGTTTGTGGAAGTGACTGCTGACTACACAGACGCACAGATGCGTCGCCCCGTCTCTCTGCCTCCAGGCTCCACTGTTGTGCTATGGGATAAAAAAAAAAAAAAAAAACATGCTGCGATGGTCACTTACATAGGTGGACTGCACTCTCCGCCAGTGTCCCAGCCCACAGCAATACATCAAGACATCCAGTTGCGGGGGAGAGGAGGGGATGGGGGGTGGGGGGGTTTGGGGGGGGGGACAGGCCGATTGGAGCCTCCGGGGCGGGGTCGTCTCAGGCCAGATGAACGCACGGGATCCTCATGGCCCAGGTGGTCCACCTGATTGCCACCTCTTCAGGGGCCAAAAGAGAAAGTCTCTCGGGGTGGGAGGATCTTCAGCGGCTGGTCCCTCTCACAAGTTATGTCCTCAGGTGAGTTCAGGTGATCCGGACGCCAAACGCCTCACAGCATCTTAAGTCCCGTGCACCTGTCTGGTGTGCAGAGGAGTGTGCGTGCGAGGTTTGCGTCTCTTCTTGTGCTAACCTGCGTGTGCTCGCCTCATGTCAGAAGGACAGGTGGTTCATCTGTCCCACGACCACACCTCGCTCCTCTCTGTCCTGACTCAGCCAGTCGATAAACCTTTCCTAAAAACCTGCCCCGGCTTTAAGCCCCCTGAATAGTCTTGCTCCAGAAACTAAATGTAATGTTCTTCTCTGTGGGTGTGTCTCTGTAGTCTGTCAGATGTATCCAATCAGAGCCCTCGCATCACCCCACATCCGTCTTGCCTGTATCCCTGTCCATCCCTTCCTTGTGCAGTAAGTCCACACTGGGAGTCCAGATTGTTCAGTTTCTGTGCGATTCCCCCTTTTCTTCCTTCTCAAAGAAATCTCAGCTCTCAGCTCCTCCTCCAGCGTCTCTCACTCCACCACGCTGCTTTCCTCTCTCAGGGGTTTTCTCTCATCAGGACCGTTCCTGCTTACCTGAGTCACTCTTTGCACTCCTGTTGTGACTGGTGCATGCACGTGTGCGTACGAGTGTGTGTGCGTGTGTGTGTGTGTGTGTGTGTGTGTGTGTGTGGAGGCTGCAGCTGAACTCACCGCTCTCCCTCTCTCTCTCTCTCTCTGTTGCCATGCTAGAGCAGGTAACATTCGGCTAGCGCAGAAGACACACAGCCTGAATTCAAATGCGCCTTCCAGCCTCTCAGATTTACAAAGCCTCCACCCCTCCCCTCCTCTTCCACAATCACTCTATCTGTCCTCTCTTTTTCCCCCCACCTCTATCTCCCTCTCCTCATCTTATTGTCCACAATGTCTGCTCCCTCCACTGTTGCTTCATGTTGTGTCATTTCTCCCCTCCGTTGCAACACTCTCTTTAGTTTTTCATGTTACCTTGAGAGCGGGATGAGGAGGCACGGGGGGGGAATTCTGCTGCTGCTACCCACTGCAAAGAAATTCCCCTCTTTGATTTCAAAAACCTCTTGGCAGAAGTGAAGAAAGTCGATGAGAATATTCAACCTGTTTCCAAATCAACTTCAAAAAGTACAGCGTCTGAGAGTCTGTCATATATATATATATATTTTAACTAAATGTAATCTTTATAGGGAACCAAGACAGAGTCAGCAGTCACATTGCTGGCTCACTACTCTCTCTGAGGCTGTACCGCTGCTCAGTGATACATGGACCAAAATGCTAACATCAGCATGCTAACACTGTCTTACAATAAGCATAAAGAACAGCTGAGGCTGATGGGAATGCCATTAGATTTGCAGTATTAGGTCATAAACCAAATGGCATAATCAAACTTTTGAAGTGATGATGATGAAAAGTCAATACAATGGGTATCTGAAACTAATTTGACTGCAATCCATCCATTAGTCTGGAAAGTCTCCTGAAAAATAAAATCAAGAGGATTCATCCGCTTGGGAGCCCAACATGTCTGTTTGTTTGTGCCAATCATAGTTGGCGCAGATAATGAACACAGATGAGTGTGTGTTTCAAATGAAGGAGGCAACCACGAGGCATCCGGCTGAGTCACCAGTTAACACGGTCGCTCATAAAACCCAAACACCGGCGCCGTATATGTGGCTGCAAGCTGTTAAACCTGTTGACTATCTGGACTGATCCAAAATCCTAGTAGCCTTTTATAAAACTCAATAAAGTCTCAAATCTGAGTCTATATCTTGGCATTTTACGTTTTGCACATGACCACAGACATCATGTGACATGTATGCTGGGCTTCTCCACACATATACTGTATATCCAGCCACTAAATATCAGGCCACTGACTGTATTCTACCCACTCACTAATAGCACACGGATATGGGAAGTCAATTTGTTTTAGCTTACATTAACAATCATTGGTGGTTGATGCTCATTGTTTGCTAACTGTAAAAGGGTCTGCAGTTGTTGAGCCTCGTGGTCAGTGGAGGAAACGTTGGGGAATCACCAAGTTCAGTAGGATTCATCATGAAGGTCTGCACAACGGTTCACGGCAATCCATCCAATATTCAGACATTTCAGTCTGGACCAAAGTGAGTACCAGAGAAATAAATAGAGCTGCAATGATTGATCAAAAATGGTTGTTTGTTTTAGCCGATTTGCATTGACGAGCCGATCAGTCTGAGATTTCTTCTTTTTTTTTTTGCATTTATTTTGTCATGAATCAATAAATTTACATGGAGTAAATATAAAATGTTTGCATGTTGGATATTAAAACTGATTTAATCAAACGCTTCTCTTAACATGCATGGAACGTTTATTTTAAGACAAAAGAGAAGAAGAAAAGGAAAGCCTCCTCCGCCTTAGAGAGCTTTTATAATTGAACATGTATCTTACAGAGATACAGAGCTTTTTAATTTTTAATTTTATCATTCGGAGCATTTATTCTGTCACGGGAATAACACAAGTCTTCTCCGGACTGTAAGATGACCATAATAACGTAATATGTACTAATGCTTTCTTGCAGATTACAGTATGGATCATTAAGTGGGAGCATGATCCTGGCTGTGGGAAATTAAGAGAAGTTCATTTTAAATTTCATACCAGTAAAGGAAAGCAGGCCAGCTCTGGTGTGATTGTCTAGTGTCCCGTCACTAGTCTTTAACAAATCTTCCCAATTAGTGAGGCAATAGAAATCCACTAGAAACAGAGGGACATTCGCTGCTATTTTTCAAATTCCTTCATGTTTTCCCCCTATTTTTTAATTTTTTTAAAGAGAGCAGCCACCGATTTGGAAATTCCTTTAAACATTTTGTCCTGCAGCTCATCCATCAGACGGACAAAGACCAGACTGGTAGCGGCTGAAAGGAGTAACGGGTATTGATCTCTATACCGCCTACACATGTCCACAGATTAAAGGAAAATCCTCAATGAATCAGTGGAGAACCATAACGATTGCAGACGCTATACAAGTGGCATTTTCATGGCATGTTTTGGGGAAGGTTCCGAAAATCAATACAATGTCATTCTGGTGTGAGTGATCATCTTTATCCTGTGAAGAAATAGATGTATCCTGCAGGGAGTGGTCTCTTCCAGGAAGACAACGTCCCCGTCGTCACGGTACGGAGCACAGGATTCTGTGCTGACTTGATTTTTTTATATCAAATGAATTTGTCTGAGTCGTCTGCTCAACACAATTACAGAACCCAGTTTGTTCATTCAGTGCAGCTGATAAAACAAAGTGTCTGGGACATTCATTTTTGTTACGTTTTCCATCAACTTTGTCAGTTGCAAACTTTCAAATTTCTAATTATGTTGATATTTATGTTTTTGATTGTTTTGTTCCATAAGGTATTCCACCTTTACGGAAGGCCTGAGACCTTTTGTTTTAAGAGGCTGAAGTGCAGCTCCAGCCCAAAACTAAAAGCATTTATGTTGTCTTCCAGGTGAGTATTCATATTGTGTGTTCACAAGTTACAAAATTAAAACTCACCTGGAATACAAATAAAAATGCTTTTAGCCCCATTTAGAACATGGGATACATTTACATTTTTAAGTAAGGATGCAAAACCTGTTGTGTTCAAATTAATAATAATATGTATTAATCTTAAATAACTTACTTAAACAGCAATTATTTATATTAATATGAATAACATAATATTTATGTCTAGAAGCTGATCGAAGGTTAATTCAAAGATTTCCAGTTCACCAATGCCTGTATGACCGTTCTTTCTCCAGGAGTGATGATTCTGTTATTTGACCCATTGTTGAATATGTTGTCAAAATGTTTACACCCGTGTTAAAACAAAGGATATGTATTTAGTTATGGTTGTTTGAAATTGTTGTTTGAAACTTTTTGCAGTATGGTAACAAATGTACAGATACAAAAAAAAAATACAGAAAAATGAAGTATCAATAAATACATTTGGATTCAAATATGTGAAATAAAAATGACAGCTGGCTACTGTACACTCCAACATACACATACAAAAAAAAAAAATAGTAAAAATCCAGAATGATACATGATACATTTGCAGCCGTTACAATTCAAAGCCCGTCGCTCTTGATCATCAGCGCCCGCTTCATCGGTTTCCCCGCTGCTGCTCCTTCACATAAACACCATCCACAATCAAAGCAGATCCTTCATTGACCACAGAAAGTGCCACTCCGCCTCAAAACATGCTCTGCCTTTTGAAAATCCTCAGCTTACTCAGGAACGTAAAGTAGATAAAAGTCAAGCTCACCAGCACATTTTTCAACGGGTACAACACAGGAGTTACGTAACCAAACACAACAATCAGAGAGACTCGAAGGATAAAGAAAGGAAGGTCCTGCAGAGCAAATCCAGCAGACGACAACAACGGGTTGTGAGGAGCGACGGCCAGGCGGAGAGTCGACATGAAGGCGAGGATGTAGACGGGGAACACCCAGGCCGAGTAGAAGACCGACGGCTCTCCTGCCACCCTCACCATCTCCACAGTGTCGAGCCAGAACAGGAAGCTGTCCACAAACACCTCTGACCTCCCGTCCCTCCTCCACAGGAAGCCCAGCGGACCGGAGTAGGATCGGCGGCGCAAGGGCGAGGAGTACAGGTAGGCAGCGCCGGGTGCTCGCGAGCGGCCGGGTGAGCCAGCGAGGTCCTGCCATCTGCCTGAGGTGCTGCCGTTCCTGACCTCTGGGTGGCCTTGGGTTGAACCGTTCTGGCCTTCATCAGCATGCAGCTGGCCGGTTACCGTGGTCACCTGTTCCAGCTGCGTGAGGACGGGGCCCGCCATGTCAAAGTCAGAATCCAAGCCGTCTGCTGAAAATGACAAGAGCACACACAACATCTGCTGTTATGCTACGTACTGGGAGTTACTGCTCCGGACAATGTCAAGATCATTGGTTCCTGTCTACTTTCGTTATGTCAATCGATTCTGACATTATGTGTTTCTGTTATTTAGTCTACCCTCCTTGATATGAACAGGGTGGATAAAATAATAGAAACACATGTCGTTGTAGCACAATGCAGTTCAACAACTGGTGTTGGAAATTAGCATTCGCTATATACACTTAACACAGTGCATCTGTTTTTTCTTTGTGCATATATGTGTGCTATAAATTCGAATGCCATTGTGATGTCCACATCAAATAAATAAAGTCAACACCATAAACTAACTGTCCAAAATGTCCGTTAAGTTAAGTCAACCTCTCTACAACAGTTTAAAGAGAACTGTTATTTATAACATAGGATTCGTTGCAGTGTGTTGTATTCGACTGCATTAGCTTTACTTCAGCTTCTGTAGCTCATCGACATGTTCAGCGTATTCTTTGGCCTGAACTAGGGCACTTCCGCATTATGTCATTTTGTTTTCTAACTTCCGTTTTAGAATGCCACGATTACTTTGCCTAGCCAGCTTTATCACGCTGTACTTTACTTTTTCTTTTCAGGTTTCAAGAAAGCCGTTATTACGTTTTAATAATGTTTCAGGCAAAAAAAAGTATCATTTAGATTCCCAACATGTGATAATTTTTTTTCAAAATGAAGCCGGTTTGGAGCAGCTAGAAAGCTCCAGTATTGAAGGATTCACACCTTTATCACGGCAGACCTTTTGACTTGTCGTAATAGAAAAATCCCAGGTGTTTCTGCTGTAATAACATTAACAGCTGGTGACAATGTGCGGGCATGCACAATACCAGGAGCCTGAAACTGAAGGAGCTAAATGGAATTTAACCATAAAAAATGTAATAAATTCAAACGTGTGCTTCTCCGACTGTGACAGAACATCGAGAGGAGAAACGCCTTTGAGACATTTGATATTACATATAAAACAATCTCGAACATAAAACACTGAAAATGCAGAGCATACACAGTTGAACATCTTTTTTATGTTTTTGTAATAACAAAAAACTTCCAGACTTACAATGTCCGATGAGCCTGCAGGGGCGAATTCTCTCTATGATGTCCACACAGATGAGGGAGACGAGCACCAAGGAAACGGGCAACTCGGTGAAGTTGTCTAGCTGGAGTCCTCCGTCCACCTGCACCTGCAGTACCACCGATAACAGCATCAATAAATGGGAATCCAATAGTAGAGAGAAGCAATCTGCCACTTAGATGAAGCAGGAAGGATCTGAATCGAAGCTCTCGATTCTGGTATTTGGCTGGACTGAGAACAAGGAGCCAAGTTTTATGAAGCCATCCGATTTTATCACCTCATCATTGTGGACATTAAGATGCTGCTGAATGCCATTAAAACATGATTAAGATATATTAGATGTATGAATATGTCGAACAAATGTTTGTGTGGCCAGATGTTCTTATTTATGTCCTTGCTTGTCTAGGAATAAAAAACAGTGTGTCGTATATTGTTTTTTCTTTCTTTTCTTGAGTGGTGGATGGTATTAAAGTTTGGGTTAATGGCCAACCAGTTATGCTCCTGATGGGTTACTGAATACCCCAGGACAGAGAGTCATGAGACGGTGGACACGTTCCAACTCTCTCTATCTGATAATTGCGATAGTGCCAAAGTCCCCTCTCGGTACATGGTGAGACAACTTATGGATGCTTCAAGAAGCAAAACCTCAAGAGACTGAAGAATTGGTGGCAAGCAATCTTCATCTTTCTCTGTCAACTATCACTCAGTGAACAATAATAGTGCTCTGAACATATTCCCTCACACACGGGGGTCGTAAAGCTGCGCAAATGCATCGTTTACAACAAATGTGCCTGTCGGAGCATGACGGAACACCAACAGGTGCTTCTCCGTGACAAGAATGATCAGTCACCCCACCCTCCACTAGCTGAAGAAAAGGGAGCCATACTGTTTCAGAGATGTGCTGGCATGGCTGTGGGGTGATAGACGGAGTAACGGCAGAAGAATTACAACACTTGATTGGATGTGCCGTTCTTTCACTGAAATTAGGTGAGGAAACCAAACTGTTACATAATGGAAGCCCATTTTACCCCACTGTGGTGACAGGAAGTTGATATAATGAGAAAATGAGTAAGCACCTCAAAATAATGGCATAGTACCCCAAAGAAAATTTGAATCTTTCATTATTTTGAAAAACTATGAAAAATAATGAGATTGTTTTGTAATATTTGGAGATATTAAGTCAAAAATATTGAGAAAGTTTATCACAGATGGGCTCCCATGGTCCCAGCAGCCTTGAAGATCATTTGGATTTGGGGTATCTATGGAGCAAGCAGCCTCTGGGAAGCGGCCACATAGGCTCTTTGAGTCAAATCATGGCAGCTTTAAATAAATAAAAAAGGCCACGATGGTTGCATGGACCCATGTTGCTGTATACTGTAACAGCTTGAATAGATTTGTGTTTATAAAGAGTTACAGTATGTGATATTCTTATTGTGCACCCAGGTGGAGAGAAGTAATCATCAGGACACAAGGACCTTGATGGTTTCCTTCTCAGCCCCCAGGATGTGAATAAAACAAAAACAATACACAGAAACACAATACACAGTGTTTCTGTGTGTTGTTTTTGTTTTATTATAAATCTGGAGGAAAAAAAATGAACATCCTGATGACATTACCTTGGAGCTGGCAATTAAAATAGCGAAGCACGGAAATGTGCACAGGATGAGATACGCCAGCGCTGTTGGTCTCCTGAAAAACAAATTAATACAATTGTTAGATCATTTTCTGCTACTAAATAATTGTATTCCCCTATGTTTCAGAAGTAAATATTGCACGTTTTACTCATGACATGTATCTGGTTACTTTGTGGATTAAAGTGAAACCTTGTAACTCTTGCTGAACAAAGGCCAAGATACAATAATGGCATGATGTAAAAAGGCTCGTCAGTGATGTCAGTTACAATATAAAGCAATATCTGGATAGAGTTGGCTAACATTAGCCACCATAAGCTACCAGTCATACCTGCAGCACTAAAACCCCTGAGTGTATTGAATGGAGCTGTGTTTGAGAGGAGCATGCCTAATAAATATGAAATAAGATGAGTGATTAAAGATTAAACAAAAAAAAACAGAAGTTAAGATTTTCTTCCCATCAACTACTTACAATTAACTATCGGACACTTTACATTATTATGGGCGCTTATTCTAATATGTCTCACTTCTGAAAGCAGGACTTATTTGCATCAAGGTACTTTTATGTTGTAGTATTGCTCATTTTACTTTGGAGCTTCAGATTTTCCCTTCACGACTGCATTGTTATGCAAGTCTTCTTCTCCTTGCCTTAGTCAGTTTTAATATGATCAAAAAACTAAAACTGCCTTGTGTTCTGACCACTTTGACGTTCTTTAAGATAAGATGCTTCATCTTATCTCCATGTAGACACTTACTCTCTGTGACATTGGTCACAGCTCTACTCACCACTGCGGGATCTCGGAGATAAACCTCCGGCGCTTCAGGATCAGGTACTTCAGAGGAACCCACACCAGCAGGGCCGCAGAGGTCACATAGGCGATAGACACCGCCACCACCAGCCAGTAGGCCGTTAGATCCCGTCCCCTCACGTCACGTATGAGGCTGGCGAACCGCTCCATGACCACAAAGATGGGTACGATGAGGGCCGCAAACTGCAGCCCCTCGTACAGGATGAGCTTGAGCGTCTTCCCCGAGGGCATGGTCCCTGAACACCAGCTGCTGGTCTGAACCCGGAGCCAAAGACTTTGACAATCATCTCCCACGGAACGAGCCAGCGGAGCCGTTGGACTCTGCACACTGACACTGCTTACACTGCACTGGAGGCTGTATTCTTTTATTGCTGAGGTAATGAGGTGGTCACGCTCGTCTTTTTATGGGCTCGCAAAGAAGAGCAAAGAACAAGCGCTCATTGAGAAGAAAAAAAAGAACAAAATCACGCTCAGCCGACCACCGAACAGAAGTTCAATAGTAGCAAGTTTCTGTAGAACTGCAACTAAATGAAAAATGTAAAATTAAGCGAATCTTAATAAGTCCTCTTTGAAAAGCACATGACATTGATCTTTGGGTGCTGAGAAAAAAAACTGACCTGCCTTCCTCTGGGAGGCAAAAGTTACAAATGTGTCCCATCCAGCCTGGTTGGGTCGCAAATATACACACCACGCCATCTAGTGGCAAAGCAGAGGAGATTCCTCTCCTGAATATTTGGAATTTCGAAAATTCTTTCTAAAAATGTTTCAACAAAAACTGAGCATTATAAGTAGAATATAATGCAGGACTGTGGTTTTAGACCACATTAGTTTGAGATACATGTTGCTACTATTGCAACCAAGACTATATTTAACGCTCAAAAGCTCAGTAAATCTGCTTCATCAGGCTGCCAACTGGGCACGTCATTGACCAAAGTAACTGACAGATCTGTAAAACTGAGATTCTCCATGAGGAATCACACAAAAGGCACCATCATTGAGTATAAAAACAACAATTTAAGGACTGAAGAAATCTTACTATTACTTCAAACCAGTGCCAAAAGCGGACAAAAAAAAATCAAAGCTGTTCTAACTTGAAGAGTTCTAATACTCAGTCATGGTGTCACGAACCGGGCCGCACGGCCATGACAAAAAAAGGGGGATAAACACAACCAAGTAGTTAACAAAAAAGGATTTATTTAACTTCAGCACAAAACACAACTTAATCTAACAATGGCGTGTGGAGTCAGTACTTTCAGCAGTAGAGGTGAGTGCAACGTGTGTATGTAATGTTGTATAGTGTAGAGCCAAACCATAATCTTTAACAAAGCGCCAAACGGGTGTCTCAGAACAGAGAGACACCAGCTGAGAGCAGAGGGCCTTTTAACAGCCAGCACCGGCCCATGTGACGCCAGTGCTGCTAACGAGCCCAGGTGTTCCTAACGAGCCCAGGTGTTCCCAATCTCCTGATGACCCTCTGCCCCGCCCACCCGCAGAACCAGCAGGGACAACAGCCACAGTGGCAGACGGGGTTCGTCACATTGGTGAAAAGCTGGTTGAGAAAATGTTTCCATGTTTTTCTTACACCACTAAATATATTTTATGTATCTACAGAGTGCTATAAAAACAAGAAAACAAGGCCATTCATATCATTCTGTACATTTGGCCTGGTTTTATTGTGAATACCAATTAATAAGTATGGTTAAAACAATACATACAAACAGCAGGATACAAGTTTAGACAGAACCTTTACAATAAGGATGTTTGAAACTTAAAAACAGGCAGCATCTCAATCCTGTGCAATAACATTACATGGGGGCTGCAGTCCAACCTTTGGATGTTGTGTGGCGAATAAGTGGCTCCTGGAATAGCTGCTACTTTTCATACATTTTATATTTTCAGCCCCCTTTGATCAAACAGATTAACACTATTTCACTGGTGCATTTAGTTGAAGGCAGCAAAACAAAGCAACTATATTAAAGCTAAAATCAAGTTCTGGGGTAAAATAAAATGTCCTTGTTTGCTAAGTCCCACGTGCCAAAGCTTTAAACGGAGTGGTTTTAAATTCAGGGGGAGCACAACTGATAGTATATCAAGAGAAATTGAAAAGGACACATATCAGATCAATACACCAATTGGTTTTGCAACTTGAAAACGGAGCTCAACGCATTTAAGACCGCTTCATAATTCCTTCATGTAGCGTCATTCAATATTTAGCAACAACAGATAAATAATTTCCCCGTTTCATCATTATTTTGCAATCCAGTCAGTATTCATAGACATCAACTCATTCCCGAATATGTTGAACACTTAGAAGCCATCGGAGAGCATGGAAAGTTATGGTGTGAGCGGTAGATTTGTACAATATTAGATATTAAAGTGACTCTGTAACTGATAGCTGAGGGTGACTTAGAAAAAGAGCTGTTTATAAATCCTGACTGTGCTTTCCAGAATCATAAAACCTCAATTCAGCCCTGCTTCAGGTAGAATTTGTTTTAGTGTTCGACAGCTGAGAAGGGACAGGATTGAAATGCTTCGGGAGGTTAGATCAGTTTTTCACATTACCATTTGATCCTACAGTACAACAAGCATGTATAAAACACTGAGTAATGTCCATGTCCTCATGTGAGCAATTTAAATATACAACTAAGTTAGGCAGAATATCACATACTCTGCTTTTCTCTGAATACATACGTCCTGCACTGCTTCTCCATTTAAAATATCATAACAATAATCATAACATAAATTAAAATGCACTACAAAAAAAAGAAATACTGACTAAAGAGATGCTTTTAAAGACACTGAGGCGGTTCAGAGAGCTCGCCCCTCAGTAGCCGAGTCCGTCGTCTGTTAGTACAGCCCCTGAATGGAGACGGAGCAAACACTAAATCCCCCCACAAGGATCTAGAGATGCTCCTTTTGAAAAGGAAAACTCTGCAGTATGAAGTTCAGTCGACCATGTTAAGAAAAGAATAAAAGGAAAAGAAAAATATCTTGTTTTCTGGCGTGATTTCCACCCCTGCTTTGTTCTCTTTGGCTTTTACACCTTTAGTTCAGCAGGGACGTCATGCCTGCAGAGTTCACCTTCCAGGCTGAGAGAAACACCCGGAGCTGTGCTAACATCCAGCCCACCCATGAGGTCATCATGTGACTCCACTACTTGTTCGGTAAAGTATATACACAAGAGTTATGTGCATGCTTGAACTCCTCTGGTTTCTTTTTCCCCTCCAAAAAAAACAAAGTGGCTTCAGTTTTCAGTACTTCTAAAAAGTTGCCGACATATACAGAATGTAGTAATCTAAAGTTTTTAGCACTGCTAAAAGTCATTTTTTGGAATAATAAAAATAATAAAAAAAGAAGTATGTTGACGCCACCTTTTCTGTGACACGATTAGCAATGCAGTTGCTTTAAGTGGGTGAGAAGGCTGTGGTCTAGAAGTGTGTGAGTGAAAGTAAATTATCATACACTGATGAGGGTGTGTGTGTGTGTGTGTGTGTGTGTGTGTGTGTGTGTGTGTGTGTGTGTGTGTGTGTGTGTGTGTGTGTGTGTGTGTGGCTCCAGTTTGCATGTTGAGGGGTGTTGAGGAGGAGTGTGTTTCATACTTGATCAAATAGTAATTGCATTCATAAATATAAACAAAGATATATATATTGATATTGTGGTAAGATTGAAGTGGCTATAGTTATAGTTGTTAAGCAATTTTGTTTGTCCTTCTATTTTAGAGGTCTATAGTTTTAATAATTTCAGGAAAGACCTGTGAAATTTGATTCTAATTTGAGGTAAACTACTGTAGATTAACAGTTTAAGTCACTTCCAATAACTTATTTCAAATGAATTGATAGTATAACCTAAAAAGTATCAAGTCAGCAAACAGTAGGTCAGCTGAGCATTCAAAAAAGTATATAGGATGAGGAATAAAGTTTCAAGTAATTAATGACTGATGAATGAATATTCACTTGGGTTTAAATTGAGCCATTCTTTTAAATATATTCCTAATCAACTTCTTATGAACTCACTTCAAACCTAACTGAAATAGGTTTGTCTCATTTCCTCTAGAATTGGTACCAAATGATGTAAAGAGGACTCATTAAATAAAACATAACCACAATTTCTTAATAGTCCCATCATAACTTAATAAGCAATACATGTCAGGTCCCGTACAAAAAACTGGACAATGCATATATTGCTATCAGATCTAGATTTGGAAGTGACCAGGCTTGAATGATGACCAAAACTTAATTGAGTGAAACTGAAGATGAAGGTGAACTGAAAGCTCGTCCGTGGCTTCACATCCGAGTCATGTAAAGGAATTTGAGAAGAGTGAAAATGCAGAAACATAACTAATCGAAATAATTAATTAATTGTGTCTCTGTTTTCAGACCATGTGCGTCTTGGTGCGAGTTCTACAAATCAAAGCCTCATGATCACTTCTAAACCTGGAGCGAGGACTGTAACTGTATAGATTTATCTGCCAGATAAAGCAACACAAAGCGTGCCACATGTCACGTTTAGTCTACCGTACTTTTCGGGTTATAAGCCGCTACTGCCTTCGGTCAGTGTCCCCGACAGCTCCCCGCTGTAGCCAGCTGGGGCTCCTGCTAGAGCTCCGTCACTTCCCCGCTAACTTCCGCTAGCTCCCTGAAAACCACCGAAGGTAGCGGGACCAGGCTCGACACCCGACTTGGGCAGAGGGGACGCGGGCAGTAGCAGCAGCAGTGGCCGGTAGCAGCAGAAGCGCTAGCTAGCAGCGCTACTAGCAGCGCTACTAGCAGCGCTACTAGCAGCGCTACTAGCTTGCTACAGCGGGGACACTGATCAGCCGTAGGAGCGGCTTATAACCCGAAAAGTACGGTACTCTATTTGAATGTTTTCATCCATCTGGTGTTCCACACAAATCAAAACGAAAAAGCAAAAAGAAATGTCTACCACCACTATTTGATCAGGTCTGGTGCATGTTGTGTATGCGTGAGGATAACGGTGAGCCCTATAGCAAGGCTTTCTCTGAGTAAGGGGCCTGCGAGGGGTCTGATGAAGGTGCTATGCTCGGGCCAGAGGGGGTGCTGTAGTTTGGTGTCTGCGTCATGCCCGGGCCGGGGCCGCTGGCTGGGTGCTGGTAGGACTGGAGGTCTGCTGGGCCCATGCTGCCTGGAGCTGCAGTGTAGACTGGTGGCTGGCCCATGTACATATGAACGTCACTACGAAAAAGAACGACGCAACATTAATAACACCACAACAGCACGTGGAATCATTAAATATGAAAAGTGAAAATAACAGTGAAATCACAGTGACCTTTGACCACCAAATTCTAGTCGGTTCAAAAGGACGTTTGAATAAATTCGCTATAGATGTTCCTGACAAACCACGTTCACAAGCATGGGACGAACGTGAGGTCACATGACCTTGTAAACCTAGTCATTGGTGGTCCTGTAACATAACTCATAAATAGTGAATGGACAGGATAAACAGTGTTTCTGTTAGAGAAGCGAAACATAGAGCAGCAGAGTGTCGTGACACGACTCCGTTTGTTTAGTAAGAAATCAGGACTTAGTATTTAGATAACACTGAACCTATCTCATAGACAGGTAAACAGGGAAGTGGCTTTTAGATTTGCATTAACAACAGAAAGCAGGAGCAGTTTAGAAATCATGGAGGCTTAATCCCAAAATATACTTCTATAAACTGTAAACAGATGCAATTAGAAAGGAAATAAAGTTTCTCTTAGCTTGGTTCTATTTGCAGAACAAGGCTTCTGTCTCTATTTGAGAATTCCCAGTAAAAATGAATAATACTCTCTAGATGAGCGGTATTACCGTAAACGTCGGGTTACAAGCCGCTACTACCTTCGGTCAGTGTCCCCGACAGCTCCCCGCTGTAGCCAGCTGGGGCTCCTGCTAGCGCTCCGTCACTTCCCCGCTAACTTGCGCTAGCTCCCTGAAAACCACCGAAGGTAGCGGGACCAGGCTCGACACCCGACTTGGGCAGAGGGGACGCGGGCAGTAGCAGCAGCAGCGGGCAGTAGCAGCAGCAGTGGCCGGTAGCAGCAGAAGTGCTAGCTAGCATTGCTACTAGCTTGCTACAGCGGGGACACTGATCAGCTGTAGGAGCGGCTTGTAACCCGACGTTTACGGTATATTGCTGGGTAATAAGCTAGCCTTTATTTTCTTCCTTTATAAAAATGGTACAGGATTGAGAGCGAAAGCAAAAAATGTAAACGATTCTCTGGAGAAACTGGGATGACGTGCAGCAAGGTTTGTTAATGCCACAAACCTGTAACGTGCATAGTAAACCAGAATAGGAAGCTACTGGGGTTTGTGAAACTCACCTGGGAGCTGGCTGACCAGGGATGGGGGTTCCAGCTGGAAGCTGCTCCATGGGAACGGTGTACCCCTGCACCGCGGGGCCGCTCATGGCGTACGGACCTGATGCAGGCTGACCCGGATAGACCTGACGCCAAAACCATGAACAGTGAGTGTTACCAACGGAGGAAAGTTTTAAGATCGAAAAGCAATTAGGGATGGGAATCGAAAACCAGTTCCAGTTAAGTACTGGTTTCCAAGTTGTCCAATTAATCGTATGCTTTTGAGGTTAATGGTTTCATGGAACAAGTCTTCCCGACGTCAAACTCTGCGTCTACGATGTAAGAAACTTTGTAACAAGGAGGAGTCACAGCGGATCAGAAGAAACGTTTGTTCTTCTTTTTATCATGTAGCAGGGCTGTATAGTTCTCAAATGGAGAAAAATATATACAAGTCTCTCTACAGTAACAAGCACCTAATTTCTCCTCATATTAGGATGCAAATTTAGACATTATGTATATCGTTATATTTAAACAGTGCACTTAAAACATTAAACTTATTTTTCTTCTCATCTGGAGTGCAACTGGATTCCATCCAGATAGTTCTGGTATGATTTGAGGTTTGAGACCGACCAATTCAAAGACCTCCTTATGAAACGTTTTTACCTTTCTGTGTGAAGATAAGCAGCACAATCAGTACAAGGAACACATGTGTAACTGCCCCTTTAAGACTTAGGAAATTGTGCACATCTATAATTTTGCTTGCACTCAAAACTCTTCACTCCTTTGTTATCCCTATTTGTATGGTAGACAGTTTTTACATTTATGGCTTTAAAAAAATAATATAATATAATAATAAATCCCATGAGTTACTGTACCTGTTGTGCTGCGTTGGCAGGTTGCTGCATGTAGTACTGTTGGCTCTGTAGCTTGGCATACATGGCGTAAACTGGATCTTCATTCATTAGCTTGGCATACAAAGACAGAGCTTCCATCACCTTCACGTTCAGCTCCGACAGCTCCGAGTGCTTCCTGATGGAACAAACAGAACATTACATTTAGATTTTCTTCACTAAATATGTACAGATCACTTGAACTATGTAGGCTTGAATACTCAATGTACCTGTCTATATCCTCCAACTTCTGGTCAATGAGGGGCCCCATTTGATTGCAGGCACCTGGTTTAAATACAACAAATAGTTATCGATTTTGTCTGCCGTCAACAATAATCCACTTTGTATAAACCAAAATTAGATTAGATTAGTTTTGACATAATGACATGAACTTTTATCTCACTTTCAGTCGCTTTATTAAGCATCAACCCGGAGTTCAGTTTACCTTCCAGCTGAAGCAACTCAACGCTGTCCGACTGGTTGTCTGTGGGATCGGCACTCTGGATCATCTGCAGTAGCTGGTCCATTTTGTCCTAAAGGATTTCAATAATCATGTGATGACACTTTACAGATACATGTGATGAGTGAATCGTTCAATCCAGTTTGGAAAACAAAAAGATTCACCAATTTATTTTTCTAAAACAGAGACACCTTTTGTTTGTCGGAGATTTTTGTCAGATCCTATTTTGGAACAAAACTCATAAATTTCATAATGGAACAGTGAGATCTCAATGGAGGCAGAAAAAGCATAATAATAAGCAAGTGTTCACACTTACTTCGTCGATAAATACAGGCTCTTGTTCGGGCTCTATGGTTTCCACCTGGATGTCCTCACTGAACTGTACTGTCTTCTTCTCCGTCTTCACTGTAGATTTCCAAGTGACAGCAAAACAATGTAACAGCAGCAATCAGTGACACAGGTTTAAGAGGTCAGGATGCGCTGACTGTACACTGTTATGGCCAGTTACTAGCGCAAAAGACTGGTTCAAAAGTTACCATCTGATACAAGCTATTGACAAAAGGTTTTGATGTTCATGTTTGTTTGTTGGAACACAAAACCCAATAACGCTCACAAGATGTCCTCATCATGTTTGATTATTGGAGGCGTTTTACAGAAACGGAGCAAAGAAAGCAACGATAGCATGTGTACGAGTGTTTTGAGGGATGACACACAATGAATAAGCAACAGGCGATAAAATGAAAAATGGGGCAAAGCAATAAACATTTGAATGTAATTAAGAAGTGTGACAAACTCACACCAGACTCATCAGCTTTGCAAAAGCAAAGCTGATAAAAACGTCTTACGCTAGAAGACCTTCACCTTTCTGTGGGGTTTTGACAATTCATATATTAATACAAAACAACACCACGATAGACCTACATTTAATGCATGCAAAAATGAACTTCAGTGGATAAACACACACACACACACACACACACACACACACACACACACACACACACACACACACACACACACACACACACACACACACACACACACACACACACAGCAGTGAAGGCGATGTTAGATGCATGGGGGAAAAAATTAAAAGCATGAGGCACACTAAAAGACATAGCATATGAATACAGCAGACACTGAAAATTGTTAAAAGCAGTAGAAGAGATGGAAAGCAGTGCATGAAGCAGAGGAAATGTGTCCAAACTGCCATCAGAAACTTTCTCCTCTGCCTTCCCAGAAGTACAGTTTACTGCATATGATAACCCACTGATCACTTTCTGTTGATGACCACTGTCTTGATTGTACTGTGTTCTTTGCATTGTTTGACCAGCTGTGTGCAAGTGATAGAGTATTTCCCACTCTATGATCAATAAAGCAATATTGCTAATGGACTGAATGTTCTATTAACATGTTCTAAAAATGTACTCACTCATCTCAGGCTCAGCAGTGAGGTCAGCTGTGACAAAGTTAGAGGGGAACAACCCCACTCCCTGGTATGTTTCCCCTTTCCACCAGTTGGGGTCGCTGAAATAAATTTTAAAAAAGTAAACCCACAGACATAATCAAACAATAGATTTAAAGTGTTGTCCTCTGTGCTGCATTTAGATCTCATTGACTTAGTTTGCAGTTTCAGGATTCTTTTAAACATCAGGATATTTTCACAGCGCTCAGAATACCACCTCAATCCCCTCAGTCATGCGACAAATCCTTGCATGTTGCTTTTCCCCCACACGTGTAAAAATTCACCTGTCGTCCAGGATAGTAATGATTTCTCCCGACTTGAAGGTAAGCTCGTTGTCCTCAGCGGCCTCAAAGTCGTAGATGGCGCGGACTTTCCTGCCGTCGGACTTGTGCGAGGAGAGCAGGCCGGAGGTGTTCGGGTAGAGGCTCGACAGGGAGGTCTGCGGCTGCTGGCGTTGCTCCTTCAGCGACAGCTCAATAGCTGCACACAAAAGAGACGGATGTGTGAAATCATGTGTTTGCCCTAAATTCATGAAGGAAAATGTGATTTATGCAACACAAATTAAGAATTAAAAAAGGTGTTAGAGTGCATATTTTTAAAGGATAACAAATTGAAAAACTTTTTCCCAGTATCCAGAACAAGGCTGAAAACCCTAAATAAGCATTTCAGTGTGTTAGATGTCTCCTTACCTTTGGCCAAATCATCTTCTTCTTTTTTTTTTGTTGAGGTGGAGGGATCCTTTGCCACTAAAGCGGGGCTTGCTTTTGCTTGCTCTGCAGCCTGTGAAACAAAAATAATAACCACATGCTCATGTTAATCAACAACTAGAAAAAATTATGTCGCAAAACAACCTCAAATTCTCCAATTATACAAAACGCTTTTTGTTAGATAATTTTTTGGCATTTTGCCTGTATTAGGCAATGAAATATGGGAAGCAAGAGAGGAGTACAACGTGCAACAAATGGAGGATGACGCAGTTGAATGGTAAGGATCTGACACACCACTAGTCCACCGTAAATAAAGCAAATAAAAAATGGACTTTCACATAGTGTATGTGAAAATCCCACTCAACACACCTACCTGGGACCCGACAGCTGGGAAAGTAACACCCTGCTCGCGTAGATTCTTGATCATTGCTGAGATCAGACTGAGTTGGGGATCGTTGCGGAAGTCCTCTGCCCACTCCACCATCAGGGCTTTCAGCTTCTCACACACTTTGGGGTGGCCCTGGGGACAACCGTACAAAGGCAAATCATAAGAACAAGTGAAATGGATGCAGCATGACCCAATTTCAAGTAATCAAAACATAATTAATGTGGACAACACACCGAGATTAAAAATGACATCACAAACCTTGTTTAGGACGTTACTGACTTCACTGGCAAACTCTCTGGAGCAAACCTCCAAGTGGAATATCTTCCCACAGTTTGAGACACAGGCACCAAGGAGCTGTGAGGACATTTGGTGAAAACAGTTCATCCGACTCATTATTGAATCCACGGCAACATGTGACAGACATGTAGCATTTATTAGAATATAAATTATCGTAGAGGAAAGTCGGTTTCTCCACTAGCTCACATCTCAGTGAAAGGTTAATTATAGATGACAAGAAGACTACACGATACCCCAAAGAACCAAGCAATTACTGAACACTTATACCAAACATTGTTTGTTAACAACCTGCTTACAGTCAGTGCCTGCATGGCCACATGAGGATCCTTATGGTTGACTCTTCTCATTATAGAGCGGAGACATTCTTTAGGCCTGCAACGGAAGAGTAGCAATCAAAAGGCTGTGGAGAGTAACTGCTTGGCAAGGACCAAAAATCAATCCAGCTATGTTTAATAGAATACGTCACGAGATTAAAAAAAATTATGAACATGAAGGTATCAATATTTATCTTCAATGTATTCATGTGCACCTGATCCCTGAGCTCTATCTCCAACCCTGGGTTACGTGTGTTTTACGATTGAAAAAACCTTGAAGGAAACGTCATGCAATGTCTGACAAACGTGTTTGTGTAGGTTTAATATTAAGACTTACCCAGTGCGTGACTGCCCTATCTTATCACAAATGTCCAGAATGAGGCCCCAGTCCTCAGCTGTGTTCATCTCACTGGTTGCTTTCTCTGCAGGAAAGAAGCAAAACAACCAATATAAGCGGAAATGTTAAAGATTGCAAAAGCACTTTTCATGATTTATTCTATTTAGAGGAAGAAAGGAGCGATGAGGATCCTCCTATAATCCAAAATAATAAAGCTTCTTGAAACAAAAAATTGTAGTTGCAAACTGTGCATGTGTGTGTGATCGTTTCCTTTTTTGTTAAATCATACTAATGAGCATAAACAGACAAAATAACAGAAGGCCCCTAACAATACAACAGCCTTGCAATAAATACCAATCTGAAGCTCATGTTTGTTTTTTGTGTTGAAACTATCAGCAGTACTGATTTCCAGTTTATTTGAGACTGTAGCTTGAGCTATTAAGCATATATGCCATTAAGTGTCTTTCGTTCTCTTTACTACTGCACTACTCTGGTCATCATCTACTCTTGCCAAATTACATGATTGTGTACTTGACTGGTCTCTCATGTTTCCATAGAAAAGCACTATTAAAAGACCTCAGATAAAGCTGACACATATTGTCATCCAGCCAGTTTCACCCAGTTAAACACGGGGGAAAAACTGCACCGGCAAACAGAAAACATGGTCACAAGTAGGGGTGGGCGAGATGATAGTATATACACCATGTGAAGATATAAAGTTGATATCACATTTATACTGTTGCTGCTATTCCATTGGATGATCCATGTTCTCATTACACTCCGCTTAGACTACTGTATTCCTGTCTCACTCAAATACATTTCTCCAAATGTCTGCACACCTCGCTGAAAATGCTGCCACAAGACTACTCACAAGTTATGATCATTGTTGTTATATAGACATTGCAATATTGGATTACAAAGACCATAACTGGATGATTTTATTTGCATCCTCAACCCCTGCTTACACCAACACAGAGATATTAACAGCTTACTTATACACAGACAGATAAAAAGAGCCTGCAAATAACCACTCAAGCTGAAATAACAGCCGAGAGTCCAAACATACCCATCATAAGCTTTACCAAATTAGCATTTACTGCTAGCCCTGAGGGCTATAGTTGTGTACATGGACTGTCTCCTGCTTCATCTGGCACTGCATAATTAGTTGGGCGTTTGTGTGCACTTCTTCTACCTCCTGCACACTGTAACGTTACATGTTATTGACGTGTTGAACCACACGACAACAGAACAAAGAGAAAAAAAAAGGAAACGGAGCGATAGATGCTCATCATTTTGGGGAGCAAGCACACGATGATGGGATGCAGTGAGACGAGGAGGAGGCAGAAGCCTCGCTAACGTTAATGTAAACATGTAAACGTTTCTTCAAGTACCCGGATGACAACATCGCTGTCCCATGTCTATTAACAATTTAACCTGAGAAAATATTGGGAAAAAAAAATCTAAACTTTACAAATAATATAACTTAAACCAAACAAACACATATTTAACATAAAATTACCTCTTCAAATAAACGTTTGCATAATGTGATATTTTCTGCTAGCTAACAGCTAAATCTCCACATAATATTAGGGTGCAAGCTAGTTAGCCGACTGTGCTCCTCGGCTAACAGAGCAAATCACAACAAACAAAACAGACATTAATAAACATGGACCACAGCGTGTCAGTTAGTATAGACCGCAACATGTACTACAACACAGCCGTATGGCATTAATACAAAAGCTCCCGAGGGTATTATTAAAATGACAGGCAGCTGAAGATCACATACAAAGCTGTATTATCGAAGCTACTCCAGCTAGCCTGCTGGAAACAGCCCCCAGTTGTGATTACTCACCAGCATCTTGGTCAAATGGGTTCGTCGCGAAGAGAGGCATTGCTGGTGTGTCGACAACAGGTTTCACCTTCCTCTGTTAATTTCGTCCCCTTCTTATGTTATTTCATACGATAAACGTGCATAGTAACGACGACTTCATGAATGTCAAATGCAGCTGGCTGGTTCTTTTCTACACAGTCACTCCTTTGCCAGACGGCAACAAGCGGGGCATTCTGGGTAATTGAAGCGGACAGTCGCGTGTTAAATTAACGGCGGTCACCAAGTTTCATTAATAAAATACTCACACGGCTGTTAGCGGGCCCACACTGATTGTACGTTAGACAGTATTAACCATAAGCTGCATATTGCCCTAAAAAAACATGTCATCGTCAGGTGATGGTGATCATGTGACGTTAGCTCATCCTGCGTTGACCACATAATCTTCTTAAACAAATGTACTCTTTAAATCTTTTCCCCAACAGGTACATTGCAACTAATGTATGTGTGTGAGTATATGGTATGAGGGAGATAATTTACAAATAATTAGTTATCAGTCAGTAGTTCATTAAATACCTTACAAATGCATCGTTTAAAAGGGAAATAAACAGGCCTTTCCAACGTAATACAATGTATTGCCAAGAAGCATTGTTACAATCGAGAAATAATCTACAAACCCAAATGTCCTAACTTTTTGTTCAATGTTTATACTGTAGATAACCCCACTGCATCTCTTCAATGTTTATTTCTTTGCACTATTTGTATGTTGTTGAACATGTATGTTAGTTATAAAATAGCTATAACTTTGTGATTCTGTTTAGGTCAGCAGAGAAGGCTTAGCAGGCCCTGACGGCCCGCCACTGATATATATATATATATATATATATATATATATATATATATATATATATATATATATATATATATATATATATATATGCGTAATTAAGCACATATTCTTCCACCACTGATTAATAGCTCTATGTTTATGTACTGCTATTCCATAACTTCCACAAATCTAAAGATTAAGTTCATTGTATTATCACAATATTATTAGATATTAGATATATTATCAAAAAAGGTGGCTATAGCACTGTCACCTCCCAGCAAGAGCGACTCGGGATCGATTCCCGATCCCGGGGATTATTCCCCTATGTCTGATTGTTGGAGATTGGTTTTGTTAAAAAAGACATATATTATTTAAAAAATACAAATAAATGAAAGTAAGCAGATGTGCATGAGTCTGATATAAGTAATGTATCAATTAGGAGTTGCCTTTCTTGTTTAGCTTTTGTAAACATGTATTAAACAAATAAATGGCTTTTTGTGCCATAACATCCAAATGCATGTATTAGCATATTTCATACGACAAACAGCACTGACTCCACACACAGTTTATTTACCATTTTATTGTGATCCATAGGAACTTGGTAATTTCATTAAGGCATAATGGGCCTTGAGCAGATTACAAAATGCCACTCAGTCCTTAAGCATTATATGAATTGAAAAAGGTTGATCATACAACAATAACAACTGATTATGCAAATTATAAACATGCAACATATTTCACATATTGTATTTTGCAGAATGACTAAATCATATGATGGCTATATTACAAAAAACAAACAAATACAAATCATACTGGCAGTCTAACATCTAAGAAATACTGTTCTTCATAAAACAGCAGCACTGCTAACACTGAGCATCTATTCTCAAAAAGAAAAAAAAATACATTTGTAGAAAGGGGAAATAAAATTTCATTATTTTGTATTTATTATCGGAGTTTGCAGTCATTTGCTGGTGGTGAGTGATTCATTTTCCCGGGAGCTTATTTCTAATCACAGTTGCGTATTTGTAAGTATTTGACAGTATAAAAATAGCTTCACTTTATTAACAACACAATCCTCTAAAATATATATTTTTGAAAGAGTAAAGAATGAGAAGGCAGCCAAGAAATACAACAATATGAAATTCAATCCCAACCAACAATGTATCTTTTGTGAAATAGTATTTACAGATACACCTGTACAACGCCGGCTGACTTAGTAGAGCCTAAATAAATGTTTCCTTCAGTACACATACCAAATCAAAGTGGGCTGGGTCTGTGCATGTCTTTTGCAGCATACTTGTAAAGTGCCTTTAAGACAAAGACCTGTCCAAGTCTCAGTGATGCTTGACTGAGCTGGACTTATCAGAGTCCTCTAGTCATCTAGAGCTCTTCCTCATGTCCTTCATTATCCTCGCATCTTCAACCTCAACTTCAGTCTCTTCATCATTCTCCCAGAGACAGCTCACACTGTCTTCGCTGGATGCTATAAAACTGGAACCTCCACTGTGAAGAGAACACATAAAGTACATTTTAACATCTTTATGGCGTGCTTACAGGCTGTATATATTAACTAAATATGAGCATCTGCAAACTCATTATAATGATGAAGTACACACGTTGTACCATATAATGATGCAGACAAACTTCAGGCCTAAGGGCATGGAAAGTTTCATATAATTTACATTTCCAGGGCAACTGAGTCTACTGATGAGGACCATGCCATATGATAAAAAAGCTCCAGCCCTTTAGTTAGGATTGTTTTGTCACTGGGCTCTGTGGTATATTTAGAGTAAATCCCATTGACATCATCCTGGTGATCATACATACCAGCACTCACTTTTCATGCAGTGTTTCTCAAATGGGGGTACTTGTACCACTGGCGTAATTTGGAGTACTACAGTGTCAGTACCATTTGCTAAGAACTATAGAGCTCAGCTGGTTTCAGGATATATTCAGAAATTAATGGGGCAAACTAACACATTGTTGATTGTAAACTTTACATGGGATTTGCTGGCAGTAGGAAAAATATAGAATATTGCCACTATACTTTAGATAAGAACATATTCACGCACACATACACATACATAGGATTTGTCAAAAAGGTCTCATTTAAAGAAGGGACTGACCCTCAGAGGCACGTTCACAGACGAAACCGATGCGGTCAGTGCAGTAGAAATCATTCCAGTTGGCATTATGGATAAGGCCAGCACAGTCCTCGCCGTTTTCGTGGCCATGGGTCCAGTTATCAGGCTGGCCGGGCTTCCACTTCCTAAGAGCAACAACATGAATAATATGTAGTAAAGCTGAAGCATCATACAAGGTGTTTGTTAGTAGCATTCATAGAGGCCCGTTGTTTTGGAACAGATTGAAGTCAGAAATCACGAAAACACATTTATTACATCTGCTTAATAACAGATCCATAATTATTTGTTAAACCAATTTTGTAGGTTTACTCACTTGAAAACAGGCAAAGTTCCATCTATCCATTTCCATACATTTTCCTCCCCCCTGTCAGTAAGACCCAGCCAGAAATAGCCTTTTCCTGCAATTGCATCTCTCACAAATTCCTATGGATAAAGGAGAAAAAGATGTTTGAGAGGAAAATCAGTCTGCAGATTTAAAATTGTTTCATTTATAAAGTAAACTAAAGTAACTATCGGGGTCGTATCTAGTTTACCTGTTCCTCATTGTCGTTGATAATGAGCATTAGAGATGACACGTTAGTACAAAACTGGTAGGACTCATCAAAGTTGAGCCTCTGAGCACCAGAAGAGAAGTAATAGCAGCTGTCTCCAAACTTTTTGAACTCAGCTGGGCAACCTGGAGTTAATTATTTACAGAAGATGACAAATTAAAAGTAAAATCATACGTTATGTTGAATCAGAATTTGTAAAAATGTACTAAGAATGGGCCAGCTTAATGTAATCATTTAACTCACCAGGCGCTGGAGCAGTGGCGACAGAGGGCTGGATCTGCTGGGACACGGAGCCTTCTGGTTCCTCTCCTGTTTTGGGGGGTTGAGGTGGTTTGGGAGGTTGAGGTGGTTTGGGGGGTTGAGGTGGTTTGGGAGGTTGAGGTGGTTTGGGGGGTTGGGATGGTTTGGGGGGTTGAGGTGGTTTGGGGGTTTCAGGGATCTTAGCGGACTGAGCAGGCCGAGTGGGCTGAGGCGGCTTTGAAAGTGGAGGTGCAGGCGCAGGTAGACCTGGTAGCCCTGGAGGACCAGGAGGGCCGATGGGTCCAACAGGCCCACGAAGCCCATCGAGCCCTGCAGGTCCTGCGGTTCCTCTGGGCCCCTGTGGCCCTTGTGGTCCTGGCAACCCTGACAGTCCATCCCTACCAGGAATCCCCGTAGCCCCAGGGTCACCTTTTTCACCAGAGTTTCCAGGTCGACCTCCAGACCCTCTCGATCCTTTAACCCCAGGAACACCCCGAGCCCCGACAGGACCCTTTGGACCCGCCACACCTGATGGTCCAGCAGTACCTTTCTCTCCTTTTGGTCCCACCAACCCAGGCATGCCTTTGTCTCCCTTATCGCCCTTTTGTCCTGACTGGCCCACTGTTCCCTGTGGACCCTTATCCCCCCTGAGGCCCCTTGGACCTGGTGGACCTGAAACACAACAACAGCAGATGAGTGTGTCAGAATGTATTGAGGTTTTAACATGTTTCAAAAAGATCTACTTTGGTATTTTTAGTTAAACATTATTTTGCTGATAGTATTAGTGTACTCAGACCGGACATAGGCGTTATCCGGAACTTAGTCGTTATGGTTCTTTAAGATCTGAATCCTTTCATTGCGTAGAGCCAACATTTGGAGCAGTTTACCAGATGACGTGTGATACTCTGAATGTATTATTTATTGTTTTTAAAAACAATAAACGCACCAAGTACGTCTTGTATTCTTACCCTGCAGGATGGTGAAGTTGGTGATGAGCTGTGAGTGCTTGCTGTCCACCAGCTTCATCTCCTCCATCACCACGGCGAGGTTGCTGACCTCTTTGTCCAGCCTGCCCGCCAGCTCATCTTGCTGTGCGCTCAGCTCTTTGCTATCTGCCTTGGCCTCCGTCACACTATCATTCAGCCCCAGTAACAGGTCTGAATGTCGCATCACTGTCTCAGCGCACGACCTCAGGCCATTCAGGTCGGAGCTGATCGCACCTAGGAGCTGCGAGGCGAAGCTCACGTTTCCAGTCACGCGGTCCATGTCATTCTCATGTCTGTCTAGCCTTGATTCCATCTTATCAAACTTAGATGAGGTGGCGTTATCGTGGTCTCTCTGGTGGTCCATCAGCTCATGCAGGCTCTGGCCATGGTCCTCATTGAGAGCCGAGGTGTTCTGGATCTGGCTGGCCAGTGTGCTGAGCTGAGCCCCCAAGTCATCCAGAGCTTCTCCATTGGAACGGGCCAGGGCTGAGTTATTGGCTGCCAAAACCTGGAGATTCTGGACCTTTTCCTTCAGCCACTCTGTGTCAGCCCGGGTCTGTCTGGCCGTCTGCTGCAGACCCTGATAGTCATTTTTCAATTTCTGCACCGCCTGCCCTGCGCCTTCCACCGTCTTCTGCAGCGTGCTGAGCAGATTGCGCTGCTGGAATTGGGTGATGTTTAGTGCACTGACACTAACCTGGGTCTGACTCTGCACTTTGACCTGGCCCTGTATCTCTGACTGGAGCCGTGCAGTGTCTGTCTGGAGGTCGTCAATCATGCCACTGTAGGAGGCCAAGGTCTGGTTGACCCCACGCAATGAGGCCTCATTGCCTTGCATAAAACTCTGCAGGGAGACGTGGCCGTTCTGCATGTCATCGCCTGTGATCTGAAGCCCGTCCAGCAAATCCCTGTTTCTGGTTGCTCTGAGGGCAATATCGTTTAGTTGGTTCTGTAGTGCCTCCAGATCGGACTTGAAGGTCTTGATGTTACCTGTGGCATTAACTGACTTCTCTCCTGTCTGATCATCTGAAAAGGTGACACACACACAACAATATGTTCAATAAAGAAAACTAAAATATGGTAAAATGTCCAAGTCAAAAAGCACCTTCTTGCATTTCAAATTTTGTTACCAGCTATCGTTGGTTAAAAAGAAAATAATCTAATCTTATGGTTATGAGACTTACCTAGTTTCTTTAAGTCTGTCTCCACAGCATTGATCTTGCCTCCATAATTCTGCATGCCCTCTGTGACATTGTCCATTTTTTGGACCACTGACAAAAAAGGAATTAGAAGGTATAAATATATATTTACGGTAGTTATGGTAAACAGACAATATTGTAATCATAGATAGATAGATAGATAGATAGATAGATAGATAGATAGATAGATAGATAGATAGATAGATAGATAGATAGATAGATAGATAGATAGATAGATAGATAGATAGATAGATAGATAGATAGACTTTTACATAAATATCACACCATATCTAAACTGATTGTGAACAGCAGAGGGTGCTGCTGCCTTCATTTCTCTTCTGTAAATAACTAAATAACTGGAAACGAAAGATGTTGAACCATGTGGAGTTTCCTACGTTTTTTTTTTGTAACCGGGCAACTCTGTATCTGTTGATCAATACAAAATGTTCAAAGTTCATTCAGAAATTCAACTTCAAGAGCATAAACAATGTCAAACACATGATTAAAACCACACTAGGCCACGCTGACTCTGGTTCCACTTTCTCTGTCCACCTCACATCTGCAACAAGAGTCCATATCCTCTCCTCCATTGCTTGTTTTTCTCTCGGTATGTGGGCGCCTAAAAGCTGCACTGGAAAACATCCCTGGCTTTCACTGTTATCATTCCAGAAGTGACAAAAACACCAAACAATAACATGCACTTGGAACAAAAACAAAACAAATGGTCCCAGTTTTAAAGAGCTGTTGTTCTCTGTCTCTGTGTCTTTAACATGCTAATTTATTTATCTTTTTCAGGAGTAACAAATACTGTATTTGTTGCCCTTAACATTCATTCGAGATTACTACTTACGGCCCGCCCCTGAGAACAGTGACGTATATCTACCCCACAGTCCTGTATTGGAAAAGCATTATTGAGTTGTATACGGTTGCTAATTTAAGGCTTATTGGCTGCCTATTGTGAGGTTATGAGCTATACTTAGTTACCCAACATGAGGCCCAGCAGATTAATGCTGATCAATGCTGCAGGAGCACAAACTCACTGACTCAGCAGCGAAGATGTTGATTAGTGCAGAAAGCTGTATTTATGTTTGCTGGTACACTACTGCATGTGCAGTTTAAATAGTGCGGAAGGGAAACAATGCAACACACAGAAACCAGCCTTCACTGGTTTTCATGCAAACTATTTTGGACACTTGTATAGCCTTTTGTGAGTCAACCTGTGGTTCATGAGACAACAAATTGCTACCAAGCCATAAAATCTCTGTGTTGTTAAGCCAGGGCCGTCGCTGCATGGTCATCTGGTAGACGTTAGAGCCAAACCACCAAAATCACATGAGCTTCACGCAAACACAGACCCAACGCGGGAAACCCCAAACAATCCTGACAGCACTTCTAGGCCATGATTCCGATTTAGATCTTAATTTGTCCAAAATATGTTGATGAAAATCATTCCTCACTGGATGAACGCCCCGTGGTGTCTGTCCAGGTCAGGGCGCCAGTGGAATTTTGATAAATTTTGCTCAAAGATATTTTGATGTTTTCTATGATAGATTGGGGCCACAGATGTGTGAGACATTCCATATTGATGGAGCCTGAGATCTCTGGAATTCCTTTCTGTTTCTATTCAACATCAATACCCTGCTTACAACAGGGAGAAACGTCAAAAATCGGTTGAAAGCAAGGACAATGTTGCACAACAACTGTTTCTCCAATCTGGAGCTCTGGTCAATCTCCAAAAGATATCAATTCAGTTGAAACTAAACAATGTGATCTGTCAACGGAGTCTCTTCAAGTGGTAAATATTAGACTGGACTCTCTGACTGGTTTGGAATTAGTTTTCCATTCTGTGGCCTTGATAGAGAAAGATTGCACATGGGGGGCAGAGGATGGGGAGGTAAAGGGGAAATCTGCTAAAAGTATATTTACATTGTGATAATTCATTTACTGTATATGTTCATTGGGAAATTGTCTACAAACATATATCTCTCTATGCTGAAATAAAAACAGCAAGACTTGGATTGATCATTTTACCAGGTGGCTCTGAAATTGGATTTTTGATGCAATTATCTTTTTAAATCAAAAGAGACGAGACCGTCACCAAAACAATCACCAGTCAGTAAGATACATCCTCTGGGGACCTTGTATGTATAAACATCCAGGGCAATCTGTCCAACATTAGGCTAAAACAACAGAATATGTGTATACAATAGGATATCTAATCCCACATTGATGTCTTAATTGTGCAGAATTTAACCATTGGATATTAGTAGATTTGAAAGAAATGGAATAGTGAAGGTGGATCTAGAGACTGTGACTCTGAAACACACTCTAATTGTTAGTCAGTCAGTAGTTGGAGTTGTGTCATGTGGCCACAGTTTTACAATCTGCAATGAGGAGGTCAAGAGTTGTAGCAGAAACATGAAAAACACAGTTGGGTTTAGTTCTGATTTACCTTTGTATCCGAGGATGGCCACTGCTATGGTGAGCAGGGCACAGAGCACATAGAGCAGTGCAATAGCCGCCCTCAGCGCCCAGTCATTTTTGCACTTGGTGCACTCCGTACCCTCCTGAATTCCTGCAACACACAACAGAATTTGAGTCACAAACCGGTGCGCAGTATTCAGTAGGTCTGAGCGGTAGTAACTCAAATGTTGTGCAGCGTGGAGTTAATAAAAACAAACCAAAGGTTTTCATTCAAAAATGGGATATTTTTTTCTTCATTTCATAACTAAGTTTAGTACTGCGTGTCCAGAGTGGGACACGCTGTGACTTTCTTCAGCCAAGTATCAATTGAAAACATTTGCTCTCATGAATAAACGACTCAATATGAAACTTTAAAAACGCTGCACATGTGTTCGCCATACGACCGAGAAGCCGAGACCAAACAGTTTCATTCCACTTTCTGTGTCATTCCTCGTTGCCATCCGACCTAAAACCAAAGTGCAGTGAAATCTCTGGGCATTCATGTCACAGATGTTCACTCGCTTAACCCTATGTCCTGAGAACAACCAACACCATGTGATACAATGCTAAACATTATACTATAGGCAGGATGTTTACGTGACTTCATTAGAACTGACCATGTAGCCTCTGGCAAGCAGAGTGAGAGGGCAGCTGGTGCTTCACAACAGGCAATACAGAGCTTTGTGTCGATCTCAAATCAGATTATAGAAGAAGAGAGAATTTCTGGAAACATGGAACACTTTTTCAGACAGGAAGGTTGTGAAATAAACAGACTGAGCAAAAACAAAATGGTTTAAAACGCACTTTTATTGTATTACTTGTCTTAAAGGGACAGTGAGTGGGATTTGGTGGCATCCTGAGGTGTGGGTGCAGAATGCAACCAACTGAATACTCCTCTGTTCACCGCTCCCTTTTCCAAGTCTACGTAACGTGAGCCGCCAAGTGCAAAACCATGGTAATGCTGTTCACCAGAGGACATATTTACCGAAGTAACACTACTTTAGAAGCAACCAATGTTTTTTGTGGGGGCAATCAAAGCGGTTTGATTACAACCCATCTGATCGCTTGACTGCTTGTGTCCCATTTTGCATTGATTTCAAACGCAAAACATGGCCCTTGGCATTTTGGGTAAGTCAATTGATTCCACTGGGAGAAGCTACAAAAGGTGACTTTAGAGTATCAGAGGCCTGTCTCTGTCCCTTTAAGTCATGTCACCCGTGATGGGACTGAATGTGTAGCCACAAGAGGTTCCATCCTTCCCAGTCAGAGGTGGGCCCGGACCACCAGAGGGGTACTGGACCCACACATCTGTGCAAACATCACGTCTGACCACCTCAAAGGGGCCCAGCCTTGGACCCAGATATGGATATGCAGGCCGCTGTTGTCCTTATGTGTGCTGAGAGCCTCATGTTGGGAGCCAGTGTGGAGAACCCCCCCACACACACTGGTCCTGACCACATGCTAAAGGACAACATCAAACCATGTAAACAAGCAGCTGACCGTCTGCAGGTTCTGGGTCAAGAGCAAAGCGGTGGGGGTATTTCTGTGTTCATTAGAGTTTGAACATGGTGGCAGTATCATGTGTGTGTCTCTCGTGCTTTCAGGGTCACTGAATTTCAAATACTTTCTCACAGTCAAAACCCTTTCACCCAGATTATTGCCAATCTACATGCTTCAATAATTAACTTTTCTACAACCCCCCCACTACGAACATAAAACAACAGATTCTTCTCGGTACAATGCCCTCACATACCTTTATTATTACACTGTAGTCTCAGATTGTGTTGATAACCAGACTCATTTTGATCATGTTTTTTCAAGAAAAATAAAAAAAGATGGTTCTGCTGCATCAATTTAGAAAACTTTCCGTTGTAAATATTTTTTTAGGAGTGCAATTCTGACGGGGCAGCAATGGAAAATGCTCCATCACCTTTGGATTCTGACTTGGAACATGGAGGTTCAAGCTATTTGGTCATCATGGGAAAAGTTTGTGTGTGATGGTAAAATCACAACCAAAGATGAAAGAGCCTTAACTGTCAGGACTTTGCCTTTACAGTTTCTAGAGTTCTACATCACATTAGAGTTCTACATCACATACTGTGTTGTGGAACCTGGCAGGGACAGGTTTCACACCCAGACTGTCACAATCTCACAGCAACGATGCTGCCACTGAACGAACATGGAAACTCATCCAGGGTCGCAACATGTTCCCACTGGAGTGTTTTCTGTTCCCTTATTAGGGGTTTTGCAAAAGCAACAGAGATGCGGCACGCAGTAATGATGTAAGTAAGTAGCTGCACTATTCTGTTACACAGAAGCCAGAAAGAAAACCAAACAGAGGTTCTTTATTCATACAAGTAGTTCTTTGATGGCTTCTTTTGTCATAATTACATCCACAGAGGATGATAACGGTATGTTAATGTAACCAATCATGGTAAACTATAGTAAACATTTCTGAGACTGAATTCCATCTATCCCAATGACAATAACACAGCACGCTAAATACAAATTGGACAATCTAAAGCATCGTGTACAATCTGTGCAAAGCTAATTCCAACGGTCGTGAACATTTTGATCCAAGAAAATCTTCTTTGCGTGTGCTGCTTCCTCGGCTTTGTGCTACAAACCCCCATGATGTACCTCACGAGTGTGTCATGTTTCATATCCAAAGGGCCATTGAGACTTCTTGCTGTCTACGCATAAACTACCACATTACATAAACATGCTGACACATACATGTCATGAGCGGACCGGATACACATTGTTTAGCGAAACGGCCCAGCGCAGAACACAGGGGGGGCCTGTCGAGAGTTAAGAGGCTGGACGGCGGCCAGGACGTCCCAATCAGCAAACTGGAATCCAGCCAGATTATCCCCAAGACGTACATAAATGCCACAAAAGTAGAAAGAGCAGAGGTAACATGAAGAAGACTGTACCTAACATATTATAGCTGTCAAGTGAAACCCATGTAGCTCAAGCTTTGGCCTGTTTTTTTTTGTATTTACATAATAATTTACGGGATAGTTTATGGACCAAGACAAAATAAATATCCATGAGCATTTATTTTTTAACTACTTTTCAGGCATGCTTCCAAAGGGACGATATTGTTTCTCAACAACTGAATAGATTACCATTTAATTAGCTAAAGACATTCATAATGTCCAACGGACCGGTGCGTTACTCCGACGTTTACTCTAGCGCCACCAGCAGGTCCGAATTTTCACTTTGGTCCTGACATTCATGTACAACAGCGTCATCATTGGGTCAATAATTTAATTTATCAAATACTTTGCTTTATGGCCAAATGCCTGCAAACTAATGACACTCATCAGCCTCAGCTGTACTTAACATTTAGTGACAGCAAATATTAGCATGCTAACAGGCTAAACTAATATGTGAACATGGTAAACATAATACCTAAATATTAAGAAAATGTAAATGTCATTGTGAGCATGTCATCATGCTGATACAAGTATTTAACTCAAAAGGACCATTGTGGTGAAGTACAGTCTCACAGAGACTCAGTAGTCTTGATGCGACATAACAAAGACGCTATTTTGAAGCCACAGCGCCAACATAGCAGATATCTCTGGAGCATCTCCTGGAATATATCTGACCAGCGTGAGAGTTACACAAATAACTCATACTAAGAAGAAGTTATGGTCAGTTGTGGTTCAGCTTTGTCGATGTCAATTAGCTCACTGTTGAGAAACTGAAGAACAGAGTTCAGAGAAACAGCGACAACGCGGAAAGAGGCAGAGAGAGAGAAAGATGGGGGCAGTCCAGAGTGGTGTCTGTAAAACAGCTGTATTTCATTTGGACTCTGAGTCAGTCAAAGAAAAAATATGTCTCAACACTTATTCCCTTATTCCATGTACCTGCCATGAGACTTGTCTGCATGCCCAGTCTCACTCCTGGCTGGCAGTGGAAACTTCCATGGCAACACAAAGAAAGCCTGTACAGACGGGAGCCTTTTTGTGTGAAGACCCTTTGTGCAGAGTGTTAATACTAAGTTACGTACAGTAACTGGGTGGCTACCACGGCCGGACGTGGTCACACAGATAGGCCATGCCTCTTCACTCCACCTGGATGGAGTCTCACATTTACAAAGGGAACACACATATTGTGTCTTTTAAGTAGTTACGTTACTATGTGGTATATGTCTGCAAATACAAACTGTCAAAACTACAATTACATCAAATTTTGGCTCAAGTTACAGTTTACAATGTCCATAATCAGCCTTACTGAAACAATTTGGTTTAGAAATGCCTCAAGAAACTAAAACAGACACAAGTAGACATATACATGCATATAAAACAAACCACAGTGGATGACTGAGGAGGAAATGCAATTTTCAGATACAAAATAATAATAATGATTTGGTTTTTTCCTTACTAAGTTAATGAAGACTTACAATAAATGTGTAACTCAGACATATAATACTGCTGTCTTGGCTAAGCATACGATTTCCCATGGAGGCGCCCATTCAAAAATATCTAATGTCGACAGTATTCAATATTTCATATGAAAAAAGAAAGAATAAGGGGAAGGGGAAGACAGAGTCTACAGCCATGCAAGCGGTTCTGTCAGGCTGTTCTTAGGCACAGTGGTGACTTAAGCTAAGTGCTGATGTTTAACATGTGTGTGTTTTCCATGTTCCCCATCTTAGTTTAGTGGGTTAGCATGCTAACATTTGATAGTTAACAGTGCGCAGTGTACAGCACAAAGTACAACTGGGGCTGATGTGAATGTTATTGGTAAAAGCAGTGTATAAAGTGTTGGAGAGGCGGACGTTTTGGCCTGAAGGTGGCGGTTGATGAAAGTCATTGGGATTCATGGTGACCATGAATGCTTGTACAAAATATCAGGGCAAGCCAACTAATAGTTGTTGAGATATTTAGTTAGTCAGATAGTCTGGATCAAAGTGGTGGACCATTGTTTAGCAGACGATTTGTACTTCACTACTGTTTAGTTTGGTTACTTCCTGTCTGCAGGTCTGTCCATGTTCTACACTTAACTTTAGGTAAATAAAGTGACCTAATGGATTGATGGACTTCTCTTTTGCAATACACTGCAATTCAAACAGATACGACTGATGCAATTCTACTTATTAATCTTGCCCGGTGCAGCATGGACTTAAAGAACTGGTACTTGACGTACTTCCTTGAGACAATGTTGAACCTTTAATTGAGCAACGAGTACTGTGGTCTGATAGTTATAACAGTCACCGACTGGAATGTTAACAAGTAAACACTCTCAAACAGGGGAAGTTACCACTAAGACAAATTACGGTGACATTAGGGTCCCTGAATAGCTGATCTAGCGTGAGCCAGGTTTTTTTTTTGTTCACTCGCTCCGAACAGGTTTATGACACTTTAAATCGAGCCCTGGTCCTCTAGAACATCTGGATCTTGTTACAGTGGAGCCAAATCAAAGGACGCACGCAAACAGTTGATACATAATCCCCTCATGCCAAGCATAAGAATGAAAATAAAGGGCTGCGTTTTTTTTTTTTTTTTAAACATTGCCTCCTGTGTGCTATTTTGGGTGTTTTTATAAGAAACGTTCTCCGTGGTACTCATGATGAGTAAGGAGATCAGTTGTTTACAGCCGCCTGTATCTGTATGTTGGGTTGTTAAAGAACAATAACGTATGGATGACTGAATGTCTGAACAGGATGAGATGCCCTCATTACACATACTCACACACACGCACACAAAACACACATTGCCTAAAGCTGACAAAGCTGAACAGTGTCCTTTGAAGGCCGTGCCATACTGGGATATGCAGTGCAATATGGGCCGGCGTCTCTGGAAAACATCCTCTTTAGCATGCTATTAAGTCTTATATTATATGGCCGACTAAAAAACATGCTTAGGGACTGAACAAAAATTATTAAGACGGGGACATTTGCCTTAGGGACAGAACGCAGGACTCCGGTGGGATGAGAGGAGGTGGAGGAGTTTTTTCATCTTGTTTTTCCTGTGTTGCAAATGGGCTACAGCTGCATGTTGCTGTGTATACCTGGGTTGCATAATAGATATACATTATCCATGACATTGAACTTTTTGGGAAAGCAGAGGAGGATCTTTGAACATTTTCTCATCCCAAATTAATTCTTTTTTTGATAATCAAATAGTTACACCACACTTGTTGCTTTTGGAAAGAGCAGTCTGGTAGAAACGTGACCAGCTATGTGACTCAGGCATTGTGTTGATTTGAGGAAAAGTCATCCATCTGATCTCTGTAACATTATCTGATACAATTCAAATATAGTATTTTCACGGTGTTTCACTCATTCTGTAGCTGTAATAACTATTCACTTAGCTTGTATTTTACTATTTTCATGCAAAAAAATCTCTTGAACATGTTTATATCCTACTCAAGAGAGCCACTGCAATCTTGCCTATCACCACCTGCTCTTTATGCGGTCGATAAACTTTTACAAAAATTAAATTTTCCCTTCAAAATGTATATAACTGCAAGTCCCACAAGTACCCTGGCATGCTTATAGAAAGTTGGAAGTTCAGTGGAAGTTGTGCAACAGCTAGAGTGAAACATTTGGAAATAATGAACGGTGATATATCCGTTGACAGAAGCGTGCGAAAGGAGAAAAATGGCATCTGTCAGTGGAACAGAGTTCACTGCTGAGGGAAAACTTTATAGTGCATTTCTTGATCGCTGAGCTGGCTGCTGTTTTTCAAAGCGCTAAAAGGCACAAACAGCCTAATTTGTAGAGAAAACAGTAAGATGGCCTATAAAAGAGGGATTCAGATCCAATGAAGCAGTGAAAATGGAGCTGATTAGATCAGGTTTTGTAATCCCATCTGTGCTTGGTTAGTAGACAGACTATGACAAATAGGTCCTATATCGTAATCTCAAGAAACAGACTTTTAAGCATGCGAGTGTGCCTCATAAACAAAGCTGCATGGGCCCCTGTATTCAGGATACTTTGCAGGCTAGGATTGGATATCAAAAAGCTCTTGTGTCCCAGTCAGCAGTTTCCATCAAAGACTAAAGTCCAGGTTCACGGTTTGTCTCTGGTCTCACTGTGGATGGGGAGATTTGGAGAGCAATAGTTGGAGTCCCAGCTTTTATAAAGTTTCAGCGACGTGATGTCGGTCCATCGTGGGCTGGCAAGCAGAGATGGTGTTGGCAGGCAGGACATTTTTTTTATTTAATTGAAAATTAATGCTCCGAAGGAAAGCTGTAAAATGCAACTCAAATAGCACCTGCATCTACACTATTAAAAAGGAAAGTTTTTAAAGCAGGCACATGCAAGAAGGTTCACTTGTGCAAAAACACTAAGGACTTATTCATTTATTAAAAGCTATATTTCTGCGCTAAAATTAAACTTCTTTCGTCACTTGTCATTCTAAATAATGATTATGCATCTCGATGGTTTTACTAGATGATTGATTTTTATTTGATATGCCTGTGCTGTAAAACTGAGCCTGAACCAATGACTTGGAGAACCGTTTCATCAGTACTGTGCTGAGAAGAGACCACAGGATATGCATATGGCATGGTTTTACTAAACATGGTCTAGGTTTCTCAGTTCAGCCTGATAATCAGTTGTTGCACATGTGAATACAGACATTGTATTAAAATCATCAAGTTTCTTTCTCTGAAGGGTCGACGGTTGGAAAAACAGTACACAAAAAATAGCACTATATCGATGGCCGAAGAGTTTATTTGAGAATAATAATACAAAATTGTTGTTTTCTTGCAGAATGCTATTTGCTAAGAATACCCAATACATAATACAAAATAAAAAAAAATAAAAAAAATAAGAGGTTTTCCCCCACTTTTCCTGGATAATTTTGCAGATAGGAGGTTTTGCACTTTGGCCATCGATATGCTTTTTATAGTATCTGCCACACTTAACGTTCCAAAGTTTTGACTCCCATCTAGAGCATTTCAATTCCAACTAAAATGTTGTACATTTACAGGAAGAAAATGTGCTCCTTTAAAACGGACCTTTAAATTACAGCATTCACATCCATGAATTTAGAAAAACATGGAAGCCATAAACCAACTTTATTGGCCTGAGAGGAGAACTAGAGACCCCCTGGCTCCTCCTGCTCATATTCCAGTGTTGGCATGTTGAAATGAGGTAATTTCACGTAAAACAGGACCATGTGAACCTCAGAGAGAGAGAGAGAGAGAGAGAGAGAGAGAACAAAAGAAGAGTGGGTAGATCCTCACTTTCACCATGTCAGTGACACCAAATGAGCATCTACTCTCTCGTCTTTGATTTATGGCTCGTTCAAATTTTTCTGCCCTCACTATGCATCTATTGAAGCCGTTGTGCAGCTAAACTCGCCTCCATGGAAGGTTGCTGCCATAAACAAGAGTTACACTAAAGCTGCCTTCTCGATGATAAGACATTTGCTGTTAACTCTCTGCGAGGTTTTAGGCTACAGATCGTAGTGCAGACACTTGCAGAGGCTAAAAGCAGCGCTGGTACACATCGTCAAAGTGGTTATGTCACGTAAAGCTGTTCATTGGTTGCGCTTTGAAAGGTCAGCGGCAAATGTAGGTAAAAGTTTATATAATTTGAAGCAATTTTGAGCTGCGGCGCTTCCGTCTAGAAGGAAAACAATGGCACAGCCAGCGCAGAGCGGTCGGCTGCTATTATAAAGATGAATACGTACAGAAACAAGCAAACTGGACTCACAAAAGTACCATTATATGCTAACTGTTCAGTGACAATTACAACACTGCTATAAGAAGAAGAGCACCTAGAGATAATGCTCCGACAAGGACATTTGGTATATTTGGTGTCAGTATTTGCTTGGTCACAGATCTGACAAAAGGCTCCTTGTAAAAATGTCAGTCAGCTTAAGCGGTTATGGAACGGTGCCAGTGGGGGTTAAGAGCAAATTAAACTAACTACTGGTGGCAGAGTACTTATGTATTTAGTTTTTGGTGTAGAAAACAAGCTTATCAATGTCAAAATGTCCCCAAATTACTAATTATCTGAGGTCCAGCCTGTCATGTCAATCAATGGCTGGTCGGGTTCGGCTCAAAAGCCAATCTCAATCCTAAAAAACACCTCTCCAATATGAGCTGCATGGCTAATATTTGGTTCCAAAGGCACAGTGAGTGATATGGTCTGCCAACTCGTGAAACAGGATTATAATAAAAGAACCCACACGGGACAAGCACTGGCCACTTTCATGACTAAACCCACATTGAATAAAACACAGTTTCTGTCACTGATTGAAGTCATTTACAGGGTTAGGAAAAGTGCACAAGAGAGTCTCGTTAAGCAAGAATATACAGGATGTATTTATGGACTGAAACCTCCATGTGGCAATGTGCTGAGCCTCTGATCTCACAACATCTCAATAACTAATCTTCCCACTGCCAGGAAAAACGTGTTGCACTCTGTTTGTGCACCGTGGATTATATAAGTGTGATCAATATCAAACAAATCTATAATCGTAACCATGTTAGTCGAGAGAACGTTTTTGTTTCGAATGGCTCCCACAGTGACGCATCACAAAGAACTGTCTGTGACTTGGAAGACATTTCAAAATCATACGCAGTGAGATCAATCAGAAAGCCTGACACCTCCTAATCCCCGCCTCACCACAAAAACGCGAACAGAAATAAACTGAGACATATTTTGTCACGCGAGTTCAGAATATATTATGACACATTCACGCGAACCCAAAAACCGCTGCTCGGGTGCCAAGGTGAACTGTGGAGTGAACGCCACGGACCATGTGCGCAGTTGGGTTTCTGTGTGGTCATGAACGCTGCGTGGCCCGCCGTGGAAGCACTTAAGATACGGAATCAGCAACAATGATCATCAGCCTGATGATCATCAGCCGGAGTCTGCGCTGTACTCCTTACCATCACCGCACACCTCTTTGCAAGCTTCATCGCCAATGAAACCACACAGTGTGGACCCAGCCGGCCGGCCAGCCAAGTCTGGCTTGACTTTTTTGGGGTAAGACGCTGACCACAGAGAGGGCGGTCTCACTGCCAGCTCGGGCCGGTGTAGCTGCACTGTGGTCTGTGCCGAAAGTTATGTAATGCATTATTAAAGCGAGACTATTCTCTTTCAACCATAGTTCCTGCATGCAACATAATAATTCTTTTTTTTCAGCGCTTTGAGCGCCACAAGCCAAGTGTCCTATAGTCCCATTATATTGGAGGAAAAAAAAAAAAAAAAAAATTGTGTAATGCTTTAATCTCTACAAATTAAATTCCATTCACCTCCATTTAACTGGAGTAGTGAACCAACACTGAACTATTGTGCTAAACTAACACAGTGAAGTTGATCCTGCAAACATAAAAGCTGCTCTTAGTATGTTCAGTCGGGCCGTTCTGATATCTTTCCTTTGCAGCAGATGAACAGATGTGAATACACAAACAGTCATCTGAAACACTTGAGCAGAGTCAAAGGAAAGAACAAAAAAAAACTCCACAAGGCTGGCTCCTTAGCACAACACGAAACAAAAAAACAGTACTAAAGTGTAAACAAGAAAGAACCGTGAGTGGTGTGCTCGTGTGTTGCCAACGTAATCACAGCCAGAGCAACAAACACAGCGCAGGCCGGTCCGCGAGTCAGACGGTGAGCTGCACTGACTCACTGCACAAAGAAAAATACACATTCTTTATTCTTGTTTTGTTTTTTCAAAGAGAGGAAGCAGAGAGGTTGATGTTGGCCCACTCTGGAGCCAAGAAAACCTCCATTAAGTGTAACACTGAAGCTGAGCCACATGCAGAACTTCTTCAGCATATCTGAGACTAGTGGAGAAAATGGAGTCAGACACTTCCAATACTCGTGTGTGTTATTCTTGTGATTGAGCCAAAACCTGCAGGGAAAGGAGAGCTCCACAAACATACATTATGTGAAAAAAGACACCGGATCAGACGACAGTTGGTTGCAGGCGCGTCGTTACCATTGGCCGGCGTACCCCTCGGAGACGCGGAGCACGGAATGGTGTGAAGAAGTTTGATGAGGTGGTTAAGCCGTCTTCGGTCAAAACAACTCAACCAAATGTAACACCACAAATGTCTAGTTTTAGACGTGAAATCCTATTTTATTGACATATTGAGTTAATAGGGGTCCGTCTCTAACATCTGCATAGCGATGTCTGTCCAGTATGTGTTTAATAAGAGCCTGCTATAAAGATACGATGGAAGTCAAGGCAGCTGGAGCTCATTTTTAACTCCATGCTTGATAACAAATGGAGCCATGCAGGAGTGCATGCTGTTCCATATATGAAAATGTTCTCTGTCTGACACCAGGCAGTCCATATGAACTATTTGGCAGTCATACAAGACTTGGTTTTCCCTTTTTTCCCCATGAAAAGTTTTGTTTTTGTTTTTTGGGAGAGTTTTTCCTGATCCGATGTGAGGTCCTGGGACAAGGATGTCGTATTTGTACAGGTTGTAAAACCCTCGGAGGCAAATTTGTAATTTGTGATTCTGGTCTATACAAAATAAACTGAATTGAATTGAATTGAAATACTATCTTGATACACCAATGCTGAGCACTGTTTGCTGCTTCCTGCAACTGTAACTCTCGCCCTCTTGTATTTAGATTTATGTGAACTTTTTCTCAATATGTGTTCATGTTAATTAAAATGTTGCCCGGGGGATTTTCTCAGGGAGTGAAACTACAGTATGGATATGATTACTGCAGAGTTTATTGTGGTTGGGGATATGGTAACGGTTAAAAACAACCCAACAGCAATTGTTGGTCTACAACAGAGCTCTAACTCTGGTCTCTTGTATGAAACTAAGATCATCCAACACACCCTCATACCACAATCTTTTGAAAAGTTGTTCCTTATTTTTCATGCCTTTTCCAAAGAATGCCCAGCAACACATGTCTTTTCCCGCTTTTTATAGTCTTTATCTTACCTGGTTAATGATTACCTGGATTACATACGATTTGACTTTGTGGGATATCAAACAATTGCAGTGATTTCATTTTTCGTTGGTAAAACTGCCAACGCTGTACGAGAACAGCATGGGAATTCACATATGTACACCCTGTTCACACATACAGACACACAAACACTGGAGAAGCAACAGGATGCAATTTATTGTGAACTGTGTCACTTTACTCAGTGCATATAAATGGAAAATACCTTCCTGTATTGGGACCAAACATTGGCAGTAGATAAATTATTCCTGAACCAGAATTTTCCAGGATGAATTCATAAGGATACTGAGATGAAAAAAAAGAAGGAAAAAAAACTGTTATCCTAGCTTTATAACTGCTACGGGTGAAAAAAAAAAAGATTGAAAAACAAAACTTGATGCCAATTTATCTTCTGAAATAGTCATATTTCATTTTCCGCAGTGTGAACACATGCCTCTACTGACTGGTAAGATGCGCTGCAGCAGATTTATCTTCATCACCGTCTGCATCGGAGTCATCATCATCTGTGTTAAGCTGGGTGTTAAACAGAGGGGCTGCTCTTGAGTGCTGGGTTTTGTTCAACTGACCTGCAGCTGACCTACGCAGTCTGTCCCCCCCTCTCCTCCCCTCACGCTAACGCGCTCAGCAGAAATCCTCATGGCTTGCTTTACGCTGGCCCCTGCCAGGATGCAGTGATTTGTATCGTGTCTGGGAAGCATTCCCGCCTGCCTGTCATTGGTCAATCCAGGATTGACCCACCATCCTTTTGACCAGTCACAGACAGCTCCTGCAGATCTGCAGGTCTGCGATAAGATCATCAACAAGTCAACGCAGCAGTGCTCTGTGTTGTTTTATCCGCCTCTCTTTTCGTTACCCTTTTGGTAACGTCTGCTTCTCTGTGATCTATTCATGTTTTCTCTGTCTTTCTTCCCTCTCAGACTCACCGCGCTCTTTATTGAAAACATGAGCGAGTAATCTTTCATTAGGCCGACGGAACACAAGCTGCACGCAGGCATGCCCTGGAGGGGGCTTTAAGTAACAGGCAGGCATTCCCAAAACATTCTTTTCTGGTAATAAAGTTCCCGTAAATTAAAACCACTTGCTGTTGTGCTCCCAAAAATAGGTCGAGCAAGGAATGCGACTCCTCGGCCGAAAATAAAACTGTTGACAAATGTTTCCCTCTTGAATTAGAAAGAAATACAGCATATTAAAAAAGGTAGACGTAAGTACTGAGCACCGGGGAACACTAAAATAAAGAGAGCAGTTGTGAAATATTTAGATGAATTATTTTTTGTGAAATCATCTCCATGTGAGGTTGTATTTTTTTCCATCCCCCTCTTCCCTCGACACATTGCTGACACAGCGCAGCCCTAGCATAGACCCTGAAGGCCCACAATGCCTTCTCCCTCTCCACGTCTCACTCAGGGTATATAAGTTTGGACTGAATAAACTTCCAGTGTGGATACAGGAAGTGGCTCAGCAACTTCTCAGGTTTGGACATGCTCTCGGTGGGATAATAGACCTCTTGTGGAAAGCAGATGTCAAAATGAGTCAAGAACTTCATTCCTCTCCTTACTGAAGACACACGAGAAGCACATTTCTCTGCCAGCACACAAGAATGTGTGTAAGCCACCATATGACATGTGAAAGGAATATTTAAAGGTTTTAGAAAATACTATTACTAATATAACTATTTTTTCAATTGCTGAGAGCGAGATGAGGAGATTGATATCACTCTTGTGTCTCTGCGGTAAATTTGGAGCTGGGGCAAGGAGGTGATTAGCTTAGCTTAGCATTAAGACCGTAAGCAGGGGAAAACAGCTATCATTAGCTTAGCGTAGCATTAAGAACAGCAGCAGGGTAAAACAGCTAACATGGCTCTGTCCAGAGTTCAAGAATATGTTCACAAGCACCTCCAAAGCTCACTAATAGACACGTTCTATCTAGTTTCTTCTTCTGTACACAAACAGAAATGTAAAACTCCAATTTGTAGTTTTCGGGGCAAACAACAAGCAGGTGTAGTGACTTATGAGAGTTTTGTTGTCACTGCGGTGGAGATGTTGCATAGAAGTGGACAGATGGGTAGATTGTTAAGAAATAGTTACACCAGGGTAGCTGTTTCGCCCTGTTTCCAGGCTTTATGCTAAGCTAGGCTAATTGCCTCCCAGCTCTTGTGCCATACTTAACGCACAGCCATGAGAGTGGTATACATTTTCTCATCTATCAGAAGCATAATTCCTAAAATTCTCAAACTATTGCTTTAAAAAGAAACCCTGAATACTGGAGTGGAGAAACAACACATGGAGAGGCTTCAGAACAGGAGGAGTAACTCGACGGTTCACCCGTATGTTGTTGCTGTATTAGTGGAGACGTTTCTGTGAACTTTTTGACATGTTTTAAGCAGTGAGTATTTGATACTCAAAAGCCACATGTTTGGTGGAGTGTTCCTTCAACCCTTGCTCCCATACAGCTGCTTAGTAGCCAGAGGTCAAGTAGCGAGAGTCAAAAGTACAGATGTTAAACATAAATATGTGTTCAGTAATTCTTCAACATCTTACAGGTTGTTGTTTTTTACGTTTCGGAAGCTGAAAATCGTATCGTAAACACACACGTATAATGTGTAAATGCATCGTGATGACACAGTGTGGACTCCTACTGCACACACACTTCCTGACATACGACTGCGGAGTGTCTGGATGACACACACACGCTCTGAAACACCTCTTAAATCAGAGCGACCACTGTGATCGCTTCACCTCAAAGTGTTGAAACTTGATCTCTGTTCTGGGACAGAACCAGGAGAAAGTTATCGAGAGACACAAATACATCACGCAGAAGTTATTGTTCTTCACAAGCCATGCTATTAAAGAGAGAAAAGCTACTGCTGCAAGCAGCGAAATGCAGGGACGGTGGGACACAGTGAATTTAAGAAAATGTTTATGGTAGATTAGCGGTGTATAATATGAGTAATAGAGAATATAGAGAAAACGTATATATAACAAGACTTTCTATGATGCTCATGTCTATAACGAACTTTAAACATATGTATAATGTAATTATAGTATACTATGTTTATAAACATCAAACCGGACTAAAATTCTAGTTTCCAGGAACAGCACTGAGAACTTCCAACAAAGGCCGAATGATGGAAGGGTGAGTATTGAAGGAACAGACTGCTTGGTCATACTCTTAATCATGTTTTCTTGTTCTTTGATCAGATACTAAAATAACTAAAACAACATTACACATGAATGCATTTAAGAGAGGGATATGGCTTTTTCCATGTTTCTATACAAAAATAAATCCGGCATTAGTAACAAAATGTAAAACAAAAATAAACTCGAGACTACCTTGCGATGGGATCACACCCTACTTCTGGCGCCCTCGCTCAAACCACACCCATCTTCAAACCCATCTTATAAACACCTGGCTGACTCACACACAGACTCACACGTTTAAAATACCTGTGTCGCTGTGGTGGCTGGTAACATTACTCTGGTAACATTACTCTGACCTACGTACATGGGCCAGAGGCACTAAATCAGGGGTGGGCAAACTTTTTGGCTCAGGGGCCACATTGAATTAAAAAATTTGACAGACGGGCCGGGCCAGTATCAGATGGATGGAGAGTGTTTGACAAAGGGGGCGTGGCTTATCGCCGTCGGGTCTCTCCGTGAAAAAGAGCTGTCTTTTCCGGTATCGATTATGGAATAAATAACCACTAGTTTTGCTTTATACTTGTTGTGGAAGTCCCAAACATGTCGGAACATGAAACACCCTTGTGTTTGGGTTCATAATATTATCCGTAGCCGCACACAGCTCGGTGAATTTCTCCGACTCCTCCAGGAACTGCGCCGGTCTTATCTCCGTAAAACGGATACCGATTCTGCCATCCACCTTGGAAATAACCACCAGTTCTGCTTTATACTTGTTGTGTAAACTCCACATACGTCGGAACATCAAACTCCGTGGTGTCTGGGTTCATAATATTATCCGTAGTCCCACAACAGCGTCTGAATGACAGCCGCTGCACACACGAAAAGCCTAAAAGAGCGCTGTGCAATAAATAAGCATGAAGAAACATCAACGCTGGTCTGTTGTGGTCATCGTGCTTCGGGAAACTGAACTTGGGAACAGAGAAGCGCTACAGCGGTCTTTACTATAACTTATAATTATTTAAAATAAAAAACTTTTTTTTAATATATTTTTTTAATAACTTATTTTTAATATATTTTTTTAATGTTATAATAATTATAATACTCGGCGGGCCGTATATTAATACTTGGCGGGCCGTATCCGGCCCGCGGGCCGTAGTTTGCCCACCTCTGCACTAAATCATAAATTTTCTTGAATAACTATATTGATGCTGAAACGTAACAGTCTTTTGAGACCCAGAATCATACCTCATTCGTGAGAAGTTTTGCATATTTTGCTAAAACCTCTGCTGGTGGAAATGACTGTGGCTTGGTGTCAGGAGATCCGCTCGAACTCAAGGAATGTGTTAATGTAACATTTTTTTAACATGCTACACGCAGCTGGAGAAAGTACCAACATCTGGTCAACGGGCATAATCTTTATTGCCCGATGAGAGACTGAGATTATGAACCTGTCTGGGAAGAATTGGGATCTCAGAACCAGATACACTTGAAGAAAAGGAAATCAGCGCCGACCCGTTTCAAGGCTGTTATTATGTGTAGTTTTGTGCTGAGTGAAACAAAAGTACACTGAGATGCTGATATGGTTGCAAAGTCAGGCAACTGGTCAGGAACACCCAGAACGCTGCGGTTTTCCTTTCCATCTGCTGTAACAGTGAACTAAAAATGAAAGCAGCAAACCAAAAATAAGTTTTGTTTCTGGGAAATGAGGTGTGGCCTTCTATTAACCTTGTGAATTATTACAGCCAAGCAAAATGTTGTATTTAGAGAAAATATTCTTTATGCAATTATTTGGATAATTGACATCACGGATGTGACGTAAGGGATACGAACCCGTGAAGGTTCACAGCTGGAAGTCAAGATGTCACTTGATACTCACCAAACCTCTTATAACCAAAGGACTGCACCTCCTCCTCATCAGCAAAATCGTCTGGAGGGAGAACACAGAAATAAAGGAATTAATGATCAATTAAAGATATCATGAGCTATGAAACGACACACACATAATGCATTCAAACAATAAAGACAGAGAAACTGGGACACAGTCATGTGGGACAACAGTACAAGTTAATTTGACTCTGGATATGTCCTGTTTTGTTGTGTTAAAAAAATAAAATAAAGTAGGAACACATTCTTGGTATTGATGAGCCTCAGTTTTCCTTACTAAAATACCTGTTTATTACAACATAAATCCCATCGGAGAAGCGTTTTGCACGGCTTATGTACATGGAGAGAGAAAGACAGAACATTGCTTCCACTCAACCGTAAGCAGAGTATCCCACGTTATACAGAATCACATGGAATCTCGGCATTTTGATTGCCTCTCAATGCCCTCAACATGTCGATGGCGAGTTAGCCGCTAGCTAAACTGCTAACAGAGCTAACAATGTTTACCCAAGGGAGGGAACCAGAGTTTGGGCGCTACTCTTCCGCCACAATCAGCTGTACCCGCCACATGAGAGCATTACAGAGCAACACTGCGAGCTAACCAGTGGGGCACAAATATGCAACACACAAACACACACACACACACACACACACACACACACACACACACACACACACACACACACACACACACACACACACACACACACACACAGAGAGAGATGGAGACCTCTTTCTCTGCTCAGGTAGACCATTTCACCATATCTTTACCTTAACTGTTGTTTGCTGCTATATTGATGTTCAGAATGTAAAATACGGCTCCATACTAAATAAAAATACACCCTGTCTTGCTCAGATTAGCTCAGCTCTTTGTCCTTCACTTGGTGGGATTACTCCCATGACCTGACGGGCCCTGAGCGTCATCTCCTCTCAAACCGCTCTTACGTCTATGGGAAAGAACTTTGCCAATTCAAAGCTTTTTTTCCTGCGTCATCATCCATAGACATGGAAAATAAAGGAAAAAAAACATTCGTCCCAAACAAAAAAAATCAGTTCCTTATAGTGAAAAGGCAAATAAAAACAGCGGATGGGACTTTGTCTTATTCGTGGTGCATTGCATGTCTCCTGAGGTTAACAGTCGGGCGACTGTGGCTCAGTGGTGAGTAGGGTCGTCCTTCAATCAGAGGATCGGTGGTTCAATCGCCAGCTCCGCTAGCCCATGTCATTGTGTCCTTGAGCAAGACACTTAACCCCAGATTGCTCCCGTAGCTGTGCCTACGGTGTATAAATGGTTGATAATCTGATGTGGCACCTTGCATGGTAGCTCCTCTCATGAATGGGTTAATGATGTTATGAGTGGTCGGAAGACTAGAAAGGCGCTATACAAGTACAGGTCCAACAGCTATAGACTGTTCTTGATTTTTAAACCTGTGAGAAATCACAGTGACTTTTGAGCCGACATCTCATGACGGAGAGCAGAGCAAGTTAAGAGGTGAAAAGTACAATCCAAACAGTTGTAAATAATCTGAAACCACATACTTGAGGAGTCTTTTTCCCAAAAACCCCAATACTCGGTTTCCTGTTTGTGTTTCCAAGCAACATGATTGTGTTCCATTAGAATGTAATGTTACCGTAAGTATGCTTGGCTTTTCAAGAGTCATTCGGGGAAATGGAGTTCATTGCTTTTTGCACGAAGGATTGAAAACAAAGTGGATTTGAAAATAGACTAATGAGTCAAAACTCTGTCATTTGGGTTTAATATAGCTGCGGTGGGGCCATAAACCCTAAGAGGGATTGCTCAACACCACTTGAATGGATGCCAGCGAGCACTGATTTTGCAGTTAAAAGATGTCGAGGCATCGTTCTTAAAACTCGGATGAATTTAGAAAAGTGAACAGGATTTATGTGTCTTAATTACACGTAACTGTCGGTTAAACAGCATTTGAATTACTATATTTCAATTTATATTAGCAGCTGCTTCACATTGGAATATAGCCTTTAAAATGCTGTTATACAATTGTTATAATAACCAGAACTCTAACATTCTGAACAATATTAGCTCCGCTTAACGTAGACATTTTGCATTATGCAAAAAAAAAAACATTATGTCAATATCTTTTATGAAAGGTATGACTAACTATTGTGCTTTTTGCTTCCTGTAAAATATGAGTGTTTGTCTCTGTTGTGGCTATTAGTCAATAATCAAAACTAAACAAGGTTAACATCAAAGGGCCACTGGTGCACCAGGAATAAACTTTATGCAGTCAAAATAAATCTGTTGTTCATAAATCAAGTGTTTGCAGTGTGACAAACAATCATTATAACAACGTCCTGAGCTTCTAACCACATCTCATGGCTTTCATCAGTGGATGAGTACATGTTGTCCACGGAGGAATGATTGAAGTTTAAAAAAAAAACAAGTGAAGTGGACTTTGTGAGAACAGACTCAATCAGCTTTTTTGTGTGTTTTTCTTGTGGTGCATACTTAGCAATCAAGCAAACAAAGGAAAAAATTAAGAAAGCATGGTTGCTGCTGCCTCTGTAGCTGTTAAAAAAGAAAACTCTAGACCCTCACAGGTGCATGCTGGTCCTACAAAATACCTGCAGATGTCAACAGTGCTGTCCAATTCTTATAAAAACAACTAGAAGAACTAAAAAAATAAAAAAATAAAAAATCGAATACACAAAATAAATAAAAGCCACTACAAACCTATAATAACAAGTCCCATCGCCTCTCAGTGCACAGCAGCAACAGGAAGTAGCATGCAGTCACATTAAAGATGTGCCTGAGCTGAGAGTTATGCATATTCATGTCCACAATGCAACGCTCTGTGTTAGTATTCTAAGATGGACCACAAGGGGGCAGGAGTCATGTCGTGTTTAATGTAATGTTGCACCGAGGCTTGTTGACCTATAAAAGCCTTTGTGAGAAGGTGAGAATGACACGATGTTATTCAGCAACATCCAAAACACATCAGGACACCACATGAGAGTCACATCTGGCAACCTTAAAATAAACCTTTAGTTAAATGCACGAGTTGTTAACCAATGGCCATCATGACTCACGCACTTTTTTTTTTGGCTCTGTTGCATTCCGTAACGCGCTGAAAGGCACCAAATCATTAGATTTAGGACCCGGATGGCGGCTGAGCAGTTATTGCCCACCACAATAAAGCCGTTCATGCACGGGAGTTAAACTGAATCAGTGTTTCCTTCAGTCGCCTCTTATTTCATTAAGCCACACTTTTGATCTGCAACAAGTCTTTCATACAGAAAAGAAGAGAAGACACAAATAACGTTATAGTTTACTACTAACACGTTAAGATGTGCAGTCTTGATGACGTGATTGCCATGTGCATTTTAGTTTTGCTCTGTTGTGAATAGTTCTGTGAGTGTATGTTTGATGTGCAGCAGCAGCAGCAGCCAGATGCAAAACAATCCCAAGCAGAGTCCCCTAATTGAAACCAGATGTCAGACGAGAGATGAAGCCCACGCATTCCTCGCGTCTCAAACTGAGAGAAAGAGGCAGAAAAGTGACAAAGAAAGTGCGACAGGGATATTGCACGAGCAGAAAACAGATCCAATGATGATCAGTGGAACCGCGGCGTGTGCTTCAGTCCATGTCTGTCTCTGTGCCTCTGAGTGAGCCTACCTTTCATTGTGCTTTACAGGACTCTACCGTTGTGAAGCTGTTGTTTGAAGTCACATCCACAGCATCGCAATGGCATTTGCCCAAAAGCGCACAGCCCCTTTGGATCTGCGAGTATCCAAATATCCACAGTTAGCCGGAGTGGAGAGAAATGAGAGTTCAAAGCTCCATCCGCGCGTCCTCACGCTGGGGACGATCTCCTGCAGCGCAGCAGGTAACTCAGGAATGGACTTTGTTGCAAGTAGGAGTTGCAAGAGCAGAGTGAGAAAACTCTCTTCTTGTGTATCTGGTCGTTTGGAGAGATGCTGAGGTGAGGGTGTATCCTAGTCCAGCTCAGCACTCTGCTGGTACCCGCAGCAGTAACCGGAGAAACTCCAAAAGTGAAGGAATCCAAACGTGAGAGGAAGTGGTGCTGCTCGGAGAAACCACGTGCTCCCTCATCTGCGCGCACCATCTGCACCCCTGATTGCTGTGTGTGTGTGTGTGTGTGTGTGTGTGTGTGTGTGTGTGTGTGTGTGTGTGTGTGTGTGTGTGTTTAATTCGATTGTTTATAATATTGCGCACAATAACGCTGATTCAGCACCAGTACCATTGTCGGCTCACACTGTTTGGAGTTGGAGCGCATCCCTGAGGTGCAACAAACAGGTTCCTGCTTGTGCAACAAGTTGGGTTGTAGCTATCAAAATAAAAGCAGCCCCGTTGTGCTTTGATATATCTTGTGAAAAAAAAAGAACACATCCCTGATACATTTACATACTTCGGTTTTCTTACACTAATAATAAAGTCACTGTCTTGTTCATCAAGAATACATTGTGATTACCTCAATTTGAATGTTGAATAGGGGGGAAATAGTTTGCCTTTGAGGGGAACTACACGCATTTGAAAAAGTCCTGCTATATGGACTAAAACAGTCCACAAATATTAGTAAACACAAGCAACTCTTTCCCAACTCCATAAACTAAGTGCTAAGACCATAGAAATAGAAGGACATATGGTAGCACTTTATAATAAGTGCACACTATTTAGCATTAGTAAAGCATGAACAAACAATGAATTCATCATTTATAAAGTATGAAACCATAGCTTATTAATCAAGAATGAAACATTTATAACTGTGTTTATGAATGAGTTACTAATGAGTATTCATGTTGGAATAATGCTTTATAAATGATGAATGCATTGTTTGTTCATGCTTTAATAATGCTAAATAGTGTGCACTTATTATAAAGTGCTACCGGACATATATGAAATCAACTGCGGCCAGTCTATGTGTACTGTGGCCACTGTAGAGCACTAACTTCTGTAGAAACTTACAGCAATCCACAGTCTGAGGTTTTACAGTCGTGACTAAAAGCTAATGTAACGACGTGATGCTTCATCCACACACTTGTTGTCACAGTGTAAGAACATGCTACCGCTGACCAGTGTAGCATTAAAACATGTGGCATTAGCTAGCTAGCTGTGCTACTTCCACCAGGCTTCAATGTTACTGAAAATAAGCTGAATAACAACACGCGCTATTTTCTATTGTACCATACAGCAGCCCCAGACTTAATACTTTTATACAAGTTTGAGACTTACTTATCTGTTTTTTTTTATTCAGGTTTGCATTCAGAATACATGATCATCTATAAATGACTCAATATGAAACTGCCACGACAAAATGTTGCATTAAATCCATTGTGGAGGGACTTCATTAATGGATTTAAAGTACATTCATTAGTTTTGCCACATGGAGGCAGCAACTAGCTGTGAAGTTGACTTGAGGAATGTGTTCATTATCTATTATTACACTTCCAGCAGACAGGGAGCAACGTCATTATTCATTTGGAGTTGTGTTTCTGGCAACCTGATCAATAGAAATCCATTAATCCTTCTCTTTTTGCTCAGTTTTTTTTTTTCTTCTTTTTTCGTCTACCGACACCTGAGACAAATATCTGTCTCTTTAGCTGCTGAATGCTTCAATTCATTCAGCAGGTAGTCATCAACTGTGTACACTGAGAGCAGCTGCCCGCTTCAGCTGAAAACACTGAGCGGAGCGGTGGGATGAACCAAAACAACAAAGTTGAAGGCAATTCAACTAAAACAATGAGCTGAAAGATGCTATACAACTCTGCAGGATTCCCTGGAGGTTTGTCACAATGAGCGAAACCTTTCACGTTACACATAGTCCTGTGATGTTTTGTCAATATATTAATTCTAACAGCTTTAAATTAGTGACAGTGATCATTCCGTGTCCATAAAAGACACTTAAGTATATTTATTCCTCACATCTGCTGTTTGTTAACCATGAAGTTGGCTGAAAGGCAAACATATCCCTCGTGCAATAACTGTTACGCTTTTTAATTGGAGTTTCCATGCCTCACTCGCTCGTTGCATATTTTTATTTTAGACTGAGGAAATATCTGCTCCACATTCCCCTTTGAGCTTTTCTGTTGAACGAGCTCCAATAACAGCGACCCCGCTCCCTCAAACTCAACTCAACACAGCTCTCAGACGTTAACCGCTTCATCCATTACTTTCAGGTTCATCCCCTGCACCTGTTTATCTCTTCAGCTCAGGCCAGGATGCTTTGATCAGTAACACAAAACTTAACACACGACCACATCGTGAGCCGGTTATATGGACCTTGACCTTTATAAATCTCTTTAAAAAAAACTCAGCAGTGCAACATCAGATCAACAACAACTTTCATTTTTCCCAGGATCAATTTATAGAAGAGTTCAACTATTGTGAAACACTTCTTTTGTGATTTACATTCATTCAGATTGCGTGCATGTAGCCTCAAACCTTTTTTTTTGTGTGTTGTTGACTGTTTAACGTCTGAGTAAACCGCGGGAGAACACGGGAAGAACGTTCCTGCCTGCAGTGTTATAGGAACCAGGTGTTGAAGGTGTCAGCGAGGCTGCAGAGCTGAAGCGCTGGCTGGTTTTGATTATTATCCAGCGAGGACCCTATTTTCTGGGTCACAGAATGCAAAGAGGGCACATTTTTTAGGGAGATGGGGCACCAGTGGAGAGATGGGGGACAGAGGAACCCCTTCACCTCAAAAGGTCCTCACATTCCAGCAGTTGAGACGCTAAACATGAATGTTTCCTTTTACTAAATTCACATCTGAGGACAGATCTAAGACTAGCGGGTGCTAATTTATACACGACAGACTGGAGTTACCAATCACCTCAAAGTAATCACTCAGCTGGGTTGGTGGCATATTTACAGTATGTGTCAAGAGGATGCAGCTCTGCTCTCAAAAAAATGGGGACCCTTTTATATCAGGTCACAAGGTACAAAACATGGTATAAATCCTCAAAACTAAAAAAAACAAACATGTTAGGTATCAAATTAAACACAACAACCAGGGCTACAATAATATACAATCCCCATGTACAACCTCTAAACACAACTCAAACAATAAATAGGATTAGGGGTTAGGGTGAGGGCTTAAAGGGCTACAGGGACAGATATCCCCACAATAAAAAAATACACGTGTGTACATATATGATGACGTATATCACATGTCTCCTCAGTGTCAACATGTCTGACATGACTAAGCAACCTCTTATGTAAAACAAACCTCTCTGGCAGTGTGTTGAATGCTGGATTAACAGACATCAGGGCCGTAATAGGATGAAGCTGAGTGGAAGGAGCTCAAATAGATGTGGTCAGGGCCACAAACCTGCAGCCGACTGTCCACACACAGCTCTTTGTTTATTCCTGCCAGTGGAGAAGCCCTGCAGTGATCTGCTGGTGAGTTCCTCCGTTGTGACGGTCCCTTTGGGCCTGTTCTGCTCTCTTTTGATTAGTCATCATAACCGTGTAGTTTGTGTTTAACTTGAGCTGATCGTTTTATTAGAATCATGCTTTTTTTTTTTTTTATATATAGGATGTTACGACAATGAACGTTAGTTTGATTAAATTCATGTTCCCATCGTTTCGACTGCATTATGTTTCCTTGCTACTTTAAAGACATGTTTTGGATTCATATTGTGATGGTTACTGCAACATCAGTCTCTCATCAATTTGTGCCTCTTTACATCTATTTATATTTCATAATTATATATAGATGATATGCCTCTGGTGCTCATCTTAGGGCCTGTTGGAAACAACAGCTTGATCTGTTGAGAGGAGGGTATAATAGAGCTGATACCAGCAGCTTAAACCCTTAACAACATAAATAGAGTACATCCCCATTTACTGGAAATCCCTGCTGGAAACTCCTTGTGTAACTCCTCGTGTGGCGGAACTGGGGCAGGTGAGTTTAGCTGGTTTAAAGGTTAACAAATGAACCTGTAAACACAATATGATATCAGCTGTTGTGACTTGATGGAGCCTGACCTGTGACAGTGCAGACAGAAACTGATAAATGACAAGCGTGTCCACTGAAGGACTCCTTTACAGTATTTGTGGAGTTCAAGTTATGCAACAAAGCAATACAAACAGTCAGATTAAGAACAAACTGAATCTGTATCATTGTGACACATCTTCGTAGTCCAACCAGCTCAAATGAATTATCTGACATGAGCGTTATGGACGTCTGGTTGTAGTTTATTATGTCTAGACAGATGTGTAGCACCCCCAAGTGGCAGAGCTGCTGAGGAACATGCACAGTGTTGACGTTTAATCACACTCAAGCTCAAATCTCATTAGCTTTCTGGAGCAGACTAGAACGCACCTGTTGTTTTTGTTTCCTCGGCGTGTGTATGTGTCATCATCGTCACCTCTCTTTCTTTAATTAAAGCTCTGAGCTCAACGATGAAGCTGCTGCTCGGTGTGGTTGTTCTGGTGGCGACGCTGGGGGTCCTTTATTCTGCCCCACAGGACCAACCCACTGGCATCTCAGAGGACACCTTAAAACGTGAGTCAGCACGGAGGTGTGAGGTGTGATCTTATGCACAAGAGTTTAAAGTAACTGTGTTTTTATCAGCAAATCACATTGCAGTAATCAATCAATCAAACTTTTATTACAGACTCAAGATCCAGAATACAAAAGACATTCAATAGAATAAAATAAATAAAAGCACAATTAAAATACATAGACCTGTCAATGCTTTATAAATAGATACATATATTTATGTTTGATAAAACCAAGAGGATCTCATTTTCTGAGTCATTAACTCGACAGATACATTTATACATAAACTTTCTTAAAACAGCGTGGAAAGTATTAACTCCTGCAGCCACAAACATTTCACTGGCACTACACCATCTGGGTTTCCTCAGTAGTATTCTCATGGCGTCATTATAAGATACTTGAAGTCTCTGTAGGCTTGCTTTTTTTGTAATTAATGATAAATGATTAAACAGTCAATATGTATGTCTGTAAAAAAAAAAATCTGCCAACGTAAGTGCTTTTTTTAATTTTTTTTAAACATCTCACCCAGGTTTCTTTCTCCCTCCGTCTCTCAGAGTTGTCCCTGAATGGTGAGGAAGTGGTGGATGAGGAGGTGAGGAGAGCTCTGTACGGGGTGAAGCAGATGAGGGAGGTGATGTGGAGGAACCAGCAGAAGCACCAACACCTCATGAAGTCCCTCCGACACAGCAGCGACAAGAAGAAGGCAGGACCAACAAGACACCTTCCGCAGAAAGAAAGGCAGACAGAAAGCAAAGCAAGCCGATGAAACATGTTTCCCTTTCTGCCTCCAGGAGTCAAACCAGCTGGCTCAGGAGGTGACGGGGAAGCTGGAGGAGGCGGAGGAGCAGTGTCAGGACTCCCTGCAGTCTGAGTGGGTGCAGTGCAGACCCTGTCTGGAGGAGGCCTGCAAGACCTTCTACACCTCCACCTGCCGCAGAGGATTTGGCCGTTTCCAAGCCAAGGTATGAAAACTATACTGCTCCAAACTCTTTGCAGCCACAAATAATACAATTTTATGGTTGTCAATTGCAAGTTTCATCGTCTCGCTGTTAATTTCTAACACTGCAAATACGTCAACATGTAAGGTGAAGAAACGCTTTAATGACTAAAGAGATGCATGTGTGATGAATGAGCAAAGTCACTGCCAGACTGTGTACAAAGGTTGTTTTCAATACATGAGTGTAAATATGGTTTGAGAGATATTTGTAAGTTTATTGTACAAAAAGCTAAAAAGGGGATTAAAAGAAGATGCATTTCTATTGTAGGAGTTCAATTATGGAACAACGCTAAAATGGATGTAAGAACGGACAAGTCTTTGGCGGGTGCATAGGCGTCAGAGGAGAAGAGGTTAAAGCCCTGAAAAGACAAAAAGAAAGTTCATTCATTATATCTAAGTTACATGTTTCAATGAATCACTTCATTTCGAGAATCACTGTATTTCTCAACAGTGCCCTTTGTGCAGTACAAATATTTAGTATCATACCTGTACTGAATTCAGGCTGTTCCAGATTAATTCAGCCAGCTGTTCGTTCTTGCGGCTGACAACAGCATGAGCTGGTGCTCTGGCCAGGTAGCAGCTTTTATAGTTGTCAATAGGCGCCCTGGTGTTATCTTTACACAGCAGCTCGTAGTTGGCCTTCTCCGACTCTGAAAGTGGGCCACAACAACAAAACAAAAAAATCTTACAATCTTCTACTTCTACATAAACATTTTACACATCTTCTCCCAACCACATGTTGTGAAGTCAAAGTCTATGGTTAATCAAAGGAGTACTTTATTTCATTACCATATTTCAAAAAAAATATGGTAATGAAATATATATAAACAAACTCATTTTTGGTTTTCAAAAGGATTATTTATAAAACAATTTTTGAGGGTTACAAGTGTGAATGAAATGTACTTATATGGAAGATGTATGTGTATATATATATTTTTTTTCTTTATTTCGAATTAATTATCTGATTTAATTGTTAATAATAATTTAGGATAGGAATATATAAGCATTTTTTGCTTCTACCTATACCTTTTCAGTCTTTCTGTTTTGTATATTATGTAGAATATTGTATTGTAATGATTGACTGAATAAAACACACAAACAAAACAAACAATGACAGTAGCACAATTAGAATTAATCACAGCTGCACTTATATAAGTTTAAATGTGCCATAAAACTATTCTTTTGTTTGTTGCAATCATGTATTTTCCTTTAGACCAGTGGTTCCACACATTTATTTTTGCTCGTGGTCCCTTCAAATGTCTCATTTGCCCCCTGGTCACGTCTCTGAGTCGTGACGAGACACAGACTGTGTCCTTTGCCTCAGAGTATATTTCATATGAATAGTTTCAGGAGAAGAACATAACATAATTTTGTGTTGCAGAATTCTTTCCTTAGTATGACAACAAGGTCATCAACCACAGCCCCGACACAATAGTACAATAAACTCACCTCGTATGCTTCTCATACTGCAGGTGGATAACTTTTTCCGCAGAGTGTCCAGCCGCTTTGGCCCCCGGGAGCCTCGCACGGCCTCAGGGGACATCCTGGTGAATCAGGGCCCTGACGACACCGACACCGAGGTCGACCGCATCGAGGATTCCTTCAACCGCCTGGCCGGCCGGGTGGGGCTGCTGGTGAGCCGCAGCGTGGCCCTGGTCTCCAGCATGAGCGGCAGGCTGGACCGGGTCCTCCAGAGCGCCTTCCTGAACGCCAGCGCCGTCCCGACGGAGGAGAGCGACGGCGAGCTCTACGACGCCGGCCGGGACTCGGGCTTCCTGCAGGGCGTGGGACTGGAGGAGGTGCTGGACTCCTTCTTTGACTTCGGCAAGAGCGTGGTGGAGGAGTTTGGAGCCGTGGTGACCCAGGTGTTTGATGACATCCACGTGGCGGTGGAGGAAGAGAAGAAGAAGAAAGGTAGTTGGGGAGCAGCAGCGGGTTGACGCCATGTGAGGTCGAAATATGTCTGAATATGTCTCCCGGTCCTCTCTTTGTCGACTAATTGGTAATTTTGCTCTTAGTTGACGAAGATGTAAAATAAGATAAGATAAAATAATCCTTTATTAGTCCCAGTAATAAAAACAGTAAAGAAGAATACAATAGCAATATTAAATATACAGACGGAGTAAAAACAGTATATGAAAAGTATTTAAATGCATTATATATTCCACGAGATGATGAACATAATTAAAGTGGCCCAACGTCTTTAGTCTTTTCATGCTGAATCACTTATTTTCAAGGAACCTCTGAGCACTTCTCTCACTCTAAAGTGGTGCTGTTGTGTGAGTCTTTGTGGAGTCCATTAAATAAACAAACAGACACAATTGTGTGTTAGTCCAGTGATTTGTGAGAGATCGTCAGGCGTGCCGTGGGAAAATGTCCAATTTCACTTAATTGGTCCAAAAAAGTATTATTTAGTTTTTTCAATTTTCTATTGTTGAGCGTCTGAGCCTGCACTATAATAGCTGATCTAGTAATGAAATAGTCTTCCATGCCAATAGGTAGCGCAATATTTACCTACCATATATGCTGTATTATGCTACAATGTGACATTTTGTAACCTTTTTTGGTTGAAAAACACACCGTTAGTTGACTACAAATTTCCTTGCTCACATTTCAAAAGCAGTATGTTGCAGAAATCCAATTTGCTGCTTGACACCAATATTTAGATTAAACACTAAACATTACCAATACAATAAAGAGCACAAATCTAACGGCGGCACGTGTTTCTGTTTTGTGCAGGGAGGGAAAGTTTCCCGCGCTTCCTGCAGAACAGGAAGTTGTGCAGAGACCTTCGCAAGCAGACGTCAGAGTGCTGGCAGCTGCAGAGCCGGTGTGAGGCCTGCCAGGGAGCCCTGCTCACAGGTGAAGCGCCGCCACCGCTGTGTTTGACCTCAGCTGACCTCTTCCCACGCAGCAGCTCGTCTGACCGCTCCTCCTCTTGTCTCCAGAGTGCCCGAGTGTCAGAGAGCTGCACGTGGAGCTGGACGAGGTCTCCCAGATGCTGGACGTGTCCAAAGAGCAGTACGAGGAGATCTTGTCTATTGTCCGGCGCCACACCGAGGAAACCGTCAACTGGCTGAGCAACATGGCGGCTGAGTTCAGCTGGGTGGCTCAGACTGTGATCAACAGCAGCACTGAGCACATCTTCCGTATCATCACGGTGAGAAGGAGATTAATGAAAAGGCAGAATAACAGTGTGCATGACTGAGACTGACATAAAGTCTTCAGGGAGTCATCATTTACATATCGTCACCTTCCTAAAATAATGGACTACGTCATTTTTTGACAAAAAAAAATTGTCTTGCCTAAATCATCTCCTTTGGTAAAATCACCTACATCCTCAGTTGAACAGATCATGAGAGTCTACCCCTATAGTATAACGGTCTATGTCAAGAGTGTGACTTAGGCTATTTTATTTTTGTCCAAGTCAAAAGACAATGTGACTTAGGCAATTTTACAAGCTTTTCAAGATGGCATTTTTAAGCTAGCATTTAAGCTAGCAATTTAGTTAGCATGTTTGTCAATGAAAATCTCACTCGAACATAATATTAGTAATGATAGCATAATTTGACCGGTATTACAGTATTCCTGTTGTGCCGTGTCTAGAGGCAGCTTGTGCACCCCTATTACATTTGGTCAAGTTTTTTTGTGTTTTATGAAAAACCTGAAAATATGACTTGGCCCATTATTTTAGGAAGGTGACGATATGATACGTTATTTAAGGATATGTCCACATTTTAGTGGACACTGTCTATCACTGATTAATGAATCAAACATGGGACATATACACATTACACACAAATATAACACATATTAAATAAACAAACAAAGGCAAGGTGGAGAAAAAACTCCTTCTTGAAAGAGTTTAGTCAACATCTAATACTGGAGACTGATTGGTTGGTGTAACACGTGACCTCTTCCACCCTCCAGGTGGCGCCCAAGAGCCACGGCGAACAGAACACCTCTGCCACCGAGACCACAGTGGGGGTGAACATCCTGAACTCTGCCCCATTTCTCCTCTCGGTTCCCGGGGAGCTGGAGCCGCGGGACCCGGCCTTCATCCAGTATGTGGCCCTGGAGGCTCTGAACAAGTTCAAGGAGTCGGTGAGGTGAGGACACGACTGCGCTTCACTGTAACCGCCGTCATCTCTGCTCAATCTGTTGTCCTTCTACTGTAGATTTTCTTTCAAAAATTAAAGTAAAACATTATGTTGTCGTTAGATTTAGCGCTTCAGGCAAACGTGGTTCATTTTTCTGAGTTTTTGTTGTTTTGATCTAATATTTAGTGTTATACAACTTAACATTCTGACAAATGCACTCTTTTCTTCACAGGGACGAGGATGAATGAACCACCGTCTCCATTTCTTAACTTCTACAAGCACCTTCTTAGTGGAAAAAAAAAAAAAACTAGCTTGTCTTGTATAGTCGGCATAATCTTGTTGAAATGTAAATACACAACAATTAAACCAAGGAAATCCTATTTATTTAATGTGAAAAGAAGAAAATGTACATCATACCTGCTGTCAAATAGTGCACATAAATAAATAAAGACGGGTGAAATGCACATGTGTTCTACAAGAGGAGTCTTGACTGAATTATAAATGTCTTTCTCGGCTTCTCGGCGGTCGAGTTGTACCACGAAACGTCAAGAACAAGAGAGCTCAAGGAAACCTTTGAGTAAAACCTTTATTTTTTTCTGTACAAAATCATATTAGTTACCAGTCTCAGTTATTTCACTATCATCTCCCCACTAGTTCAAGTCCCATCTTTAGGAACAATCACATTAGGTTCTTGTGAGTGACGCAGAGAAAAAAACAACAACAAAAAAAAGTTCACATCTTTGTCCAATTAAGCTCACTTATTGAATGACAATAAGAAGATGCCTTTACATCTCCATCCCGTACTGCTGGACCGGCAGTGACCGTACCTCTAAGAACGTGTTATTAGACTCATATTCTCAACATACAGAAGAGCTCGACATCCCTGACCTGGCCGCAGTGTGTGCAAGCGCTTTGTTTCGTCTGGTTCTACTTACTCCAATCCAGAAGTCATCCATCATCTCTACAACTGGGAATGGAGGTAAGAAAACCATAAAGGGAAACTCGACAGGCAAATACCACTTCACACTTTTCGTTCCATAAAAGATCACTGGTTGATTTTGCATTGTTGTATTTACAAATTAAGATATTAGTTTTTTGTTGTTTGCTTTGGATTAAACTTTCCCTCCAGCAGACACAGAACTAAAAAGGACAATGACGGCGTGTTAAATCAGAAGTTTGGTGGAATTTTACTGAGAAGAAAAAGACAGAAATACAACAGCTGCGTCTATGATTTACCTGATGATGTGAATTTAATAGCTCCAACAGATTTCTAGACCATCCATCAGGTTCTGCAACGTTAAACTGTGTCGATGTGCGCGACATAAAGGAGAAAAATACGTTACAGCAATCAGAAATGTGCACCAAACAAAAAGACAAGATGCTATTTTCTTTTTCACAGCTGAAATGTCAAAACATTTATAAAATGTTAAACAGGAAAAATGTTTCCGCATGTGTATATTATCAAAATACCTCTTTATGATTTCAAGTCCCTGTTTAAATAAAAATAAAAAAGAATGAAAAAGTATAATAAAATCGACGTGATTTGCCATTCAAGTGACCGTATTAAATATAAATTTGTAGGATGTTTAACACGGTCTGCTCATGTTCTCATTCATCCACCTGATCACACGTGCTAAAAATACATCTTTCTGCACATACTTTATGTACATCCGCATCCATCTCTCGGTACATTCGTCCATGCATGAAGTAACCGTTTACTTCAGCTCACACCTTCTCCATCAAAGCCTTAAAAAAAAAAGGCGCACACTTGACAATTCGACCCCAGGTGTTGGTCGCTTCGAAAACATAACCCATCAACTTACAAATTCAAACCAAACTCGCGCATACAAAAGATCTCGACTCCAATATCAAATAACTGTGTGTGAAATCAAAATAAAAAAAAGGGTGGGGCGGGCTTGGAGGAGAGAGGGGAAATGTACCAAAGTTTAAAAAAAATCTGTAAGAAGCCATTGATTTTAAATTAGAAGACAATCCCTCTTATGTTCATCACAGTGTTGTGGCCAGTTCATATGCATTATTATGATTAGCGGGGTTCCCAGAGTTTCACATACCAGTATCAATCTGCACAGTTGGACCCTCCCCCACATATTTGTCCCCGGGGAGACAACCAGGACAACCCTCTACTGCAGAAGACATTTTCTTCCGGCTCTAGCAGACACACCAGTGTGGTTGAGGACTAGTTTGTAGCGTTAAAACCTCTTTCTCTGAAGCCTCATCAAGGCTTCCCCCCCCCCCCCCCCCCCCCCCCCCATGTTGAAGTTCTCCGTTGTCCCAATCTTTGTTCTCCGTATGATGCCCCTCCCTCCTCCACTAAAATCCCCCCACACTAGAGGTTGTCTCCTGGCTGGTACAGCGGCTCCGTGGCTGTGAAGTAGTCTTCCAAAAACGACTGGATGTATTCGAAGGTCGGTCTTTCGTCTGGATCCTTCTTCCAGCAATGCCTCATCATCTCATGGAGGGACTCGGGGCACCCCTGGGGGCAGGGCATGCGGTAACCCCCGTTCTAACCTGCTCAAGCACCTCCCCGATTCACCATCCCTGAGAAAAACACAGAGCAATATGGTTTTAACGGACTGCAGATGGATAGCATTTAAATACAAAACTATACCCTACATGCTTGGTTTCATAACTAATACGTGTATAGTTTGTTTCAAGTCGGTTTTATTTTGTCATTCTCTTTCAAAACCAAAGCGCCTCATTTTGAAAGGACCGTAGTTGAAGGTAACTACTGGATGAAACGGATACAAAATAGTGAGATGAGCCGGGACGAGATTTAGGGGAACATGGCGAAATAGAATAAGGATCAATATATGAATGTAGATTTGTTTTTTAAATTTTTTTTAAAGGACAGTTCTCCCCCAAATCAGAAAGAGACAGGTTTCCTCTTATATGCAATTTATTAATCTAGATTTCTTTGGTTTGAGTCGTCTAGTTTTGAAGATATCTGTCGTAGAGATGTCTGCCTCTATTGAATATAATGGATCCATATGGCACTAGGTTTGAGTTGCCCAAAAGAAATACACAGTAAATCTTTCTTTCCAAAAATCCTGACCTGGTTGCTCAAGATAAATCAACAGACCTCATTCTGAGCAGTTTCATGTAGGAACTATAGTTCCTATGTATCGTAATTATGTATTTTTGGTTTTGGGGTGATCTGTCCCTTTTAAGTTATTGGATAATTATGTCAATGTAACTTGTCCCTGGAAAAAAAACTAATACAAAAAGTGGGCCCTTTCCCAAGTTCTCTGGTCAAAAACAATTGTGCAAGTTCTGATGAGGAGGCAGCTCAGTTTGAAGCCGGCAGCCAATGTTGGCGCCATGCAGCTGACAGGAGGTGAAAATGCCTCCGCAAACCACTGAGTTAAAGGAAAAAGAGGACTAAAAAAAAAAAAACTCATGCAACAACACTTACAGGGCAAACGCATTGTTAGTAGTTTTAGAAATAAAATCTAATTATAAATGGAAGTTGTCCCAGTGCCCTCTTCCTTCCCAAGACAGGAAGACAGTGATCCTGAACCCAGTGACACGGAGCAGAAACAGCTCCATGGGGATCTTAACTGCAGCTAAAAGAGGTTATGACACAGAGTCAGTGGTATGGTCACGACCCGCATCCCCCCCCCCCCCCCATCTCCATCTCTCTGTGGGAGAGCGGGGATCAGATTATCACACACACTGGGGGAGAGGAAAGACCCAGAGCTACTGCTGAGACCAGGATATGGTGGCGCTGGTATGTCGGATGCTGAGGTGTTAGTGTGATTTATGTCTTGGATCCGAAGCCCTCAGCTCTAATAACATGCCTGTCATATCTATCTACGTACACACAGGCAGACTAAAATAGGAAAGATGATGTGCTCCCATGCTCAGCATGTGGTCTTGGTATACCTGCATCAAACTGCTTCTACGTTTTAATAGAAGAGAACAGAAATAGAGCTCCCCCAAAAAGACTGCAGCACAGCAGGACAAGAGTCACACATGTCCTGTGAGTCATACCACAATTTAAAGAAGGGGGGAAAAGAAGAAGCTCCGGGGTGAATAATTAGACTGAAACCCCAAAAAAGGGCCACGGGAGCCAGATGGCCCTCGACAAGAGATGGTGGTTAAGTCTGCCATATGGCACGCTCTGTAATCAGTGCCAGGCAAACGCCGAGAACATTGCAGTACTGCTCTTAACCAGCAGGGGTCAGAAACAAGGTGGCAGACAACGTCATGTGAGAGAGAGTAAGTGGTTCTTTCCCATACACGACATCTGCGTTGACTCATAACACAGCTATATATAGTTATGCATTCTGTATTCTGATCTATATGTGTGAGAACAATACTATTAAAAGATTCAGATGATGATGATGATGATGATGATGAGCAGCATGTTGGATTCATGCCGAGACAAAACTGAAGGAATTCTTCCTGTTTTCCATGAAGGAAAATATGAGCAAACATATTCAAGATAATGCAGAACTTTAAAAACTAGAAATAAAATCAAATGAAACAAAACCGCAGGAAAAAGGCATGCTTCCTATTTCCACTGAAAAGGAACCAATGAAGACTCATTTCTGATGCCGTCCCATCGTTACCTGGGTATGGTACTCTGCCCTTGGTCACCAGCTCCGTCCAGTAGTATACCAAACGACCAGCCGTCTGATTTGATGGTGAAGCGGCCGTACAGGGCAGCTTCAGGGGCCGTCCACTTGATGGGGAATTTAGCACCTGAAAAAAAGGAATGACACAAAGTCAGGCAGGGGGAATAACCAATATGTTTAGAGTTGCAACATACTATTTCATTTAGTTTTGGCAAGAAAAATCACTTGGTTGAGTTAAAGAAAAACGTTGCGTTTGGGCATAAAATAAGAAAGTAAACCAAGTCAAACTTAAACAACGATACATAAAGTACAAAAAAAAACACATTACAAACACAACAAAACAACTTTAAGATAGCTCAGCAACACTCTGGGACACAGACACCAGTGTCCAGCACCGGCCTCCTGGTTGAAAGTCCAGTGTTTGTTTGACCCGTGACCTCCTCTCTCCCACTCGCCATGAGTCATCTTTCTCACTTTGTATGCCACGTTAATTGCTCCGAGCGCCGCATATTCACGTGTATGCGTTTACATTGCAGTCAGTACAAACTACATCCCGCAAAAAAGCGGGAATGTTGTTATTGCCCGCTTAAATTGTTGACGATTCATTTCCTGTTGATCGACTTACTGGTTAATCAATAAATACGTACAACACTGTGGCCTAAGTAAACAGGACGCTCGATGACAGAAATGCAGCAGCATGTGCTCTTGTACTCCAGTTCAAGTATGGATATAATCTTCGTCATTACTGATTATTCTGCTGATTGTCTTTTTGATTAATCAATAGTTTGGTCAATACAATATCCATAAATAGTGAAAATACAGCAACAAGAGACATTCAAAATGCCTTTTTCTGTCCAACCAACAACTCAAAAGATGTTTCATTTACCATCACATTCGATAAAGAAAGATAAGTGAGCAGATGGAACAAACTGTTTTAGTTGTTAAGGACATCGTTGTCGTCGTGGTAGAAATCAGTTCAAGTTCCAGAGTAGGCGTTAAGGGTTCGGAATAAATCGTCTATTTATAGCGAATGCCAGTCCTCACAAAAGCAGACACACACACACACATGCGCGCACACACACCTTGTCTGGCGGTGTACTCGTTGTCCTCGATGAGTCGAGCCAGGCCAAAGTCTGCGATCTTGCACACCAAGTTATCAGCCACCAGGATGTTGGCAGCTCTCAGGTCCCCTGTGGATGTAGTTCATCCTCTCGATGAAGGCCATGCCGTCTGCGATCTGAGGCGGGATTGGATTGGACAGGACGGAGGGGGGAGGGGAGGGGAGGGGAGGGGGTCGGCATTGAGAAAATTGTATCCGGACGCAAACAAAAGCAAACAGTCGAGGACAAATAGTTTGAGAATTTTGCAAAAGAAAAAGATTGAGATCAAATATTACTTTTCAGTAATAACAATAAAAAAAAAAAAAAAAGGGTTTAGAGTGAGATGTCATCTTAGGAAATACACACTGCATTGTTTGAGGCCCAGCTATTAATGCAGGGATTTTTAAATGAAATGATATGGAGCTACAACAACAACAACAACCATTGAACACAGCCGTCTCCTCACGCCCGGCTGTGAACTCCCTCAGAGGCGTCTCGAGGTTTCAACTTGCCTCGTTCTAATTTCTCAAGCATTTTCCACTCTGCCGAGTGAGGAGAAGAGGGAGAAGAGGGAGCCTGGGAGCGCGGAGAGGCAAATTGAGAGCAGGTCAGGGTCGGTGACTGAACCAGCGTGCTCAAGTGGCCTCTGGTGAGCTGTGTTTAAGTGCCACAGTGGCAGGTAAGTGGTGGGGAACGAGGGGAGGGTAGAGACGTCCCATATTAAATAAATACCACACCCGGATGGACAGCACACTGTTAATCACGGGGCCGGAATATTTGACTCGTACACACCTACACACTCGGCTGGGACGTTGCCAACATGGTCTTTGTTTATTGCTGATGCATGCAAATCATTCTCTCACACAGATTTTAAAAAACAGCAGCTGGGCAGGTCAGGGACAAATGGAGATTCTGTGTGTTTGTATCCTACCTGAGCAGCCATGTCCACCAGCTGGGGCAGCTTCAGGTATTTACCATCTCCCTCCTTCAGGAAGTCCAGTAAACTACCTGTCAAGAGGAGTCGAGCAGAATCAATACATCGGTCCGAGCGTTGCACAAACACGACACTAAAATAAAAAAGGCAGGATCAGTTGAGAGGAGAGTTCAGCATCAGAAAGCGCTCAAATAACCAAAAGCACTCAAAGGCGACATGAGCGCAAAAGGTCTTCTTCCTTAAGTTCGATTCAGTGTTATGTTTGTATTTTGTTAATTATAAAACAGAATCATGAATCAGAGTTCCAATCAATTCAACACTCATACTTATTTACATTAAAGATTATTTGTACATTAATGCCTCCGACTACAGACTTCTCATGTTATTAAGTACATATATAATTAAAGAGGACTGTTGATCATGCTTGAGAGGTAACATTTAAAAGATGCTGCATTTGTTTGAATTAAATCTTTCTTCCAGAACATTTCAGATGCATTACTGCACAGTGAGGCTCCGACAAGTGAAGTCAAAATAAGCACAACACGTTTCTAGGTGAAGGGGGAGCAACATATCAAAACCCAGACTTTTAGGGGCAGTTGGCTTTTGTTTGGTGGGTGTTTCCATGTATGAATAATACTTAATAAAGCTTGATTTATATTTGAATCATTTCACCGAAGCTTTTGCATGTATAACTTACGCAAATTTCACTCCACCAATAGAATAGTGTTCCAGTCTAAAGAGCTAGAACTACGGTTTCCATCACTGTTCTATGAACCGATATCAACTTGTTCTCATGCGTCTCTTAAACTGCGTCTCTTGCGACTGGTGCCTATTCTTCACTTCTGGTTTGTGGGTTTGACCTCTTCCTTACCTTTGCCCATGAACTCAGTTACAATGTAGATGGGCTCCTCCGACACCACGGCGTAGAGGGGCACCAGTTTGTCGGTGTCGCAGTTTCTTCATGATCTGAGCCTCCTGCAGGAAGGCCTCTGGGGACATGGTGCCTGGCTTCAGGGTCTTGATCGCAACCTTGGTCGTGCCATTCCATGTGCCTGAAAAAAAAAAAAAAAAAAAAACACAAAAAAAAAAGTATTATTGAGGAATTTAATGAACCTCAAGGCTTTTCCAACTTATTAAGTGACACGCACTGGACTACTAAAACCCTGAAGGCACATTAAAGACTTTCTGACCCCTTTAAAGTGATTACAAAGTCAATCCTAAAATCACGCCAGGGATCTCTGGCAGTGGTCCCATGTGTGAAGAGCAGCTCAGGGGAGAAAGAACACGACAGCTAAAATAATCGGGCACTTCCTGGTCGAGAGCCACTTACTCACGCCCTGCTTGCACACAATGAGCTGAGGCGGGAGATCTACTGTTTCCGTCATAAGGCTGACCTTCTCTCACACACACACACACACACACACACACACACACACACACACACACACACACACACACACACACACACACACACACACACACACACATTATCTAATAGTAATAATAACATGAGGTGGTGAGCACACAATGGAGGTCAACTAGCACAAGCCAACGAAACACATTTTTTTAAAGCGTGATATTGAACAAACACGCGAGCCAGGAAGGGATTTTCAGTCAGAAGTTGTCGCGGAGTAGAAAAACCATCTAGAACAAACGGTGCAGGGAGCGACGGAGGCGGATTCCTGGGATTGCACGCAGGTCGAGGCTTGCTGCAGGCCGGGCTTAATGAAAGACCGAGTGATGAAAGAAGAGTCGCGTTCACTGAAAGGCCCCCGTCTCACATGCAGGCCGGAGAACTGAAGCGGAGGAGGTGACCTGTGATTACTGAACTGTGTGTGTGTGTGTGTGTGTGTGTGTGTGTGTGAACCGACAGCAATCAGTGGGCCAGTGAGTGAGCTTTAAGCTACACTGAATAAGTCTATAAACTAACTCAGTCGATATACATTTACTGCTTTAGTTTGACATTACATGTACATTAGTTATGAATAATGTACAGCGGGTGCTTCGTCTCTGTTTGTAAGTCCTAATGGCCGTGTGAGTATATGTGCATGCAGTTGTTTGTATTCTTTACTAATTCATGATGTTTGGGGTCAGATCAGTTTCAATATTAATGAATGCATACGGAAGGACGCATCTTGTGATATAAATATACATTTCTCCTCTCTCTCTCTCTCTCTCTCTCTCTCTCCACAACAATATTTTCAATGTACACAAAAATAGTTATTATAGATTAATGAAATCAATAACTAAAAATAAGATTCACAAACATGTTTCTGATCTATCTACTTGTTTTACAAGTAGAGAGATGTTAAATAATATAAATGCACAATTGCATGTATTTAAAAGGGATTTTAAATTTTCATCAAAAACATGTTTGGATGTTGTTACATGTACAGTATATACCAACCTGCATGTACAAAGTGCTTGTCACTTCACTTCTGTGTGTTTTTAGACTCCCCTGATTCACAAATGCATTGTTTTTCAACAGGGAATTATCTGTAGCCAATCAGATGTCTCCTCGAGAAGGGAGCGGGATGGAAAGTGAGAGGAAGGAAACTGGTTCTGGGTGCTATTTTGATGCCATTTGACACTTTTTCTTAAAAAACTTGAATGACAAAAATAAAGACGATTGACGGGATCCGGCGTGTTGTTCAGCGGCCTCATTCGTCGTCCACAAACCACTTCACAAGACAATATGCGTGAGCGTTTTGGAACATATACTGTGTGTGTAAACGTCATGGTCTCTTACCCATCCAGACTTCTCCGAAGCAGCCCTGGCCAAGTTTGATTTCAAGTCCAAGTGAGTCTCGTGGGATTTCCCAGGCATCTTTCGCTAGTCCCTGAGTCTGAGGCTTCACCGTGGGGCACACAGATGTCAGCCTGTAGCACAGACCGTCCGCGTGTTCTGGACAGGAACAGACAAGTAAAAGACACACAGAAACAGAGAGTATCTTTGAGTTGTAGCTTGTTAGCGATCAGCCTGCTAATACACCCTTTAACTCAAAACACAATCGCTGTCGACTACATTCACACAATAGGTAGCAGCAAGCACAGCCACATTCGGTGGCTGCCTAACAAATATATTATACAAATATATTCACATTGCCACACGACAACACCAACAGACTACAATGACGCGAACGCACTGAGGTCTTGGCCCGTCATCTCCTCAGTCATCCCTCGTAGAATAATCCCTTTTTTTTTTCTTTTTTTTTTAAGCGCTTCGTTCCAGAAATAAATCAAATCGTATGGTGATTTCACCATAATGACGTGAACCCTGGTGAACTCAATTTAATTTCAATTTCAGTAGATCAGGAGGTCGTTGAGAGCTCAATGCAGCCGACAGCAGCAGCACTAACCATCTTGTACACATGTAGCATTAGTATTCTGCACACAGAACATGGAGCTTGTGATATTGAAACCCCTGAACAGGTAAGACTTCTAAGTTGTTGTTGGCTGGAGTCAAAGGGCTGCACTTAGAGGTTAACAAAGGAGTCAGAGCTATAAAGAGCACTACAGTTAGTGTATCACATGAATTATATGGAAGCGTGCAGGGCAGGGTCAACAACACACAACCTAAAATCAAGTGCCACATAAGAAACATCTTCTTGTTTATTGATTCTGCTTCTGGGAGTTTAAATGTATTCTTGTAAAGTCCTTGTAAAATCATCCAGATGCTTTCTTGTGACAGTCTGCATTTTTATTTTATTTTTTCAAGGCGCAGCTGCCTCCCTGTCAATATTGAGGAGATTACAGCAGGCTTAAGACGTTTTTATATTCATGCCTCTTTTGGCTTAAGTCTCACATGGTTTTGCTTTTTTTTGGGGGGGGGGGGGGGGGACATTGTCGTGATTGCTGAGCTGAGACCGTGTCAGAGAAAGCACGGCCTCAGAATCCCTCACAGAGAATCATATTCAATACATATCCCAGCTTGTCTGCTGCATTGTCTGAAATACTTTGTATTGCGAAAAACACCATATGTATAAATGAGAAAACAGACTCCATGAGTCTCGAAAGAAGGAAAAAAAAAAAAAGAGAGCAGCTGTCCCGTTGTAAACAACACTTTGTCTAAATAGACTGAGAAGGACGGCTGCATACCTGTGTAGTGTTTCACCAGCTTCTGTAAGGTCTCAAACTGGGCGCGAGTGGTGATGTAATAACCGCCGTTGTCCAGCTTTCGGATCTTGTAGTGTTTGACGTTGTCTCCCTTCACCTCATCCCAGTCCCGGATAGACAGTGAGTAGGCACCTTTAAGACACACGGAAAGGGAGTTAGATTATGCTTCTTAGGAGCAGAAGGCCTCTCAAGGCACATCCGGCTTTTATTCCACACAACAGGTACATATAAAACACATTTTACTTACAACTTACATTATAAAAATGATAAACAGCGGCAATAAAAGCTCGCACAGGCATAAATAAGGGAAGCTTTCACCACTTGCCTTATACATCTAGACTGCAGCAATATAATTACAGTCGTGCTTTCAAGAAGGAAATCCTCTTACCTTTGGTCGTCTCACTCTCTCTTGCCAAGAAAGTTCCCCGCTGGTTCCCTGGAAGCAATAAGATCCGCTCAGCGTCTTTGCGGCCCATTTTACCAAAGTACCATCTGCACGAAGAGAGACAGTCAGATAGTGAGACACGCGAGGAGCTTTAAAAGTGATGTACAGCACAACTAGGGTTGTCTTATTCTTGTTATACGAATGTGGCACGAGATGTTTTATATGAATCTTATAAATCCCGTCTGTAAAATCGTCGTGTTCAACATCAAAAGCAGATGAACAGGAAAATAAAAAAGGTATTTGATGTTAGTCAGTGAGCATATAACGTCATGTTTATATGGTTCATTTGTGGTGACCTTCAAAGTCTGACTGAGGCTTAAAATCTAATTGAAGTCAAAATCATTTAAACCATACAACTATAATTATAGCTTATTATTAACTTTGATCCGAGCAATATGCTCTTTAGCTTTGTGCCATTACATATACATGGGTTACTATTATAAGTAAGTAAAACATTAGCTCACTGCTGTAAACAATCTTAAATGTAGCTTTTCAACTGTTAAAGCGTGGTAAGAGTCTATTTCAAGACATCATCACATTTTTCCCCCAGACTAAATTACGAGGGAATCAAAAACCCTGAACTCTGTCGATCACTTGCATCGACTCTTTTAGACCGAAAGCAAACTTAACGGGTTTACACAGGCTTCTTTCTTATGAGTAGCTGAAACGTCTCGTATTAGTAAAATGGCTGTCAGCCAATGAGAAACCAGGCCAAAACGGCCTAAAAGCAGAGCAGTCACTTCACGTTTCTGTCACACCGGATGAACAACAATGGGAACGTCATCGACTCTCAGCGATGCAGAGATCCATTGTTTGGAGTCTCTGCACGTTGGTACATGACGGGTTAGTCACAATGCGCGACCGCATCAGGTCCTCTTAATCACAGGAGGACTAACGGAGCTGGGTGATTAACAGCAGAGGAATGTGAAGGAGAAAGTACAAGTGAACACTGGAGGATGACGGACATAGAGGGAGTTAGAAAAAGGTAACGAGCGCTTACTCTTCAGCCTGTATGGAGTCGGCTGGAGCCACGTAGTTACTGGGGATGTAACCTTTCTGTCCGGTGTTGATGGAGCGAGCCTCCCACCAGTCGCCTTCCCTGAACACAGAAGAAACATTAGAAATCAGACACTCACAAAAGCTTGAAGAATACACCTGCTCATAAGACTGCAGGTAGAAAAAGAGAGAAAAAAGGAACAAGGTCACAACACGCGTCATTCAACCACGTCATCACTTTGTGGTGTTTTAAACCCCGTCGAGCACCGGCGGAGATATTCAGATCCTTTTAAGTTAAAAGTATCATAATTGTGAAAGTACTGCGTGACTACAGCTGACTGAGGCATATAGAAAATGAATTAAAAAGTACAATATTTCCTTCTGAAATGTAGCGCGAAATTGAAATCATTAAAGTACAAGCACTTTGTCTATAATTATCTGTCTATTGCACTGTATAATTATAGCACTACTAAATATTCATTATGTTTTATTACAGTCATCATAACACATTATAATGCATTTAAGTATTATATAATTTATAGTCGCTGGTTACTCACAAGGATCACTGCAAGGATCATAGTGTATTATAATTCCCATAGCTATATATTATATAATAATCAATTATGATACATTATAATGTGAATATAAGTTCTGATTGTTGACTAAGTCAAGTAAAGAAATCATTCAATCTAAAATGATTAGATAGATAGATAGATTCAGTCCTATACGCAGATTTTAACGCATTATAAGTATGTTTACAATACATTATTTACACGGGCGCCATAAGTGTTACCATTACTTTCCAACAAATGATGAGAAGTAATTGTGAATTAATTGAAATAAAAATGTTGGTAGATGCCTCCAGATACATGGCACAGTGTAAAAATAAAATGGCTGACTTTTAAATGTGCTTCATGTATTGTGATGTCGGTTCTCCTTCCACCCTTTTCGAATTTTCATAAACAGGCGAAAAGGAAAAAAAAATTTAAACCATATAGAAGGCTATAGAAACAAAATACTGCATTCATAGGATCCACACATCTGGCATCTTTAACAGCAGGAGCTTGAATTCACGGAGGAGGAACCGAGGTGGAGGGAAAATCTGTCTGCTGGCATTTTTGTAAAAACTGAGCAAATCTGTCCTCCTCCCACCTCTTCTGTGAGAGCAGATGGTATTTTCATCACTGCAAATGCATCATGTCAGCACGGACAGCGGCTGAAGACGTGATTTGCTGAGAATTTGGAGCTCTGCCCATATTCCCACCTGGGAGGAAGATGCTGCTGCTGCTGCAGTCGGTCGTAGGAGTAGAGACGAATATCCCTTTTCATTGTAATTTATTGTTATTACCTTTTAGTAAGGTAATAAAGTTCTAGTTCTAGAAATAAAGTGCATCATATACTTATTGTGTATTCAGGATAAGGGTACCACAAATAACAATTAGAAAATGAGCAAAAAGGTGTAGAAATAACTGATTCCATAATAACCCAGTGAGTTTGACCTTCTGGGCCATTATCAATGCGTTGTTGGCGTCTTTGAATACAAATTCTGTAAATGTTGATAACACAGTCGTCTATTTTATTATGCGCATTGCTTATATTCTAATAAACGAGGACCGAGCGGTATGTTTTACACTCTAACCCAAATATAAAACCCTAAACTAGAGGAATGATTTATGGCGAGAGAAAAGCGATGGCGACTTTAACAGATGGCCCATTAGAGGAAGCCATTAACCCAGACAGATTTCTGCCCCGATATCAGACCTGAATACAATGAGGGATTAAAACACAAACACGCACACGCATCCACACAGCAGGAGCCCGTCCGTGTAGAAGCAAATGCACTCACGTGTTGTTGATAATCTGGAAGCGGTCCCCTTTTTTGAACGACAGATCGTCCGACGTCCTCGCTTCATAGTCGTACAGCGCCACGAAGAATGTGACGCCACCTGAAAGCACGAGAAACTGAGTGTTGGAAAATGAATCACAGATTACTTTAATCCAGTCTCGTTTTACCTTGAAATGTTGCACGACAAACGAAAACACCGCCAACGACATTTGACCTTCAAATAAAGACTACAACAAGTTAATTAGCTTACTTTTAGAATAGTTCCTACTTGAGCTAAGGTCTCACCGAGTCAAGCAAACAAACTGATGAACAATTATGCTGATTATTAACTATTGTTTGGTTTAACATCACACAACAGAATTAATATATATATATATATATATATATATATATATATATATATATATATATATATATATATATATATATATATATATATATATATATATATACACACACACCGTACTTTTCGGGTTATAAGCCGCTCCTACAGCTGATCAGTGTCCCCGCTGTAGCAAGCTAGTAGCGCTGCTAGCTAGCGCTGCTAGTAGCGCTGCTAGCTAGCGCTGCTAGCTAGCGCTTCTGCTGCTACCGGCCACTGCTGCTGCTACTGCCCGCTGTTGCTGCTACTGCCCGCGTCCCCTCTGCCCAAGTCGGGTGTCGAGCCTGGTCCCGCTACCTTCGGTGGTTTTCAGGGAGCTAGCGTAAGTTAGCGGGGAAGTGACGGAGCGCTAGCAGGAGCCCCAGCTGGCTACAGCGGGGAGCTGTCGGGGACACTGACCGAAGGCAGTAGCGGCTTATAACCCGAAAAGTACGGTATATATATAGAAGGAGTATATTTGTTTGTAGTCTGAAGTGACAGAGTGCAGAGAGAGACAACATGACTGAGGAGGAATTAGACCTACAGCAACCCTCCAGGCCAGATTATCCTCCTTGAGAGAGCGAGGCAGGGCCTGAGGGGTGTGTGGGTGTGTGTGTGCGCATGTGGGTGTGTGCGTGCTTTGGGTGGAAACATTCATTGCTGTGTATATTTACTGCATCATTTCCCCATCCACTCTATGATCCACCTGAAACTGCACGAGATAACTTTTCATGCCGCCAGCAGGCATTTAATTGACCAACAAATCCATAATCAAAAAGTCCTTCTGATCATGAGCATTGTTGCAAATGAAAACGTGTGCATAACTAAATCCGCCATGGAATAGTTTTCTTTGGCTCCGGAGACGCCGTGCCCGCTGCACTGCTTCCCGTATAACGAGACCTATTTGGGGTTTCTCTTCGGCTGACTCATCTCAAATGTCTCATTTGCATAACATCTGCTGCTCATTACGTCCTGTGCATAACAAACGTTGAGCAGAGTTTATTCTAAAGTTGTACACCGATTTAGACCCAACGCAAACAGAACGAAAATTCAGAGGCAAATGTTGTGACGGTTGCAAACTAGTCGAGTACATTTTTTTTTTTAAACGCTTCTCTGAAGGGGCTCGGGGACCCAAAGTTAGAAGAGAAACTTTCAAAGCCTTTTCTTCTTTTAAATCACATATGCAGGTTTCCTTTGATCCTGGTCTCATGTGTCTCCCACTGACAACCTTAAATCATGTCCACAAACTGACCTGGGATGACCCCGGGGAAGGGACTGCTCACGGCCACTGAGGTGAAGGAGGAGGAGGCCCCGCCAAACGGCGTCATGATGGACGACGCCCCACCGAACGGCGTGAGGGCGGCAGCGTGGCTGTTGTAGCTGTTGTTGTGCGTCTTCATAGCTGGCGAGTGACCCATCAGGGTGGGGTCGGGCCCGTAGTGGCCCAGGTGGGCGTTGATCGGCGCGGCGTTGGAGTTGTCGGGTCGGTACTTTAGCGCCGGGCCCTTGTCCTCTTTACTCCTGACGCAACCCATCGTCAAAGCCTGCGGGGGAGGAGAAGGAAAAAGAAGATTTGATTGAGTTTGATCGTCAAATGACTCCGTCCTGATTTATATTGATGAAGCCGTTAGTGAATTAAATGTGAACACAAGTTCCCAACTGTCAATGAAACCTAAGATCCTCTAAAACCTCTCTGGACGCGGTTAGATACACATTTACGACACCAACTAACAAACTATGAATGGCGTATTAACTGTATTTTGAATTAATCCCATTAAGTACGATGGGCATATCAAGTGACACAACATTTTTGTATAGACATCTCACACTATGTCCACCAGGATAGATTTGTGCTTTTGTCACAATATGGAGAGAAATAATTGTGCTATTATACATACTAGGCTGGGGCTGTTTTCGGGTGGTCTTGGCATAACTCTCCCATGCGGAAAACAAAGACTGCGTGCAAAACGGATGACTTCACAAGTCCGAACAAAAGCACGTCAAGCTAGGCAGAGCTAGAAACTAGATCCTGTTGGAGCCTGTGGCCGTTTCAGCTCTCCCCTGTGATCACACGATCACTGACACAGATCTGTGAGGGGCAAAAAAGCCCTCTGGTGTGAAGAGAGTGTGTGTGTGTGTGTGTGAGAACCAAAGACCACATGATTTCACATAAACAGAAAGACAAACCTAGAATTACCGCCTCACAGTTTTATGCCACCGCCAACAAGTCACGTTGCGGTTAACGTCCATAATCTGAATGCATGTCAGTTTAAGAGCGTGTCAGTGGTGTCTGCGTGTTCGTCTGCTCTGTCTCAAATCATTTTCCTGTCACCTCTGGCCTCTTTGTCAAGGAGGTTCTGTGCACCGGTGTCTCTTTTCCGAGTGCACGCGATGAAACGAGCCGTCTCTGCGCGACAGAGGGGACGCTCCCGTCCGAGACCGATCCACTCTCAATGACTCGTATCCTGGCATTTGTGAAATGTTACGACGTGGTTTCAAATGCCGGTCAGCGACAGGTCGCATACTGGTATTTGTAACAGTGGCAGAGGTGTGTGCGCTGCGGTCACTCGTGGATGGGGAGGGGACAGCTCTCACATCTCAGTGGCCCCACAGTTACATTTGAACTCATCTAGTAATTAAATGAGTGTTCTTCAACGGAAGGTGTGAGCTGTTTGAGTTAACGTCAGCTGCTCAGACTGATAGAGAAAGTTATTTCACATCTTAAAAGAGGCGAGATGTCCAAAGCAGGCCACTCTCCCCTTTATGGATTGTAAAGCATGTATTGATCGGCCTGTTCTTGATGCTATCAAACTAGAACTAAAAACCCCTGGTGATGAAAACAATTGATTGAATCCCTACTGAAAGAATGGCGTCAGCTTGTAAAGGTCACGCTACAACTAAACCTTGTGGAGGGTCAACAATCAATGTATGGATGTACTCATTGGAGATGAATGGTGTATCGACTTACTCCCATGAACAAACGGCGTGGACTAAACGCCAATGCTGAGGCAGCGGAAATAGACAGAAGGGCGAGATGGATGGTTGGAGATGATTTATCAGAACAACAGCTGCGAGCATGGCAGCACTACTTGTTAATGTTGTTTAAAATGCAATGCAACATGTCTGCTCTTTACAAAATTGCAATGTAGTTGGTGTAAAATGACAATAACAATATGCAGTTTGATTAACTTCTTCTGTTATTTGGCTTCTTTATGGCTATACGGCCAAAACACATGAGCTATAGCCGAGATGTTGGGAGGTGTTCCTTCTTATTTTAGTAAGAAAACATATCAGGAAAATGTCTGAACAGTGAAGACTTTTTTTTTCCCTTCAAAGAAATGTCAAGGTAGTTTACCAACTTTTATAAAAATGTGGACAAGCTAGTTTTCGTCAGGAGGATTCTCGACACAGCTTCACAAAAAAAAAACACAAAAAAAACGCAATCCTCTTTGAAAACTTTGAAACGTTGGTCAGACAAACCTGAAGAGGTCACTTACAACTTACAGGAAATCGTAACGTCATTTCCCACCGTTATAGACATTTTACAGAGCTGACGATTAATCGAAAATGTAATGTAAAAATGTAATGTAAAAATGTAATGTAAAAAATAATTGTCTAGGTCAAGTGCTTTGAACCTCCAAGTCTTAATTCATTGTGCAGTGGACCAAACTAAACAAGCGTCATAGGAGAAGCCACTGACATCAGAGCAGAAGACAACATAAACATGACCGCCACCTTTGACCTCATCCTGTCGCACATGTCAGCCACTACGTTTCCAAATGTCCAAAACACTTAAGAGTCTGACCCTGAAGTTAATGCCACAGCAAAGGAATGGCTGAGCTGAAAGAAAACAAGGTGTGAGGGCGTCCGTGTAGTTTAAAGAGCGTATCGATGATTCAAATCCTCTGCTGGCTCCCTGAAACAAAACACTCCAGAGACCCAACGGCTAATCCTGAAGAATCACAGATTCAGTGTCAGTCCTAGCGGCTCACGTTAATACTATGTGGAATATCCGCTTTAATAAATCAAGCAAACTATCCGGATCAGCAACTGGAATGATGACTTTGACTTCAAAACTCTTCTTGTGTGTCTTTTAAAAACCTTTTCTCGGGTATCAGTAGTTTCCCGTTCTGTCGAGAAGACTGTTGATTAACGTTCCCAAATGCTGTCGTGTAATTAATCGGCTGAATAGTGTATTAAAAAATGATTTGCAAACCTTTCCCCATTGACACCATTATGCACCCAGAGGAGTCGCTCCCTAAAATGGCCATGAATAGATAGCAAGCCTGAGCGAGTCCACGGGGTTGGCGCATGACCTGGCGTGTCAAAAGTAGTTCAACGCCCACAAGTTTGACTTTGGATCGTTTGGCTCAAGATATACACAAGACATGGCTGAAAGGCAAAATCCAGAATTGAACTCGGGATGTCATAGGGATTTATTAAAAACTCAAAATGAACGCCACCAACAGAAGGCAACTAGACGGTACTGTTTTTAATAATATTAAAAAAAAAAACACTTTCCTTGCTGACCAAACAGTTAAAAGAAATACAAAACTTGGGTCCATACCAGATTCCAAAATCACTACGTTTGGAAAGTCGTCTACATTTACATCCCTTCCAGCGAACTTCCCGGTGAACAATGAGGACAAAACATCAACACTTCTGTTTTAACAGAATATTCTCTGCTGTAGCTCAGCTACTGTTCACTACCCAGTCTGTTTGTACTCGGCTGGCTACCAATAAGACTTTCACTTCACTTGTTCGACTGACTTTAGCAGTTTAGATGACAGATACTCAACTTTCCTGCAGTTAATAAAGACGTGTGAACTAACCACAGACAGTTTCTTCATTCATGACCTCACAGCGGTGAACCGCTGCAGAATGAATATCGAGTAAACACTGGAATGGATATTTGGCGTTTTGTTTTTGGCATTACATTTAGTTTTTGGTCTGGTGGGGCTCCTACCAGCCCAAACAAACACACTCCCAAACATTAACAAATGTATTACCCAGCCTTTGAACCACCCATGAAGAACTGTGCTCTGAGAAGAACAGAATAGGCCACCTCTCCAGAGACGGCCTTTGGATTCATTCCTTTGTGCATCTCATCTAACTTTTGTTCTAGACGAAGAGAAAGTACCTTGTGGTGCTCCCCCACAGAGCTCTGCGCACTCACAGCCCCCTGAACTATACACATGCTAACACCGAGCAGCACAAATGCTAATAAGGGCACAGACGACACGGTCCTGATGGTGGTGGAGCCAAAAAGGCCAAACCGTCAATTAGAGTGCTACCATTACATTTTCCAGTATTTCATTCAGATTTAACGGTCCTCAAATGACATGTCTGAGTCCCGGGAGGGAAGAGCGGTTCATGAAAAGCAGAAATAAAGAGTGAGGACATTTACAGGGAAGAGAATGATCGTGAGTGACAAATGTACCAAAACTAATGACAGCTCAAATCAAGCTCCCATCAAATCAAAAGCAGATTATTGTATCCTCTCTCAAATGGTTTCCCTAAATGAGGCTGATCGCACACACACGCACACACACACGCACACACACACACACACACACACACACACACACACACACCATTATTTTGGTGGCTCCAAGGGAACACAGTAAATACCGCCTCAAACTCGCACAGAGATGTGGTTTATGGATTTAATGGAGAGAAAAGAAAAAAATGGAAATTGTTTTTTAGCATTTATTTAAAATTAAACAATGTAGGAAAGTTTGTCATTTTGCACATTTATAAGAATGTAAACGCGCGAGTTCAGACGCAGCGGCCGAGTACAAACGCTCGCATTTACTTGGAGCACAAAAGAGACACTATATACACACACAACATGTAATAGAAGGAGATTTATTCACACAACTCCCACACGTTTGTGAATAACTTTACTTCCAGGCGTACTGTCCGAGTGCACACAAAAGGCAGCGGTATGTGCTCAAACAAACGCTGGAGCCAGACCTCCTCCAAGGACATGAGACATGCGAGGCTGTGAGCCAGACTGCCAGCGATGCCGTGTCAGATTAAAGGAGACACAGGCTGCCGCTTCCCACAGGGCCGATGCAACCGGGCCGGAGAGCTGCAGGAGGGAAAGCTTTTGCTGTCGCTCGCATGCGGGCAGCGATCGGGAGAAAACAATCCCAGCACGACACGTAACCAGGCCAAACTGTTGACAGCCGATCCGGGATCGGCTCAAAATGTTTTGGCATCATAGGGCAAACTAAATTAATAATTACCCTTTATACATATACAGTCATTCAAGTGGCAGTTTTTTATTGTAAAAAAGGCATACAGAAAACCCTCATCCTGCAGGGCTCTCCTCTCACCAGACGAACACGCTACACACCGCCTTGGCTTAAGTCTCCCATCGCGGGCTAGATCTTTGGAGAGGAGGTGCTAACGTCTACTTCTCTCTCAGACCACTTGACTTAGAATATGACCGAAGTTTATTATGTATTACTTTCAAAACCAGACAATCTGACAGTCACACCGGGACTGGCCAGCTGTGTGGAGGTCAGAAAGGAGCCTGGACTTTCCAGCAAAGCTCCGTGTAAATGGGATATCTTTGCCTGCCATGACGTTTGTGTAACTCATTCATTCATCAAGCGTGACACAGCATTCTGACTAATCAGATAAGATGCAACTCCGGAGTGGACTGGGACCTTTGAGCCACTGCCTTGTGTAACCTATGCAGTCACTTGGAACAAAACTGAACACTCCTAAAAAGTGTATATTCAGTAACTACAGTTAAAGAGTTTATTTTATTTATTTTTTAGGTATAGTTAGACTTTAGCAAATGGGAACGGATGTGAAACTTCACTACTAGCCTAAGCTTGCCAGTGAAGGTCTTTTTTTGATCAGATAGTTCTTGTTTTAAGTAAAAACGTTGTCTGTTTTTGACTATTACATATAAGCAAAGTTCTTCTATGGTTGTATAGCTGCACTGGCCTCTTTGGGTTAAAAAGTACAAGCTGGCGTTCAAACTGAAAACATTGGTGTGGGAGTGTTGGTATCAATGAATGAATGTGTTTAAAAAAGGCGTGTCAGATTGTAAAACATGACACCGTGGTTTGTCAGGTTCAACTTTGGCGGATGACCCTGCAGGGGAGGGCGTGCCAACGCAAGGAAGCGTCCGGCAACACAACACAACATCCATTTTTTATTTTTTTTTAAACAACAACAACCTGGCTCTACCTTCGCTGAATTACAAGGAGCCGCCATCCTGCAAGGAGCCAATCAGAAATGTGGAAGCGTCATGATATATTTCCAGAGTTGTAAAAAAAAAAAAAAAAAAAGAAGCATCTCACAGCACCCTTGTTTCAAATGCAGCTATTTTCGGTCTTAATGTCCCGCCAAGTCTGTTGAACCTCTGACCACATTAAAAAAAAATTAAAAAAAAAATCACAGCTGGGTTCGGTCAGGTGTGGTCCGTTTTACTGCGACCACACCCAGCTGGGATGGAGCGCGGTATCATAGTGCCACGCTACATCCCAGCTGCACAGGGAGAGGGGACGGCATTTTGTAGGTCACAACTCGTTGGCAGGGAGGGCCAGATATGCAGTAGTACTACCATTGTATCTGCAGCAGTCGTACTACCATTGGATCTGCAGCAGTAGTACTACCATTGTATCTGCAGCAGTAGTACTACCATTGTATCTGCAGCAGTAGTACTACCATTGTATCTGCAGCAGTAGTACTACCATTGGATCTGCAGCAGTAGTACTACCATTGGATCTGCAGCAGTAGTACTACCATTGGATCTGCAGCAGTAGCAAAGTTCTTCACATGACGCTCAGCCTCGTTTAGAGAGAGACACATGAAAGAAGTCAACATCTTGGTTTCATCCGCCAAAACAAAAGTCTTTTAAATTCCGACTATATGAACCACAGAGAAGCAGCACGCCCCACATTTGAGGAGTCGAAACAAGTGAATGTTGGCAAACGACTTAAAGGATTCATCGATCACAACAAAGGCCGTCGTTGCACTTAGGAGACTGCAACGCGGCTGATGAGAGTTTTTCCCCCCCTCACAAAACAGCAGCGTGTGAAGTCCACGAGCCGAACTCGCTCGTGCTACGAAGAGACCGATCCAGTGCGTTGAGCCCGAAAGCCGAGTTGACAAGGACTTGCTCCGTAAACTCTGGCCACAATCACAGAGAAGACGAGGAGGAACCCAGGGGCTGCGAACCCGCTGACTGAAGCGTAACTCAGTAATCGCCCTGGCACACTCTCTGAGGCGCTGCTCGGCCTTATCTTCATGGCGGCCTGCCATCGCTGCCAATCGCAATGAGTGGAGAGGGCCAGCGGGGGTGATGTGTGTGTGTGTGTGTGGAGGGGGGGGAGGGGGGCAACTTCCTTCCGAATCCATTCATGCCATTGAGGCCACCTGCTGTGCCCGTCAATGGCCGAGAGAGAGAGAGAGAGAGAGAGAGAGGGCCATCTTCAAGCAATAAAATAGAGGAGCTCTTCCTGTCCTCTGTGGCCACATCGTTGACCCACGACATCTGAAGCCAGAGGATTCTTCCTCGCATGAGAGAGCGAGGAGTCACGAATTTGACGTTTTCGCCAGGCTGGAAGCTTTTTTTTTTAAATGGTCAAAAGTGTAGAGACACGCTGGTTCCACGAGGACACTTGAGGAGAACGCGAGGATCTTTAAATCCTCCAGTTAAACTCAAGTCCCTGAACCCCGGCCAGCACCACCTGTTAGCGCTCCTCACTCCTCTGCCAACAGCCCTGTCCTTTCCAGCTGTATGTGTGTGTGTGTGTGTGTGTGTGTGTGTGGTAGACAGGACTGTCCAGCCAACCGGGTCTGCAGTAACAGAGGGATTACCGTGGAGGAGGATTACTGTGACACTGGGGTATATAAGCAGCCACTATCAGGGACAGTGGCTATATGAACACACGGGACACACAACATTACATCAGCTTTCCTGCCCTTTAGATCTCCTTACACACATGCAGTTTAAAAAGGAATATGCCAATCTAGGTAAGTATAGTTGCACCACCACAATAAAAGCATGCCAGAAGAGGCATCACTTGCAGAAATGTTGTTCTTTTTGGAAAGGTTAGTTGTAACAGTATGTGTGTTTTACAATTAAAAAAAGGCTTTAAAAAGGAGCTGAGGCCTGCAGCAGCTGATAGTGCGAGAAGAGATATAGAGATTTGGGTGAGGCAGAAAGAAAGCAATAGGTGGTTACACTTTAGGAGGAGGGGGGGGTGAAGAAAAACAAAAAACTCAAAACACATTTGAAATGAAGCTACACAAATCACAGAAATGTGATTTAATTATTGTGTTAATTTCACGACTAAAACGGTGTAAAAGCAGCAATCTAGAATAATTCTCAGGACAGGTTGGGAGTCTTTCACTCATTGGTGTTCTACCCTCAAGTAAATAATCCCTCACATAGAGTTTCCGGTTGTTGTTTTTTTATAACAATGTAACAGAGCCGAGGAAACTCTCCTGCTCTCTTTTCTCAACTTTCTCCCAAGTGTCAGAGCACTAACAAGGCCCCGCGCTCGTGCTCACGAGACACACACATTACGAGCACTTCTTACCTTGAATGCGACGTTTGCAGTGTTTTACTTCGGCTACATGCGTCCTGTGAGCTTCTTCTTTACTCCACGTTTTTTTTTGTTTCACGTCGACAACCCAGAGAAAGAAGCGGCTCCTTCCTAACGTGGACTCTCTCTCTCAGTCGTCCGTCCGTCCCATACCGATTAACTACTTCCCCGGCACAAAGTCCTCTGCTGGGCTGCTTTATATTCCTTTAAAAAAAAAAACGAGGACACGCCGCCAGCTGACAAAAGCTGCTTAATATGGCGGAGTGAGAGCCAAGCAGAGCAGTTATAATATCCACAAATCACCGCCCGCTGATGGGCCAGGGTTGCCCCGAAAGACACACAACAATAGCCTGACTAGTGCCGAGGAACCGACGAGGCCAAAGAAGGAATAATGCTGCGTTCAGGTACTCAGATTAACCTCGGGCATCCGGGTTTCCCAACTTTTTTTTACGATTTTTGTTTTGTCAACGTTCAAACCTATCTTGTGATTGCCAAAAAGTAAATATTACAAAGGAGGTCTGAACACATACAACTATTTAAAGCCTCAGGATTTCTTATCTTATTAATGTAATTTAACGTTGATCCCTGTGTAGATAACACATAGGCCTATCACCATGAATAATAATAACATATCTTTTATGGTTCATGCTGTCCTGTATAAATAAATTGAGCTAATGAAACTTTTCTCAACTGATGGTTTTGTTTCATAAAATGTCTTAAAATGAAAAAACTGACTGTCAACTGCTAGTTTTGTATGAACAACAGTCAGACACGCAAAGCTATTACATTTACAATAGTACCTTATAAAACAGAGAAAAACTGTAAATTATCTCATTTACATACTGCATATATAATAAGGCCATGATGATTTGTTTTATTTAGTTAACATTATTCTCAAAATATGTTTTATGTCAATAGACTTCGTTTCAGCTCTCGCCTAAATTATTAACATGTATACTTTGTAACAAAGCGCATAGTGAACAGAAACATCGGCCCTTCACATTGTAATTGATGTTTTGAGAGGGAAAACATTTGCCCAAAACGATTAAAAGCAACAGCACTTCACCAATAACTTTTTCTTGCTCTATAGTTGGTTAATTTGGCTCCATGCCGGCATGTTCTATTATTTTCGATGGCACTTGAACGTATCATCATCTCCTATTGAATGGTTTTCCCTTGTGACCAATATGGCCGACATCCCTGGCTCAGATTGAGGAGAAAATCCACCATCTGGCTTTGCACCTAATATATAAAACGGTTCTCATTTTTATCATTAAACCAAATCAAGTAAAAAATAGTTAAACAGTAAATTTAGACATAAATAGCAATGTTGTATTGTAACGTTTAACCTTTGAACCCTATTCTCTATGCAGGCATCTGGCACCAAGGTCGTATGCAAAGATGAATGGAACTACTTATTAATTATATCAACATTAAATATAGGCTTGGCTTGCAGTTAGGTTATGTATGATAGCCTATTTAACTTTATGTCAGTCACATGGCATTTCCAAAGGGAAACAGAGTGGGCCTTTGGCAAATGTTATTGCTCTGGAAAGTTATATGATTACAAGTTGTTGTTTTTTACACCAGGATAGGCTGTTAAAAATTGCATCTCAAACATCTTACGAGCAAAAACTACGAAGACAACACTTCAACACTGCAGGTTAAATAAGTATGAGAGCTTTTTTGGTTGCGTTTGAAGTGATTTGCTGACCCCTACTGACTTGCACTGCACTGCACGCGGGCGGCTCTGCACTATGATAACAACTCAGGCGTCTAACGTGCAAACAAGGGGTCGCATCACTGCTTCTTTTTCATGCGTCAAACAAAAACAAAAAAAATCTATGCTGAATCATAAACCGTTTGCAGCTAAACTTATGAAACATGAATGCAGTGTAATTCGTAGATATTTAACCCAATAAATTCCCCTTTGCCAGTCTCACATTTCAACTTTAAAAGATAATGTAATAACGTAGTGGATTCTACATATATAGTGCCTATAATCTCAACGAAATATCCGATTATATAAAGGTTATAATAACATTTCAAATATGTGTAAATGAATTCCAAATTCAATACATTATTTGGATGAAGCCTCCATTTGTTCTGCTGAGAAAACACAACAGTTTTTTTTTTTTCTTTTCTTGTTTTTTTTTCTTTTTCTGTGGTGAACCTCACGACGAGCAAACGTGAGAGTATTGACTCATCTGTTCTTCTCACACGTGTTCACCGGCGATGAAGGCCTGAACCTCGCGTGTTTCCCTTCTTGTCCTCAAGATGGCGGCGTTTGCTCAGTAGCCACTGCTGCTGGTAACAGGCCGAGTGTTGGTCTTGCTCCATTCACAACATATTATTTAAGTTGTGCTCTTCGTGGGAATCGTGCCAGCCGAAGAAGAACAAGTTGTGGATAGCCCCCCCCCCATCCCCTCCCTACAACCTCCGGCGGTGTTGGGCTGTGTTCGTCACATTGCGTCACAGTAAACAAAACGCTGACGTGAATCTCTCTCCTCTTCGGCAAACTCTTTGATTGGTCGGCGAGCTATAGGGTCTGATTGAACAGAGAGCTCCATCAGAAGGCGCAGTAACCTGAGTGATCCCAACGAGGCCCCGTACACGTTACATGTGTTACACGTGCAGGCGAGGACCCTTTCAAAGTAAAAGCACCATAACTTGCGTATATGTCAGGAATATTAATGTCAAGTTCATACTTAACTGCATTTTTATTGGACTGTATTAGCAAACAATAAGTAGCATATTAAAGAGAAGCCACAAGCATAACGAGGTTCGACTTATTGGCCAAATATTTGCCAAACAAGGCTTCTTCATCAAGGTGGAAAGAAGTAGGCCCTATATTCTTGGTTAATTGCCACATATGTAACAGTGCAGCTACACGCCTTTATCTCCAGTGTTTTCGTTGTAACGTATCCTTCGGCACATTATAACGATACAGACAATGTCTGAACAATGTCGGGGAAGTGAGTGGACCGTTTTCTCAAGCCACGTAGGCTGAAAGCGCTCTGAGGCGGCATCCTGCGTCACCATGCTTCAAATCAGATTACGTGCCTCGTTTATTTTCAACAATCTAACGCATAAACCGAGGCCTCGGCGCGGCCACTGCACGGCCATTAAAGCCACGCTCCTCCTGATGTCCAGTTAGACAATTATCGGAAATGATTAGAATAAGTGACTTTAGTTTGAACACATAAAGCTGCAATTTGAGACGATTGGTTTCAGCACTGGTCAGCTCCTCACTCCCCAGAGGCCTTGGACTTGGTCAGCGGAAGTCTCCATCAAAACCATCCAGTCACACACCACCACCACCACCACCGGTAGCAGCAAAGATGATCATTTCCCAGCTCTGTCATACTCATAAAAGCCTAATTGGATTCATTGATGACGCGTAGGGAATAACCCGTCGCGGGGGGCAAAGTGATTTGTATTGTCCGTCACGTCCTCCCCGTAAAGTTCATGTGTTGCATTCACAAACATTTCAGTTGTTTTATTTTATTTAAAAAAGAAGAAAAAAGTTTGGAAGCAAACTTCCATCTAAGAATGGAGGTGGGGCGAGGAGGGGAGGGTGACGGATGCATCGATGAGGAGGAACTGTACTTTTTTTTATTCCGGGAGGCAAACTTGATGACGTCTATAGCATCCTTAATGTGACATACTGGAGGGAGGCGGGGGGAGGGCGATACATAGATAAAAATCCAAGGCAATCACAGCACAGGACTAAAGTTTAGAGCAGCGGCGTGCTCACGAACGCACACAGCGCACTTTCCCTCCGAGTCGGTGTGTGCACCTGTGCGACTGGCTTAACTGCGCCTGAAAAGTGAGATCGGCCGCTCTGAGGGGAACATAAAGGGGACGACCGAGGCGCTTCAGCCAGGAAAAGAAGTGCCGTGAGAAAGAAACCGTCTCTCTCTCTCTCCCTCTCTCTCTCTCTCACACACACACTCTCTACCACAGCCGCGCCCGGGTCGCATCCTCCAGCAGCGCTCTCCCTGCCTCCCTGCTATAGGTATGTGCTTTATCTGCGGATTGTCTTAACACGCATTGATGGGGGAGCGAGATAAAGTAATGGACATTATTCGGGTTTTTTTCTTCTGCACTGCAAGGAAAGCTGCTGTTTTTTTTGTTTTTTTTCTCTTTTTTTTGTAGTAGTAGTATTACTTTGGCACTGCATGCAAAGGATTTGGTTGCCAATACCACAGTTAAACTTTTACCAAACGGGATGAATAAAACAGACAGAAATCTTTGTTTTTGGGGGAGGTTTGAGCAAACGGACGCCGTGTCCATATCCAGTTAAAACTCAACCGGCTTGCATCCGATCCAGCTTTGTAGTTTGTGAAGAGAGAAGTAGCGCAGCGTGTGAATCTGACTGAACAAAGAGCCAGCATGTTATTTCTATAGGAGTGACTAACCTGTTTAATGTTACGTCTGTTTTTTTGTTTTTGTTTCATTTTCTAACAGCATGGCCAGTTCGAGTAAAGCGACTTTAATCTTGCTCGTCTACGGAATCTTAATGCACTACAGCGTCTTCTGCACACCTATCGGACTAAGTTACCCTAAGATTAGGTATGTATGCGCTTTGAGGCTCTTTATAACCTGATTATAGTCATTCTGTTAACTGATCCATGTTGCTGCTGAACACCACTTGGTTCAACGGTGGAATTGCATTGTCGATCATGATTTTTATCTCGTTTGAAGATTTGGATTTTGACACTTTTATTTCAAACAAGTGTGCGTAATTGCGCAAAAATAAATAAATATCCGCGCAATTTTAAATCCCCAGAATTGACGGGGATAGCACAAGGAAATACAGTCATTTCTACATAAGCAAAGTCTTGTGCATAATGAGAATGGAAATTGCGTAGAGGTATCGGTCCGGTGGGACGGTTCACAGAACTCCCCTTATTAAAAATGAGAGTGCAGTCAATGCAATGATTAGCCCTTGGGATGACGGTGGACTGGCGTCACCAAGGAGAGGCGAGGCAACACGAATAGGAGAGCTCCATGCATTTAACATGTATTCCCTTTTTTCTTCTTCTGTGTAAGGGATATCCATAATTTGGGCGTGGTTCTTATTGATTCTTATATTTCACTTCTAATTGCCGCATTCTTTTAATAAAAACAATTAAAAATAATGTCTCCACGCCTTCACTATAAGAGTGATCATTTTCAGAGCCTTTGTTTCGATTCTTAAATTATTAATGAGGCTTCAACCTGTGTAGAAATGATGATATTTGTTTTCCCGATGGGGGAAAAAAAGAAGAATAATCTATTTAAATAAAGAACAAAAACCAAAGCTACACACATTTAACACATTTTGAAGCCATTATCTGTTGGTCACATTTAAATAATTCGTTTTCTGGCTTTATTTCCAAAACACCTCCAGATCTTGAATTTGTTTTCGTTTTCTCCCCTTGTCTCGAATGCATTTAACCTTAAAAAAAAAAAAAAAACGGATGCAGACATGTTGGCATTCTTTCACTGCATGCATCCCACTTGTCCCACACGGATCAGATTTGTGATGAATGCTCTCCGTTTTTCAGACTTGAAAACGACGCCTTCGACGAGGACGGCAATTCCTTATCCGACATGGGCTTTGATAGCGATCAGATCTCCATCCGGAGCCCGCCGTCCTTAAACGACGACGCGTACACTCTGTACTACCCACCAGAGAAGAGGTACAAACCCTGCTTTCACATCGCAGCCTCGAGCTGGATCCCATTGTTAATGACTTCTTAGCTGTTTTGCAATAATGTTTGCTTGCTTTGTTTTTTCCCCCCAGAGTTTCTCATGTTATTTGTTCAGTGTTATTTTCATACCGAGTAGCCTAAAATGTTAGTTCCAAATACTGTGAATAATCCAGATTAAAAAAAAAAAAAAAATCGGCACACGCGGAAGGATAGTGTGTGCTAAAAAAGAAAGAAAAAGAAAACCTATGAGGCTTCGATTTAATTGCACCTGATGTGATATTGCGGGTGGGTGGGGACATTTTAGGCTACTTTTGATCATTTTGTCTGCGCTTTTTAGTCACTGATGATCTATGTGTTTTGGCGTTTTATCATCTCAGACCAGAAAGGCATGCTGAGGAAGAATTAGATAGAGCCTTGAGGGAGATCCTGGGTCAGTTAACAGCGAGACATTATCTGCATTCTCTGGTGACTATTCGTGCAGGGTAAGGTTATTTCTTATAAGCGTTCACCTGCAGTCATCACTTTGTTATGTTTCTCCGCTGCACACGTCTCGGCTGCTGCATCACTGTCTATCATTTAATGTGCGTTTTTTTTGTTCTCAATATCATTTATTTTTGGTATCTCTCTCTATGAAAAAACAACAACAACCCGTCTCGTCATTTTCATCTTGTTTCTGTTTTTGTTGTTGTTGTTGTTGTGGCGTATAGTGTCCTTTAACATTGAGGGTCAGCTTTCTGAAACTAAAATACACTTCAATTTACATGTGATTAATCCATAACATTCATTTTAGTTTTCCCACGCTCTGATGAAAAAAAATTAAAAAAATACATGCGTCAGAATATGCAATGAGCTGAAATGAATAATTTATAACTTTTCTAAAACGCTTAAAATAACTGTTTCTTTTACACTGTCTTGCTTGCCCCACCCCCGCCTTTTTTTAAAGAAAATAAAAATACATAAAGGCCCCCCCCCCCCCAAAAAAAAAAAAAAAAATGATTGTAGGCAACTTTGCATCATGGCAAGATGGAGATATTATCAAAGCTAAAATGTCAAATCAAGAGGAAAGCTGCAGCTTCAACTAATGCATATTTCGTTTGGTTATGTTTTGTTTTTTTAGTGAAGACAACAGCATGGAGGAAGAGTCAGAGCCCTTATCCAAAAGACATTCAGATGGGATCTTCACCGACAGCTACAGTCGCTACAGAAAGCAGATGGCCGTGCAGAAATACCTGGCAGCGGTTCTGGGAAGAAGGTACAGACAGAGAGTTAGGAACAAAGGACGCCGACTTGCCTATTTGTAGCGCTGTCACAGCGCCAAAGCCCTCCTGTGTATATACATCCAGTCGTTAAATCAAAGTCATTCAGATATATCTGACCAACCAGTGGATTGCGCCTGTGTTCTTTCAACATGTATTTATGTATGAAGTAAAGCCATTAAAATGAATATTTTAATAATAATATCGTTTTTTTTTCTTTTTGTACAAAAGCACTTGATACCGCACAGTTATATACTTTGTGGACCAATATTTTATTTTAATGTTGAGATGTTGAAAACATAACAAAGTGGCAAAAAAAAAAAAGAAAAGAAGAAATTTAGAAGAAGAAGAAGAAGAAGATGAAGAAGAAGAAAAGGAAAAAAAATAATTAATTGTGCACCTTCAACATTATGCGCTTGGGTCTTTTAAAGGTCATCTACATATGCAGAAAAATAAATAGATTTTAAAAAGACAATCAAAGTATTGAATGTTATACTTATTTTTGTAACCAACGTTCTATTTTTTTAGTGTTGTTTGTTTTTTCCAAACAGGCCCAAAGAAGCAGTGAGCATGCTATGTGAGGCACATCGGGGCTTATCCTAAATGATAGACGTTGCCCTTGGCCACCCTCCTCCTCGCTCCCTTAATGGGAGCTCTGCGGGTTCGTATAGCTTGCTGCCCCTCCAGGGGGATTCACCAGGCTTTTGTTGCACAGCCTCTCATTTGATGGAAAAAAACAAAAACTGATTGACTCACACGGCTATTCGTGTAACTGGTGGTAAAATCCAACCCTCTTTTGAGCAGAAATTTAATTGCAGGCTTTTGCAAGGGCACATATTGCCTTTACTGGAGATAAAGGAAGCACTCAAGTTGCTGGTAACAGTATGCGGCAAACACTGCTTGCTCACTTGCCTCAAAGTCATTTACTGTGGGGAGATAACTCGTGCTGTGTTAAGAATGTTCCATCAGTGTGTGTTATGTACAGTATAGAAATTACACAGTGCACATATCCATCCCAATGTTGTCTGTGTTCAGTCAACAGAATTAGTTGGAAATATTTGCTTCAACTGTTGATTGTCTTTTGGGCAGCACTACACAGATATTCAGAACGGACCCAGAACAAGATGCAGGAAATGAAGCATTTTATTTTGTGACCAGAGGTGGAGAGGACAGGTAGCATCTGAGTTGCAGTTAGGGATTATTTAACTATGTTTCTTATTTATTGGTGCATGGGGAAAGTGACACCTTGCTGATTTTGCTTAGAAACTGCATGCCATCGTGCTTTTTTTGGATTGTGCTATTTGGGTGTAGGTGGGCTGTGCTAAGCCTATTTCAGCACCACTCCCCCTTCAGATGTGTTGGAAATGTGAACAAGGAGGGCTAGAGGTGGTGGAAACCGGTACTGCACTGACTTGTTGAATCTTTACCTCCCCTGCTGCTGTCATTGTGGATATCATAAGATGAGACACTGGACCCCCCCCACCCCCTTCCTCTTTGTCGATTGCCTTTGTCCTGGTAGCGTTTTTGAAAGATTATTTTTGCTTCTAGATTGCCGTGCATAATAGCAGATTTGACAGTGCTGTGATTCTTTGTTAAGACGCATTTGATCTGTGTTAGATGTCTACTGAGGTTTGTGCAGTGATGGTGTGATATCGAGATGAGGAGAGTGTTAGGTGAGAGAGAGAGAGCGAGAGAGAGGTGTGCATGGAGTGGAGAGGAAGACAAAGCTGGAGACAAAGACGATGTGTCTGTGTGTGTGAAAGAGAGAGAGAGAGAGAACAAAGCTTAGAGACGGTTACAGCACCCACAAGCCTGAGAGAGGTTGTCACACCTGGATACAGAGACAAACAAGAGGCGAGAGCCACGTCGCCTCTCTTCACCTGCCAAAGTAACATCAGGGTCAATGAGCCCGATAGAAAATATCAGATGTTAAAATGTGTTGGTATCAGCAGAAGGATTTAACAGAATAGGCCACTCTGAATGAAGGTGGATGAATTTCCGCCCTCCAGTTGAGGGATCTTCCCACTAACGTTTATTAGGGAGACAGCTTATGTATTTATCCAATGTTATGCAACTTGATGCACCTCTGCAATCCAATCAGTGGCCTGTACCCCCTCCTCCTCCATAGAAACTATCAATACACCACTTCTTCAATTTTGGCTTCATCCAACAGCCTGTTGTTTGAATGTGAGAGTGCGGAAGTAGACGTTTGAATATCGGTGAGCATTCGTGTTTCACGCGTGAGTGTTTGAGCGCGCATGGGATGTGTGTGTGTGTGTGTGTGTGTGTGAGTGTAAACGGGTGACTGAATGTGCATGTGAAGGTAGAAACAGCTTTTGGCTTTGGTGCCTTGCTTCGACGTGAGAAAAAAAAAGAGGAAATCGAATAATTTGCCACAAGTGACAGATGGCATTTTTAGTGGCCCTACAATGCTGCAGTCCATAAGCTTACATTGAAACTCCCTTTCACACTGTTCGCTCAGCTTAGTCTGCCCCAAGAGTAGTTAGTAGTAGTAGAATTAGGCTTTCTTTTAAAGCATGGCCAATGATTTATTGAGTATAACAATATAAAATGAACAGAATGTATATGTTGATGGAAAAGGCAACGCGTGTGTGTGTGTGTGTGTGAGTTTGGGGTGTTCAGTGTCTGAGAGTTGTGAACAATGACCAGTGTTTGTTACTGTCGGTTATGAGGTGTTGTTGATTATTTTGATATTGGTCAGTAATTTATTAATCAGAAAATAGCCCCGACATATCATTTACAACTATGTGCATCACTATTAAGAACAAAAGAGTTTCAGAACTAGACAGAGATGTTGTTCAGATCATAGAAAATGCCTGTTGTTGATATTTCTGAAAGCGCCAAACGCCTTACTTCAATGTTTAATCTCTTATCTATCTGAA